>CANJKZ010000088.1:600000-985000 GCA_947471745.1 Closterium sp. Naga37s-1 | reverse complement strand
CCGATGTGCTCAGTCCTGGGCCTCCCAGTGTGGGGGGGTGTCAGTAGATTTGCACTGTGGATGCCCGATTGATCCTAGAGAGGTTACAGGCGCGTTCGCCTGGGGGGTTATGGGCGCACTCTGACCCGCTACTTAACAAGTCTTTCTATCCCAATGGTCTAGTGGTTGGGATTCTGACAATCTCCTCGCGTCCTCCAGCCGTGCCTCCACGGTGTCCACCACTCCTGCGTCACCTACGGCGCCTACCATAGTGACTACCGCACAGCTGCCGGCTTACAAACACGAATTAGGTAAGTGACCACTACGTCGACCTGACTGAAGGGGTAAGTCGTGTGCCGTCCACGCTCACAGCACCATGCGGAGATAACTCTATCAACGGGAGTTAGACTACGGGCCAGGCACGGAGTAGGAGGGATCTCTGCGTTCATTCACTAAGTCGTTCTCTAGCACTTGTGCGTTCACAGGGCAAAAACCACAAGATTTTCACTAGCAAAAGTTGAGAACAATGGTAGCAACTAGATTGGCAAGGTAAACTACATCAGAAGCCTAGCATACAAGTCGACTACCAGCTCAGCACGAAGGCGACTTGCCAGCTGGTCGACCTCAGGCGTCGTCACGCGTCCTCAGTCGACCTGCAAGGCTGGCGTGCCAGCATACCAACAACAGGCCACCACATGTCACCACATGTGCTCATGAGATATGTGCGCACCTGCTTCGTAGGTGAAAGGTGTTAGAATATTGACCGAATGAATGACTGAACTAGCAAGCAGGTGGGTACGAGTGGGAAACCTAAAAGTGTTGTACCCTATAAGAACTACCCCACTACAGCCTAGATAGACTATAGCATATATGTTTGACACACCCCCATAGGCAAAGTGGGGGAGAACAAGAGGTTACAAGACCAGTCAAGAAAGGCAAAGCAAGCTCAGGGTGGATCACAAAGTCACCACGCAGTCCGAGCACAAGCAAATGGCCACAAGGCCAGTTCACATGCAGAGTTATATAAAGGAGAACAACCAATACAGTGATCACAACCTAGCAAGTGTAAGCATGCAGGTATATGTATATAGAGTGCAGTACAAGTAGAGTCAAGGAGTAAGCAAGTGAGGCACAGTAGGTACAAGGCCTAGAACAGTACAGAAACGTTGATGGATCACAAGGCTGAAGTGCCTTGGTGAAAACATCAGCAGTGTTGGCCTGTGAGGCCACGTAAGCAAGACGAAGCTGGCCACGCTACTGCAACTCTCGAGCAAGGAAGTAGCGCAGAGCAATGTGCTTCGTTCTGTGCTCCAGTCTGTGCTCCTGACACAAGGCAAGCATGGCCTTGTTGTCGACGTACAGAACTGGAGGAGAACAAGGCGCCTCCCCCAAGTTGGTCAGCAGGTAGGTGAGCCAGCGTAACTCTTGTGCAGCCATGCCACCAGCGTAGATCTCAGCCTCACAACTGGAGCTAAGAACAGAAGAAGAGCGGGTAGACCACCAAGAGACAGAACCGGAGCCAAGACTGAAGGTGTAACCCTGTGACGACCGCTGCGTAGCCAAGTCGTCAACCCAGGAGGCGTCTGCGTGACCAGTGAGGACAACTCGAGCCCGTCCTCCAAGCACGAGCCCCATGCCCAACGTACTGCACAAGTAGCGCAACACCCTCTTCGCAGCATCCCAGTGCACCTTTCGGTGCCTACCGGGAGCCACGTAGCGAGCCAGAAGGCTGAGAGGGTATGCGAGGTCAGGTCGTGTGCAAGTCATCAGGTACATGAGGCAGCCCACAAGCTCTGGATACGGGCCACTCGGCTCTACGGACTAGTCCGAAGGTGGAGCTGAGAGCGAGTGACCGGTAGGCAGAGGAGTGAACTGTGGCAAGGAGTACGTGAAGCCGAAGCGCTAAAGGACCTGCTGCACAATGTGTGACTGAGTCAAGGTAATGGTGCACTGTGCTCTGTCCCAGGTGATCCACAAGCCAAGATAGATTGTCAGTTCACCGAGGTCTGTGCACGTGTGTCTCTTCTGCAGCTTCGACTTCACGTGGGCGAGTGCCTCAGTGTCAGCAGTAGAACGGCGGCAGAGTGGTGTCAGTGCGTAAAAACAGCGACGGGTTAGCAGTGGAAGGAGCAAAACCAAGAGCAGCAAGAGTCGTCCTCAGTGTGTCGTGCCACTCACGGGGTGCCTAGCGGAGACCATAGACTGGCCGCCGGAGGCTCCACTGGGTACCAGCAGGAAGCCAGGTGGGCAGCGCAGCCAGATCTCCTCGTGCAGGCTGCCCTGTAAGAAGGCTGTGCTGAAGTCAAGCGAGTGGAGCTCGTAGTCACGCTGAGCGGTGACGTGCAGCAGTGCCCGAAGAGTGATCATCTTCGGGGTAGGGGAGAAGGTCTGGAAGAAGTCAACTCCCTGTCGCTGACTGAAGCCACGTGCAACGTAACGCGCCTTGAAGACAGGCGGAGAACCCGGCACCCGCTTCACCCTGAAGATCCACATGCCACTGACGATGTTCGCCCCAGGTGGGGGAACCTCGTCGACGTAGGTGCCTCTGGACTTCCAGGAAGCCATCTTGGCGTCCATGGCTGCCTGCGACTGAGAGGAGTTGGGACCCTCTATCGCCTCTGCGTAAGAGCGCGGGGTCGGGATGTCTGGTGCATCCGGGTCTCCCTCAGGGGCAAGCAGCATGGACACGAGATGAGGTACAGCAGCGGCAAAGCACTCAAACTCCTCCTGTCTGTCCTCAAGAACGTCCGTGCCAAGAGCACACTCACCCCCGACGGACGGAGGACAGACAGACGCAGACGCAGACTCAGCAACAAGACTAGTGGCGAAGTCTAGGCGACAAGCTGCAGCAAAGTCAACAAGCTCAGCAACGAGAGCAGACGCAGCAGTGGACTCAAACAAAGGGTCAGTGACAGCAGTGGCCAGAAAGCGCGTGACAGTAGGACCAGCAACACGAAGGGAGTCAGACTCCGGGTCCGGACCGTCAGGAAGAGAGGACGCAGGAGGAGATGGCAGAGGGACACGCTGTGGAGTAGTTGAAGGACACAGTGTCATAGGGTGAGTGCCAGGGACAGGAGGAGGACACGGACGCGAAACACGACGACCAGCGCAAACAGTGCGGACAGGCAACGCATAACGAGACTCAGGTGACGCAGGACGAGACTCAGGCGACACAGGACGCGACTCAGGCTCACGATGCTCCGTAAGACCTCTAGTCGGTCGAGAGTAAGGAGAAGGACCAGGCAGTGGAGAGGTCGGCTGTAACTGCGACGGTGACTGGACAGGCGGTGGACTCAGTAAAGGAGGAGTAGGACCAGGAGAAGGCGGGAGACCAAGAACCTGCTGAAGGAGTGGAATGTAGTACGGCCGCGGCCGCGCAACGCCTCCAGAAACAGTAGAGACAGCACCAGTACCCTCAGCTCCAGGGTCGCCAACTACAACTCCCGCAGCACCACCAGCTCCAGTACCTCTAGCAGCTCCAGCTCCAGAAGCACCTCCAGTAGCAACAGCTCTAGCACCTGCAGCTCCAACTCCTGCAGCACCACCAGCCCCAGCAGCTCCAGTACCTCCAATACGAGCACCTCCAGGACCAGCTGCTCCAGAACCTCCAGCAGCTCCAACACCAGCAGGACCTCCAACAGCACCAGTACCTCCAGTAGCACCTCTATCAACTCCAGCACCAGCAGCACCTCCAGCAGCTCCAGCACCAGGAGCACCTCCAGCAGCTCCAGCAGCACCTCCAGCACCAGCAGCTCCAGCAGCACCAGCAGCACCAGCAGCACCTCGACAGCGCCGAGCGTACCACTCACGAAGCTGCTGCGGAGAGAGGGGCTCCCGCCGCGACGGGACACCCGGAGGACCTCCAGACGCAGCACGCTCAGGCTCAGCACCCCCAGGCTCAGCACTCCCAGACTCAGCACCCCCAGGCTCAGCACCCCCAGGCTCCACACGCTCAGGCTCAGCACCCCCAGGCTCCGCACCCTAAGACACAGCAACTCCAGGCTCAGCACCCCCAGTCCCCCCACCCACAGGCTCAGCACCCCTAGCAGCACCTGAGTCGACAGCTACCTCGACCAACTCGGCAAGGTCTACCTGGGACACACCTGAGGGGGCAGGACCCTGAGAGGGGAGGGGGTCTACCGGAGGAGTACCTGGTGCTAGGAAGAGTGGCGGGGGGGGGAGAGAGGCAGTGCGGTAGGGAAAGACACCGACTCGTCAAACCTGACGTCCTGAGAGGACAGAACACGACGCGAGGTGGGGTGGTAGAACTGCCACCTGGGTGCGTCAGGGGGGAAGCCAAGGAAGACGCAGGGAACGGCACGGGAGGACAGCTTGTCCGCTGAAGTATCGCGGACAAAAGCTCGAGATCCCCAGACACGGAACACAGACGCATCGCCAGCCTTCCCCGTCCACCGCAGAGTAGGTGTGGTCTCCGGCAAGGAGACACGAGGCTGAAGGTTGATCTGATGCGCAGTGTACTGAACCGCGAACGGCCACAGAAAATGGGGAGCAGCCGCATGGATCATGGACATACGAGCGACGTCCATGACCATGCCAATGCGGCGCTCAGCAATCCCATTTTGCTGTGGGGAGGCCGGAAGCGTGAACGTCTGGCGGATGCTTTCAGCACGACAGAAGGCCCTCAGAAGGTCGGAGGAAAACTCACCACCTCTGTCTGAGTGCAGACGCAGAACAGGAAGGTCTGAGCCGAAATGCTCGCTGAGCGGGCGACGGGCACCGCGGATCCAGTCGATCAACACCTCAGTGACCTCACCCTTGCTGCGCAAGGGGAAGACTGTGGTGTAACGCGAGTAGTCGTCAACGACCAGCAGGAAGTAACGCTCGTGACCCTGTCCACGGACGCGGGCTGGGCCCCACATGTTTATGTGAAGAGTCTGCAGGGGAGCCTCCGTCAGAGGGAACATGGAGGAGTGAGGAGCGGCGCGCTGCCGGCCCTCGACACACGGAACACAGGTAGGGGCAGGCCCCGGAGGAAGGGCAGGGAGGGACCGGGGGAGACCCGAGACAAGGGTACGGGAGGCCATACCTCGAAGACGAGGCACGGAGGGGTGACCATGGCGGTGGTGCCAAAGGAGAGTCTCGTGCGACAGAGGACGACACGAGCAGGGGGCAGACTCTGGACTAGACCTCGACGCGGCAGCAAACACCTGACTAGACGTGGCTATCTGACCAAACGCAGTAGTCAGTGTGTACAGACTCGACCCAGGCCGACGGGTGAACGTGGCCAGGTGGCGGCCCGTCCGAGAGCAAGTGCAGTGGGTCACACGCAGACCTCCAGGGGTGAACTGGTCGACCCACGCGTCCTGGAGGTCAGCTCCACTCACCAGGTTCGTAGAGAACGAGGGGAGGTGGAGTCCCGACAGCAAGCCCGACGGGGCCGCAGGACAATGTAGAACCGTGGAAGAGCAAGCAAGGACTGGCCCCCAGAGGGGTCAGCCAGGGAGACTGTGACAGGCCGACTGAGCGGCGTGAGTGTGGTGCTGTCGCGGAAGAAGGAGCGCGAAGCACCAGAGTCAAGTGTGAAAGTGTGCAAGGCCTCAGTAGGTGCAGTACCAGAGAGAGCAGACTCACCAGCACCTGGAGCAGCAGACTCACCGGTACCTGGAGCAGCAGACGCACTAGCACCTAGAGCAGCAGCCTCAATGCCCGGGTCAGGCGGGACACTCAGGTAACAGTCACCCTCAGCACTATCAGTCACAGCATACATGGCAGCAAGGATAGCATCGAAATCAAGATCAAAGATAGCAACATTCTGCCTAAGCAGATCACCCCAGCGAGGGAGCTCAACAGCGTCAGGAAACCGGGCGCGCCAGGCGTCAGTCAGGCGACCGAAGCAGCGCTGCGCAGTGTGTGGCAGCCCGCACGTCTCCCCACGACGCCCGCCGGTGCGAAGAACGTAAGTGCAGGGACCAACACCCCCAGACCTCCCACGCCCAGTGTACCACTCACGAAGCTGCTGGGCCGACGGGGTCTCACGGGAATGCGGCTGCTGCTGGCGCTGGCTACCACCAAAGCCTCCACGCTGCGCGGCTGCACCTCGACGAGCACCACCGCCGCCGCCACCTCCACCACCTCCGCCGCTGCCTCCACCACCTCCACCGCCGCCACTGAAGCCCCCTCTCCCGGCACCACCCCCACCTCCACCGCCACCCCCTCCGCCTCCTCCATCGCCTCCGCCGCCGCCCCCGCCGTCCCCTCCACCACCCTTGCTCCCCTTGCCCTTGCTATTGCGGCGCCTCCCACTGGGAGAAGACGCAGCCCCGACCTCCTCAGTGCCAACGAGGTCGACAGCAGCAGCAGAAGCAACAAAGGGGAGAAGGGGGACAAGGGAACACCCCTCAAAGAAAGGGGTGCGACGGTCGCCGCGAGAAGCACCTACAGCTAAGATACTCTTCTCAGCTGCAGCGAGGCGCTCCTCTAGCAGGTCGACAGTGAGCTCGATGGGGCAAAGGGAGAGAAAGTGGTCCCTGACTGAAGCAAGGGAGTCAGGGAGGCGGGTGTAGTAAAGGGTGATGTACATGGGGGGGGGGGGTTCTTGGCACAGAACTCAGTGGGAAGGGCAGCGCGGTAGCGGGCGTCACTAGTGCGGAGGTGAGTAATGAGGTCAGCAACTGTGGCAGAGGCAGCAAGGTCAGGGAAAAGGTACGGCAGCATGAGGCGGCTGAGGGCAGCAGTGGCAGGGGAGGAGTAGCGCGCAACTACAGCGTCGTACAAAGACTTAGCAGTCTTGTACTGGCCAAAGTGCGCACGCTCAGCAGGCGACAGGTGACTACGAACAGCAAGGCGAGCAACAGCGTCACAAGTGGTCCACTGCGAGCGAACCGTACTGTCAGCAGTGGCAGCAGGTGCAGTAGAGACACCGGACGTGTGATCGATAAGGGATACCCCATCCCTAGAGTCACACTGAAGAAAGAGCTGCAGGTCGTCAACCCATACTTCAAAGTCAGCTGCACGTCCTTCAGCATCAAAGGTGAGAACAGTAGGGCTAGACATAGCAGCAGTAGCAGCAGTAGAAGCAATAGAAGTAGTGGCAGCAGAAGCAGTGCAAGTAGAAGGGCAGCGCGGCTCGGCAGAGCAGCGCGGCTCGGCTGGGCGGCGCGGCTCGGTGGGGCGGCGCGGCTCGGCTGGGCGGCGCGGCTCGGCAGGGCGGCGCGGCTTGGTTCCTGGCGGCGCGGCACGGCAGCAGGCGGCGCGGCGCGGCAGGGCAGTGCGGGTGCTTACCAGGGGCGGGTGCAGGGCAGGGCCAGCTGGCTGTTTAGGTCAGAGCCGCGACCGGGGCGGCAGCAGGGCAGGGCCGCGACAGGGGCGGCAGTAGGGCAGAGGCCGCGACGGGCGGCGAAGACAGGGCCGCGACAGGTGCGGCAGCAGGGCAGGGCCGCGACAGGGGCGGCAGTAGGGCAGGGCCGCGACAGGGCGGCTGCAGGGCAGAGGCCGCGACGGGCGGCGAAGGCAGGGCCGCGACTGGGGCGGCAGCAGGGCAGAGCCGCGACAGGGGGCGGCTGCAGGGCAGTGGCCGCGATAGGGCGGCTGCTGGGCAGAGGCGGGCGGACGACGGGCGGCGACGGGCCGACGACGGGCGGCAAAGGGGGCAGGACTGTCCAGCGACAGGTCGGGACGGGCCGGGACGCGCCGAGACGGGCTGGGACGGGCCGGGTCGGGCCGAGACGGGCCGGAACAGGCCGGGACGGGCCAGCGATGGGCGGCACAGGGCCGCTGTGGGCGGCTAAGGCAGGGCCGCGACGCGTGGCGACGGGCCAGCGACGGGCAGCGACGGGCCGGGACGGGCCGGCTGAGACAGGGCCGCGACGGGCCAGCTAGGGAAGGGCACACGACGGCGCAGGTAAGGCAGGCGCGAGGCTCGCTTCGGGCAGGGTAGGAAAACAAAATGTTCGTGGTGGGCCCTAAAAAAAAACGTTCCCACTAGGGAACCTGCTCAGAATACCATGTTAGTGTCAAACATTAATCACATAGCCTGTTTAGGCTGTAGTGGGGTAGACACTATGGGGTACAGTTTGTTAGGGTTTCCTATTTGTACCCAACTCTTTCCTTAGTCATTCATTCCTCTGTTTCTTCACATGGTATAGAGCTAGTTCGATTTCTCCTAAGGGCCCACCACTAAAATCAAAATTAATTTTTTTTCCTACCTGCCCGACGCGCGCGTCGCGCCTGCCCTTCGCGGCCCGTAGAGGCCCCCCCCTTTGCGGCCCGCAGCGGCCCCTGTGCCTGCCCTTAGAGCCCGCGCCGGCCCCCAAAGCAGCCGCGTCGCGGCCCGGCCCGGAGCCAAGTAGCCCCGTCGTCCCGGCCCGGCCCTCCACGGCCCTCGTCGCGGCCCCCTGTCAGGCCGCGTCAGGCCCTGTTTGCGGCCCCGTCAGGCCCCGTCAGGCCCCGTAAGGCCCCGTCCGGCCCCGTCGCCCATTGCGACCGTGTCGCGGCCCGGCTCCGACCCTGCCCCGGACCTGTCGCGGCCCTGCCCCGACCCTGTCGCGGCCCTGTCACGGCCCTACTGCGACCCAGCCCCGGCACTACTTCGGCCCTGTCGCAGCCCTACGCCGGCCCTGCTGCGGCCCTGTCGCAGCTCTGCCCCAGCCCCGTTGCAGCCCTGCCCCGGCCCCCGCCCCGACCCTGTCCCGGCCCTGCCCCGGCCCTGCTCCTGCACTGCCGCGGCCCGGCCCCGGCCCTGCCCCGGACCTGTCGCGGCCCGGCCCCGACCCTCCCCCGGCCCTGCCCCGGCCTAGCCCCTGGTAAGAGCATCGCCGGGCCGAGTCGCGCTGCCGAGCCGCACCGCTCTGCCGAGCCGCCCTGCCGAGCCGCCCTGCCGAGCCGCGCTGCCGAGCCGCCCTGCCGAGCCACGCTGCCCTGCCTAGCCGTGTCGCTTAGCTGAGTTGCACTGCTGCTGCTGCTAGCCTGCTGCTGCTTCTGTCATGGCTAGTCCTAGTGTTCTTACCTTTGACGCTGAGGGTCGAGCGGTTGACTTCGATGTCTGGCTAGATGATCTGCAGCTTTTCCTCCAGTGCGATAGCAAGGATGGTCTCTCACTGTTCGATCTCACGTCTAGCGCCTCTACTGCCCCTGCTGCTGATGCTGACAGTACTGTTCGCTCGCAGTGGCTCACGCGCGATGCTGCTGCCCGCCTTGCTGTGCGTAGCCACCTACCGTCTATTGAGCGCGCGCACTTTAGTCAGTACAAGAGTGCTAAGACTCTGTACGACGCTGTAGTTGGACGCTACTCTTCCCCTGCCACTACTGCGCTTAGCCGCCTCATGCTACCGTACCTGTTCCCTGACCTCGCAGCTTTTGCCACAGTCACTGACCTCATTACGCACCTCCGCACTAGTTATACTCGCTACCGCGCTGCACTTCCTGCTGAGTTCTGCGCGAAGAACCCCCCCCCCATGTACATCACCCTCTACTACCTAGTCACCCGACTCCCTGACACTCTTCGCTCGGTCAGGGACCACTTCCTCTCTCTTTGCCCTACCACCCTCACCGTTGACCTCCTCGAGGAGCGCCTCCTTGCAGCAGAGACTAGTATTACCGCTGTACGAGCCTCTCGTGGTGACCCCCGTACCCCTTTCTTTGAGGGGTGCTCCCCCGTTCCTCTTTTGCCCTCCGTTGCCTCTGCTGCTGGTGTCGACCTTGTTGGCACCGAGTCGGTCAGCGCTGCGTCTGCTCCTAGTGAGAGGCGCCGCACCAGCAAGGGCAAGCGGGGCAAGGGCGCTGGAGGAGGTGGTGGGGGAGGCGGTCGTGGCGGTGGAGGCGGAGGAGGGGGTGGGGGTGGGGGTGGTGGCAGAGGTGGGGGCTTCGGTGGCAGCGGTGGAGGTGGAGGCGGCGGTGGCGGTGGCGGTTGGGGTGGAGGAGGCGGTGGAGGCGGCAGTGGAAGTGGAGCTGGTGAGGGTGAGGTCACTGAGGTGTTGATCGACTGGATCCGCGTTGCTCGTCTCCAGCTCAGAGAGCGGTTCGGCTCGGACTTTCCTGTTCTGCGTCTGCACTCCGACAGAGGCGGAGAGTTTTCCTCCGACCTTCTGCGAGCCTTCTGTCGTGCGGAGGGCATCCGCCAGACGTTCACGCTTCCGGCCTCTCCACAGCAAAATGGGATTGCTGAGCGCCGCATTGGCATGGTCATGGATGTCGCTCGTACGTCCATGATCCATGCGGCTGCTCCCCATTTTCTGTGGCCGTTCGCGGTTCAGTACGCGGCGCATCAGATCAACCTTCAGCCCCGGGTCTCCCTGCCGGAGACCTCCCCTACCCTGCGGTGGACGGGGAAGGTTGGTGATGCGTCTGCGTTCCGTGTCTGGGGATCTCGAGCTTTCGTCCGAGACTTGTCTGCGGACAAGCTGTCCTCCCGTGCTGTTCCTTGCGTCTTCCTCGGCTTTCCCCCGGACGCGCCTGGTTGGCAGTTTTACCACCCCACCTCGCGTCGTGTTCTGTCCTCCCAGGACGTCACGTTTGACGAGTCGGTTCCGTACTACCGTCTCTTCCCCTACCGCACTGCCCCCCTCCCCCCCCCGCCGCTCTTCCTCGTGCCCGGTCCCCCCCCGGTAGACCCCCTCCCCCCTCAGGGTCCTGCCCCCTCAGGTGTGTCCCAGGTAGATGCAGTCGAGCCTGTCGAGGTAGCTGTTGACTCTGGTGCTTCTGGGGGTGCTGAGCCTGAGCGTGCGGAGCCTGGGGGTGCTGGGTCTGGGGGTGCTGAGCCTGAGCGTGCGGAGCCTGGGGGTGCTGGGTCTGGGGGTGCTGAGCCTGAGCGTGCGGAGCCTTGGGGTGCTGCTCATGGGGGTGCTGAGCCTGGGGTTGCTGAGAGTGGGGGTGCGGAGCCTGCCGGTGCTGGACCTGGAGGTCCTTCGGGCACTTTGTCCCGGCGGGAGCTTCTCTCTCCACAGGAGCTGCGCGAGTGGTTTGCTCGGCGCTGGAGCCGTGCTGCTGGAGCTAGAGGTGCTACCGGTCCTGGAGGTTCTGCTGCTGCTGGAGGTACTGGAGCTGGAGGTGCTGCTGGCGCCGGTGCTGGAGGTTCTGCTTCTGCTGGGGGTGTTGGAGCCACGGGTCCCGGAGGTGCTCGTACTGGAGGTACTGGAGCTGCTGGGCCTTGTGGTGCTCCTGGTGCTGGAGCTACTGGTGGCACTGGAGCTGGTGCTGCTGCTGGAGTGGGTGCTACTGGAGGTACTGGAGCCGGAGCTGCTGTGTCTGCCGGTGGTCCTGCTGGAGCTGGAGCTGCTGGAGGGACTGGAGCTGGTGGTGCTGCTGGAGTTGGAGCTGACGCTGGGGGTGCTGGTGTTGTCCCTGCTGGTTCTGGAGGTGCTGCGCGGCCGCGGCCGTACTTTGTTCCGCTCCTTGAGCAGGTTCTTGGTCTTCCGCCTTCTTCTGGTCCTGCTCCTTCCTTAGAATGTCCACCGCCTGTCCAGACTGAGTCACAGTCACAGCTGGCCTCCCCACTTCCCGCTCCTTCTCCCTACACTGGTCCTACTGGAGGTCTTGCTGAGCGTCGTGAGCCTGAGTCGCGTCCTGCGTCACCTGTTCGTACTGCTCGCACTAGTCGTCGTGTTCCACGTCCGCGTCCTCCTGCGGTCCCGGGCACGCATCAGATGGCACTGCGTCCTTCCACTGCGCCACAGCGTGTCCCTTTGCCGTCTCCTCCAGAGTCCTCTCTTCCTGCTCTTGCTGACCCCGAGTCTGACTCCCTTCGTGCTGCCAGTCCTACTGTCACGTGTTTCCTAGCCACTGCTGTCACTGACCTTTCCTTTGAGTCCGCTGCTGCGTCTGCCTTAGTTGCCGAGCTTGTCGACTTTGCTGCTCACTGTCGTCTAGACTACGCCACTAGTCTTGTTGCTGAGTCTGCGTCTGTCTGTCCTCCGTCCGTCGGGGGTGAGTGTGCTCTTAGCACGAACGTCCTTGAGGACAGGCAGGAGGAGTTCCAGTGTTTTGCTGCTGCTTTACCTCCTCTCGTGTCCATGCTGCTTGCCCCTGAGGGAGACCCGGATGCACCAGACATCCCGACCCCGCGCTCTTACGCAGAGGCGATAGAGGGTCCCTACTCCTCTCAGTGGCAGGCAGCCATGGATGCAGAGATGGCTTCCTGGAAGTCCACAGGCACCTACGTCGACGAGGTTCCCCCACCTGGGGCGAACATCGCCAGTGGCATGTGGATTTTCAGGGTGAAGCGGCCGCCGGGTTCTCCGCCTGTCTTCAAGGCACGTTACGTGGCTCGAGGCTTCAGTCAGCGGCAGGGAGTTGACTACTTTCACACCTTCTCCCTGACCCCGAAGATGACCACTCTTCGGGTCCTGTTGCACGTCGCTGCTTAGCGTGACTACGAGCTTCATTCCCTTGACTTCAGCACTGCTTTCCTACAGGGCAGCTTGCACGAGGAGATCTGGCTGCGCCGCCCACCTGGCTTCACTGGGTCTTTTCCTCCTGGTACCCAGTGGAGTCTCCGACGGCCAGTCTACGGTCTCCGCCAGGCGCCCCGTGAGTGGCACGACACACTGAGGACTACGCTTGTGGCTCTTGGGTTTGCTCCTTCTACTGCTGACCCGTCGCTGTTTCTTCGCACCGACACCTTGCTGCCGCCGTTCTACATCCTCGTGTACGTCGACGACTTGGTGTTTGCTACAGCTGACACTGCTGGACTCGCCCACGTGAAGTCTGAGCTGCAGAAGCGACACACGTGCACAGACCTGGGTGAACTGCGCAGCTACCTTGGCTTGCAGATCACCCGGGACAGAGCACGGCGCACCATTACCCTGACTCAGTCACACATGGTGCAGCAGGTCCTTCAGCGCTTCGACTTCACGTACTCCTCGCCTCAGGCCACTCCTCTGTCTACCCGCCACTCGCTCTCAGCTCTGCCTTCGGATGAGTCCGTAGAGCCGAGTGGCCCGTACCCAGAGCTTGTTGGCTGCCTCATGTACCTGATGACCTGCACTCGACCTGACCTGGCATACCCTCTTAGCATCTTGGCTCGCTATGTTGCTCCTGGGAGACACCGAATAATTGCCTGTCGAGAGAGTAGGGGGAGCAGAAAAGAGCTCGTATAGAGCTTCTTTTTCGATGGTAGGGGCGACCTGGGGGGGGGGGGGCGGGCGTCGCCCCTTCTGCCGCCTGTTTTGGCGCCCTGGGAGGCCACGCGTCGCCCCCCCCCCCCCCCCCCCCCCCCCCCTTCTGCAGTTTCCGCCGTGGGGGGAGGGAGATGTGGGGGTGGCGGGTGTGAGTTGCCTGCAGCCCGTCCTACCCCTCCCTTCAGCGGGATCCGCCGTGAAGGGGGAGGAGAGGTTGCGGGGGGAGGGTGAAGGGAAACGGGGGGAGTGTGAGAGGGTGGCGAGAGAGACTCTGCAAAGCCAGCAGCCACCCCTCCTCTCTCTCTCACTGCCGCTTGTGCTGCTGTGGGGGGGAGGGTAATAGAGGGTGGTGGGAAAACAGTCAAGCATCTGCAGCTGCCACCCGCTGCTACCGTGGCACCTTCTGCTGCCGCCCCTGCCGCCACCTGCCCTTGTTTCTGCTGTCTGCTGCTGGGGCCTGCAGGTGCTGCCGTCGAGCCGCTGCTGTCCTGCTACATGTTGCAGCCACAGAGCCTGCTCCTCAGGCGACCTGCCGCCCCTACACCTTCTACTGCTTTTGCCTTGGCTGAGGGCGTGCTATAGCTGTATTTGCCACTCCTGCACTGGCTACTACTGCTCTTGCTTGTTGCTGTGATTTCCGCTACGGCCTGTCTGGTGTACCCCATAATGGGGGCGTTGACTGCACATTCTTTCCTACAGGCACTTATGGGGGCGTGTCAGAATAATATATAATTCTATATATTGTTCTATAATTGCCTGTAGTGTAGAATACTGTAGTCATATAACTTTCTGTTTGGTGGTGCACCTTTCTTCATTCTTGCCTATTTGTACTGCTCGCTCTATAGTGAACTCACTCTTTTGCTCTTTTCTGCTCCCCCTACTCTCTCGACACTCAAGCTAGTACCTTGGACCCTAGCCATGGTTCCCAACTGAAACTAGCTACTTTCGACAGCCCGTACCCAGAGCTTGTTGGCTGCCTCATGTACCTGATGACCTGCACTCGACCTGACCTGGCATACCCTCTTAGCATCTTGGCTCGCTATGTTGCTCCTGGGAGACACCGACCAGAGCACATGGCTGCCGCGAAGAGGGTGTTGCGCTACCTGTGCAGTACGTCGGGCATGGGGCTCGTGCTTCGAGGGCGGAGTCCAGTGGTCCTCACTGGTCACGCAGACGCGTCTTGGGTTGACGACCTGGCTACTCAGCAGTCGTCACAGGATTACACCTTCAGCCTTGGTTCCAGTTCTGTTTCGTGGCGGTCTACCCGCTCGTCTTCTGTTCTCATCTCCAGCTGTGAGGCTGAGATCTACGCAGGAGCCATGGCTGCACAGGAGTTACGCTGGCTTACCTACCTGCTGACTGACCTGGGAGAGCCGCCTCGTTCTCCTCCAGTTCTGTACGTAGACAACAAGGCCATGCTGGCCTTGTGTCGGGAGCACAGACTGGAGCACAGAACGAAGCACATTGCTCTCCGCTACTTTCTTGCTCGTGAGCTGCAGCAGCGTGGTCAGCTACGCCTTGCTTACGTGGCCTCTCAGGCCAACACTGCTGATATCTTCACAAAGGCACTTCAGCCTTGTGATCATCAGCGTTTCTGTACTATGCTAGGTCTTGTTCCTACTTGGCCTCACTTGCTTACCTCTTGACTTCACTTGTACTGTGATCTATATATACCTGCTTGTTTACCTTTTATATATGATCCTGCATGTGAACTGGCCTTGTGGCCTTTGAACCTGTGCTCAGAATGTGTGGTGACGTTGTGATCCACCCTGAGCTTGCTTTGCTTGACTGGTCTTGTGACCCCTTGTTCTCCCCCACTTTGCCTATAGGGGTGTGTCAAACATTAATCACATAGCCTGTTTAGGCTGTAGTGGGGTAGACACTATGGGGTACAGTTTGTTAGGGTTTCCTATTTGTACCCAACTCTTTCCTTAGTCATTCATTCCTCTGTTTCTTCACAGTTAGAATATTGACCGAATGAATGACTGAACTAGCAAGCAGGTGGGTACAAGTGGGAAACCTAAAAGTGTTGTACCCTATAAGAACTACCCCACTACAGCCCAAATAGACTATAGCATATATGTTTGACACAAGGTGATGGTAACGACATGCACCGCCACGCACATTGCGCATGTGTCAAGTCGACCATATGTCGACGGTTGCACATGAGGAGTCCTGTTGACCACGTGCCACGAACTGCAGGTCCACATTGCTAATCTACCTGGGCGTCAGTCGCGAACCTCGCATACCTCGTCGTCCGAGTAACCTGGTCAACCAGGCAACCATGTCGATTAGGTGTGTCATCCCATGCCTGTCGACCGCCCACGTCGACGACCACCACATGTCGACCTCACCAGGTCAACCACTCCCCTGGTCGATCAACTCCAGGTCGACAACCCACGTGGTTGACCAACTCCATGTCAACCAGTACATCTGTCAGCCGACCATACATAGTCGGCTTCCCCTGGTCGGCGTCACCCAAGTCGACGCCCTCCACTAGTCGACCTCCCAAGTTGACCAGCCGAAGTTGGCGCCCTTGCAGTGGCCCTTGTGCAGGTCGACCAGGCCCGTCGACTAGCTCGCCCACTGTTGCAGGTCGGCTGCACTCCTCACAGCCGACCCTGAGGTCGGCTCCGCCCAAGCGAGGACGGGGCCACACCCAACTCCCGTTGACATGTATGTATCATTGTGTACATGCGTGTGTATTTTTTTTTTTAATGTTTATCGTTGTGTCAACAATGCATGTATGTGAATTTTAAAAAGATGGCTCATGTCTATCATTTTACAAAATGTTATTTGGCGCACAGAGTGACTCATGTGTTGCCACTTCGAAATGGATTTGATAGCGTTGACCATTTTTGTTAGGATTTACAGCTTGTGTTGTTTCATGTGATAGTTGATTAGTCAAAATCTATGCTATTGACCTCCCCTCCATGCTAGGTAGGGGATGGCGATAGCTTAATTTTTGGGTCGTTAACTGTCACACATTTTATTATGTGCGTACATGTGCATCATTATCTATGTCACACCATATTAAACATTATGCATCGTATAACATTATTTATGCACATGCATTTATTTATGATTACTATAACACAATTTAATAGTAAAACATATAATGCAAACAGTACAACATATCTGCCAAAAACACCTGATAAAGAAAAATCATATGGTTTGATGTACTATGAGCAGTAGTGACAACTGTTCACCATGCACACAGTATGGAAAGGGCACTGTGGTTTATGAATTTTATTTTCATATTTTATTTAAAAAACTAATGAAATATAAAAATTGGCCAAATCAATCGTTAAGGGTTGCTTTGCAACCCAATGTTGTGCACCGTTTGCCTGAGTAGCAGCAGCAGTGGCTTCCGATATGATGACACGTGGGTAAATGTGGAGACGAGTTCTGTATTAGCGCAATAATTCTTCTGCCTGGGCCGCGAAACCTGGGAAACTGTGCGCAGGAAGAGACGAAGGTCCCTAGAAAGCGCAGGTTCGGAAGTACCTCTTCCCCCGTACCTAAAAACCCATTTGCAAGCTCTAGGTGCTGATGTGGCACCCTCAGAGCCGAGAAATTTCTTTTCTGAGCCTCGTCCTACGTGTCACATGTCCTGCTTTCGCCAATCCCAGTGCAAATTCACCATGCTCTGTGCGTGAACGGATGACGGATCAGCGCCAACTCCAGGGTGTGCCCAGTGACAGACAACCCCAATTTCCCAACCCAAGTTCCCCAATCCAAGTTAGGGTGTAAGCCTTCCCCTCTTTTTCCCATCTCTCCTTTTCCCCTCACTCGACTTCTCTTCCCCTCTCGCGGCTTTGGTCTGTTGTGCTGTGTGACCAGCACCACCACTCCACTCCACAGTCCCAACAGGTCAAACCGTCGCATTGTAGGTTTGTTTTTTAGCGTCTCGGCCTCTACATTCGAAGGCGGCTGGCCAACTGACGGACGAGCATGGCCGCGATTCAGCAGTTGTTACAAAGCGCCTTGAGAGCTCCGTGCTCGTTACAGTCACAACTGGCAGGTGAGAGCCATTCTCCGTGCCATCGCCACACTCATTCCAATTTTGCAGCAACGAGACCCGCTGCCTGTTCCCCATCCTTCGCGGCGCCAAACAGCACACGCCACGTCGATTTCCGCTGCGCGTCGCATGTCGTCCCGCTCGCAGGTGAAGCCGTGCGATCGTCCTCCCATGCGACGCCGCTGCGAACAGTCGCGAAGCTTCCTGGCCTCGTGCGCGGACAGGCGTCCGGGTCGGCGTTGGCGGCGGCGTCCCGGCGAGGCGCAGCAGCTGGCGGGCGGGCGGGTGCGCGCGGGGAGTCGTTGCGATGCAGCGCGCAGGCAGCACAGGGCGACGCAGGTGAGTCGCAGGCAGCACAAAGCGACGCAGGTAAGTCGCAGGCAGCACACGGCGACGCATGTGAGTCCGGGGATGGTCACAACTGGTAATGGCGCGTTTTACCGCTAGCCGTTATGTTGTATGATCGGAACGAGAAGCGCTCGTCAGTGAGCAAGGAACTATTGCGATTTAAGTAACTAGTGTATGATGAAAAGACACGCCCAGGGTCAAGTGCAAGTCGCTCGGTATGAGTCTCCAAGAGACTCGAAAGCTCCATGTCGTGCCACTTCCGAAGCCGCTATCGACTATAAACGCTGCTCCGGCACTCTTGTACCAAATTGCGTTACCGGTCTCCTTTACTTGATTCCAGCTTCCCCTCCCCTCCCTCCTCCTCCACTCGGCATCTCCTCCCCCATTCTCGCCCCCAACATCTCACTGCCACTGTTGCCTCCTCCTCTCCCCGCCACCCATTTCCGAGCGCACCATCTCTCCACCACCCATTTCCGAGCGCACCATCTCTCCACCACCCATTTCCGAGCGCATTATCTCCCCACCACCCATTTCCGAGCGCACCATCTCTCCACCACCCATTTCCCAGCGCACATCTCCCCACCACCATTAGTAGCGGCAGCTGCAGGGGGAGGTGTTAGTGAGCTAGGTTACATCTCACACCCAGGTGGAAGCAGACATTGCACCATTTCACAGCTCTCCTCCTCCTCCTCCTCCTCCTCCTCCTCCTCCTCCTCCTCCTCCTCCTCCTCCTCCTCCTCCTCCTCCTCCCATTCCCTCTCTTCTTCTCCCCCTTCTCCCTCTCCACCTGTTCCATCACCCTTCCTTCCCCCTCCCTTCAACCTCTCCCTCCCTTCTCCCTCCGCTTCTCTCTACCCTCCTTTCCTTCTAACCTCCCTTCCACCTCCCCTCCCTTCCCTCTCCCATCCCTTACCCTTCACTTGCCTTCCCCCCCTCCTTCCCTTCTCCCTCACCTCCTCCCTCCCCTCCCTTCTCTCTACCCTCCCTTCCCCCTCCCCTCCCTTCCCCCTCCCCTCCCTTCCCCCTCCCCTCTCTCCTCCTCCCCTCCCTACTCCCTCCCCTCCCTTCCTCATTCCCTCCGGTCCCCCTCTCCCTCCCTTATCCCTCCCCCCCCACTTCTCTCCCCCCTCCCTTCCCCATCCCCTCCACTCCCCCTCCCATGCCCATTCCCCTCCCTTTCCCCCCCACCCTCCCAGGAGCGGTGCAGCAGCAGCAGCGGGAGGGGCGGACCTTGTGTCGTGCGGACCTTTCCTCCATCCGGACCTGGGGGCGGACCTTGTGTCGTGCGGCTTCATCAAGAACCTCCCTCTCCTTCCCTTCTCCTCTTCCCCCTCCCTTGCCCCTGCCTCCCCCTCCCTTCCCAATCCCAATCCCAGGAGCGGCGCAGCAGCAGCAGCAGCGCGAGGGGGAGGTGTTGGGGCAGCTGAGGCGCATCCTGGACCCGGACCTGGGGGCGGACATAGTGTCGTGCGGCTTCATCAAGAACCTTCAGATTGATGAGGCGGAGGGCTCTGTGGCCTTCGACATGGAGCTCACCACGCCCGCCTGCCCCGTCAAGGACTCGGTGAGCAGGGGACTGAAACGCGGATGACTGCTTGGTGAGGCCAGTTCATTAGACTCGTTACCCGCCCTATTTCACTCCCCGCCTCCCTACCCTCCCGCCTCCCTGGCCCCCCATCTCCCTGCTTCGCCGCCTCCGTGCCGTGTTTCCAGTCGACTCAAATTATGCCTGCTTACCCTCCCTCACCGTGCCGTGTTTCCAGTCGGCTCAGAACACGGGCGAAGCAAATCAACCCTGCTGCCCGTCCCCCATCACTTGTGACTCCCCCCTGCCCCCTACCCGCCCCCCTCCCCACCCCACTCCCCAATCCCCTCCCCCTCCCTCCCTCCTTTCCCCAACCCCCCTCCCCCCTCTACCTCTCCCCGTGTGCTTGGGCTGCCCTGGCGTGTGTGCCTCTCCAGTTCGAGGCACAAGCACGTGAGTACGTGGGGTCGCTGCCGTGGGTCAAGTCCATCTCTCTCACCATGACCGCCCAGCCACCCAAGCCGCTCGTGGCTGAGGAGGTACCACGTGGCCTGCAGAGAGTGGCCAACATCATTGCTGTATCCAGCTGCAAGGTAAGCGGCGCTCTTCTTGCCTCCTCTTCCTGCCTCCCCAACCTCCCCACTCGCCCGCCTCCCAACCTTCCTTCCATCCCTCACCGCCCTGCACCCCTGTCTCTGCCCCTCTCCCTCCCATCCCCCATACTCCCACCCCCGTCGCCCCTCTATCCGTTTCTCCTCCGCCCCCAGCGCAGCACCGCGCATGACGAGCATGCGGGCAGGGCAGGGTGGGAAAGGCAACAGTGGTAGTGAGCCTGGCATACGCACCGCATGGCATGGGCGCCCTGCATTGCGTGCGCTCATCCCTTTCTCTTCCTCCCTTCCCCTCTCACCGCACGGCATGGCACATGGCACATGGGTATGCAGGGCGGGGTGGGCAAGTCAACGGTAGCAGTGAACCTGGCGTATGCGCTGCATGGCATGGGCGCCCTGCATTGTGCATTCTCATCCCTGCCCTCTCCCTCCGCTCTCCTCCCATCTCACTGCACTGTACCAACAGGGCGGGGTGGGCAAGTCAACGGTAGCAGTGAACCTGGCGTATGCGCTGCACGGCATGGGCGCTAAAGTGGGCATCTTTGATGCCGACATCTACGGGCCCTCCCTGCCCACCATGGTCTCGCCCGAGCTCCGCGTGCTGCGCATGGTGAGTGAGAGAGGTGTGGGGGGGGGGGTGGGGGGGAGTGGCACAAGGGAGTGGCACAAGAGGGGAGAGGCATAAGGGAGTGGGGAGCGGTGCGGGTGGGCATCTTTGACGCTGATATTTACGGGCCCTCCCTCCCCACCATGGTCTCGCCCGAGCTGCGCGTGTTGCGCATGGTGAGAGGCGTGAGGGGGTTGGTGAGTTGTGGGGAGGGGCTGGGGAGTGGCGGAGGGGGTTGGGGGAGTGGTGGAGGGGAATTGGGGGAGTGGCGTGGTGCCCAAGGAATGCCCTCAATTGTTATCTCTGCCCCGCCCTCTTGTTCCTTTCTCCACCGTTCTCAACTTGCAACCATTCCCTCTCTTTCCCCCTTGCCACCCGTCCTCTCCCACAGTGTACCGCAACCTCAATGCCTTGTCACAGTCTGCAAATTCAAAGCGCCGCAGGTCACCCCCGCCCCGCTCCCCCACGTTCATCCCCCCCTTCGTCCCTCCCGCCCACACGTATTCTTGCGAGAACCCAGAGGCGAGGCACATCACCCTTTGCATGCCACCTCTCCCCGCCCTCTCTTCTTGCCACTCAAAGCCGAGACTTATCACCCACCACTTCTCTCTCCCACCCCTCACCCTCCCTGCCTCGCGCATCCCCCCTCGCCCATCCCCCCTCGCCCATCCCCCCTCGCCCATCCCCCCTCGCCCATCCCCCCTCGCCCATCCCCCCTCGCCCATCCCCCCTCGCCCATCCCCCCTCGCCCATCCCCCCTCGCCCATCCCCCCTCGCCCATCCCCCCTCGCCCATCCCCCCTCGCCCATCCCCCCTCGCCCATCCCCCCTCGCCCATCCCCCCTCGCCCATCCCCCCTCGCCCATCCCCCCTCGCCCATCCCCCCTCGCCCATCCCCCCTCGCCCATCCCCCCTCGCCCATCCCCCCTCGCCCATCCCCCCTCGCCATCGCCCGTCACCATTCTCCCTGGCTGCGGGTGTGCAGGATGTGGAGACGAGGGAGATCATGCCAACGGACTACCTGGGCGTCAAGCTCGTCTCCTTTGACTTTTGAGTCGACTCAAAACACTCCCCTTTCGCTCCTCGCCCCTCGCCCCACGCCTCTCTGTGCGCAGGATGCGGAGACGAGGGAGATCATGCCAACGGACTACCTGGGCGTCAAGCTCGTCTCCTTTGACTTTTGAGTCGACTCAAAACACTCCCCTTTCGCTCCTCGCCCCTCGCCCCACGCCTCTCTGTGCGCAGGATGCGGAGACGAGGGAGATCATGCCAACGGACTACCTGGGCGTCAAGCTCGTCTCCTTTGGCTTCGCTGGCCAGGTCAGTCAGTCACGCTGCGGCTATTGTTAGGTGGGTTTGTTGATTTATCCTGGGTTCAATTTCTGTTTCTCCATGCAAATCGCGTTACCCTCAACATGCGCTGAGCACCCCCCATGTGCTGTTCGGTTTGGTGCTGTGTGGTGCTGTGCGGTGCTGTGTGGTGCAGGGCAGTGCCATCATGCGGGGCCCCATGGTATCAGGGGTGATAAACCAGCTGCTCACCACCACAGACTGGGGGGAGCTTGACTACCTCGTCATTGACATGCCGCCCGGCACTGGAGACATCCAGCTCACGCTCTGCCAGGTCAGCATGCTCTGCCAGGTCTGCCAGGTTAGCATCTTCTGTGAGATCAGTATGCTCTGCCTATGCCACGTCTGCATGCTCTGCCAATTCTGCATGCTCTAGAGGGTTGGGTGGTGGGGTTCTCCCGTGCAGCTGCGCCACATGGTGTGAGACATCCACCTTTCTTTCTGTGTACTCGCTCCCTCCCCCACCAGGCTGCCACTGCCTTCACAACTGCTGCAGCCCCTTCCCTTTGCCTTCCCTCCCTCTCTCTTCCAACCCTTCACACTCCTCCCTTCTGGCGCGCTGCACTACCCCCATTTTGCCAGGTGGTGCTGCTGACAACAGCGGTGATCGTCGCCACCACACCACAGAAGCTGGCGTTCATACAACCGCACTCATGCTCCCTTCCCCCCCTCTCTCTACTCACCCTTCACACCCCGCTCTCCCCGTGACACGCTCTACCCTCTCCCTCACAGGTGGTGCCACTGACAGCAGCAGTGATCGTGACGACGCCACAGAAGCTGGCCTTCATTGACGTGGCAAAGGGCGTGCGCATGTTCTCCAAGCTCAAGGTCAGCCCCACAGATGCTCAGCGGCGTCGCACGCACCTCGCTTGTCGCACACTCCGTGAGTGACAACAACCCCATACCGCAACCCTACATGCCCCTCACCTTCAATGCTCTGTTAACTCTGGACCTTCGTGCCCCAACACTCCCATACCCCAATGCCCTCCTCTTCCCGGCCCCCACCTCTCCCATTGCTGTAACTGGTAGCTGCCATGTGTGGCAGTGGTGGAGACCATTCCGTGACCTGTATTTCCATCTCTCCCTTCCCTGTCCCTTCCATGTCCCTTCCATGTCCCTTCCCTGCACACACCCACGCCCTCATCCCCACGTTCCCCATCACCACGCCCAACCCCACAATGGTTACCAGGTGCCGTGTGTGGCGGTGGTGGAGAACATGGCGTACTTTGAGGCGGACGGGAAGCGCTACTTCCCCTTTGGCAAGGGGTCGGGCAGCGAGGTGGTGGCGCAGTTTGGCATCCCGCACCTCTTCGAACTCCCCATCCGCCCCGAGGTGCGCTGCAGTACCTTACGGTACCACACGGTGCCCCGTGGTGCCCAGAGGTATTGGTTGTTTGAGTAATAATGCCCTTGGTGAAGTCGCCACAGCAGCTGGTTGGCAGATCTAGTGTTTCGAAATCATTTTTGAGGCGCCACGAAAGGCGCCGGAAAAATCGCCTAAAAACATCGTTCATAAAAGGCACCTTCAAGTCGTTGAGGCACCTATAAAATTGCCTTTTAAGGCGCAACCGCAGTTGGCAGATTTAGTGCCTGCTTGAGAAACAAGATCCCCCCCACTCCCCCCCCCCACCCACCTCGCTGCTGTTCTCAATTCTGCCACTTCTCTCTGCCTCACACCTCTTTCCCCCTTTATCTTGCCGTCTCTTGTGTGACACGCCTCGCCTATGCCTCCCATGCTCCCCTAACGTGTGACTGCCAGCTGACAGCAGTGGGCGACAGCGGGCAGCCGGAGGTGGTGGAGGACCCATTGGGTGGGTTGGCGCGCACCTCAAATCACTGCATCCCATGCTCACCCCCATGTGTGCCATGCTCCCCCTCTTCCGTCCCATGCTTCCCCCCATTCTTCAGCTGTCAGCGGCAGGCGACAGCGGGCAGCCGGAGGTGGTGGAGGATCCGTTGGGCGAGGTAGCGCGCACGTTCACAGACGTGGGGGCGTGTGTGGTGCAGCAGTGCGCCAAGCTGCGGCAGCAGGGTGAGTCAACGGTTTAACTGGCACTGGGTGTGCCGCTGCTGAGTGCATTGCTGCGGTAACGTGGGGGAGTGTGTCGTGCAGCTGGGCTAGAGGGATGAGAGGGCGTGGTAGCGGGCTCATGTGGGAGAATGTGTGGTGCAGAGCAAGGAGAGTGATACAAGGATAGGTTTGCTTAAAGATGGGGTGCATTGATCAGGGCAGTGTCAATTCACAGGCGGATGGAGTGGCCAGGTTGGGCAAGTGCGTGACACTAGTGGCAAGGCCCCCGAGTGCATGACACTAGTGGCAAGGCCCCCGAGTGCATGACACTAGTGGCAAGGCCCCCGAGTGCATGACACTAGTGGCAAGGCCCCCGAGTGCATGACACTAGTGGCAAGGCCCCCGAGTGCATGACACTAGTGGCAAGGCCCCGGAGTGCATGACACTAGTGGCAAGGCTGCCGAGTGCATGACACTAGTGGCAAGGCCCCCGAGTGCATGACACTAGTGGCAAGGCCCCCGAGTGCAGCCAACCCCGACACTCTACCATCTTTGCTGGAGACAGGGCGGCTCTAGTTTCTGGCCGCTCTCTGTTTCCTCGATCGCCTCCCTTTCATGCCTTCACTCCAGCTCTTCCCTCTTCCCTGCCTCACTGCACTCCCCACAGCAAGGTGCAACATGGGAGGAACAGGGCCTTGGCACTGAAATCTTTCCTCTCCCTCCTCTACTACCCCCCACCCCTTCACCTCCTGCCCCGCCAATCCAGTCGCTACAGCAGTGTTGTATGACGAAGCTCTCAGGGCCCTGCGAGTGAAGCTTCCAGGAAGCGACGAGGAGTTCTTCCTGCACCCGGCAACTGTGCGACGCAACGACCGGTCGGCGCAGAGCATTGTGAGTCAACGCGAGTCAATGGGAGTCAACGCGAGTCAACGGGAGTCAGTGGTAGTCGAGGGAGTCAAGGGGAGATTCAGGAAAAGTCAAGTGGCGTGGAGGGGGGGCAGTGAGTAAAGGAGGGTCAAAGGAGTCAAGCGCTGCTGTCAAGGGTTTTCAAGGACTCAACTGGAGTCAAACAGAGTCAGCTCTCTTGTGACTTAACTGGGAGCGCAGTGAGTCAACGCCAGTCAAGAGTATCACCAGTGGGCAGTGTGAGTCTTACCAGAGTGGGTGGGAGGCCGCATGCAAGTCCACCCAAGTCATCGGAGGGCGAGGGGGCTGCAACACCTCCTCCCCTTGCTCGTGACAGGTCTACCCATGCCACTGATTGGCTGCACCATTGCACTGCTTCTGCAGCGATCTAATTTCTATCTCCCAGCACCCGAACCCTCCCATCTCCCGCCCCTCCATTCTCCATTCTCCACTGTTGTAACTCTCCCATCGCCCCTCCCTGCATTCTCACCCTCCCATTGCCCGGCCCTGCATTCCCACCCTGGTCAGGACGAGTGGACGGGGGAGCAGAAGCTGCAGTACAGTGACGTCAGCGATGACATCATCCCCGAGAGCGTGCGGCCAATGGGCAACTACGCCGTCTCTATTGTGTGGCCTGATGGGTTCAGCCAGGTCAGCAGATGGTGTAGCCAGGTCAGCAGCAGGTACTGCCAGGTCAGCAGAGGGTGTAGCCACGTCCTCAAGATGCTCTACATTCATACGTCACATGCGCATACCATACACACGCACGCAGCCTCACACACAATTGCAAACACACAGTCATTCTCCCTGTCTCCCTCCCAATCCCATTCTGCCAGGTGGCACCATTTGACCAATTGGAGGAGATGGAGCGCATCGTGGATGTGGAGGGCAGGCGAGAGGCCGTGGCTGCGTTCAAGGAGCAGGAGAGCGGATCCGGGGCTGCTGATGTGGCGCCATCTGTGCCCGTGCAATCTGACCTGGCAACTGAAGGGGCCAAGTCGTCTGCAGCCACGTCAGCAGCGGCACAAATCTTAGCCCATGCACGGACCTTGAAGCAAATATAAGCTGTAGGTGCATGCCCAGTGCTGTTAAGCAACCCCCAAATGAGGTAGTGGCAGGATATTCTGTTTTGTGGGTGAAAGCTTCACACATGCTGTTGTCAGAAATAACGTACGAGAATGATGAACTAGAAGCATGAGATGAGTACAAGTACTAGGTCTAACCCTAAAGTGTTGTACTCAGTAGAGGCTACCCCACTATAGCATACAGACATGCAAACACATTTGCCACACTCCCATAGGCGAAGTGGGCGATAGCAAGAATAACCAACGGTCACAAGACCAATCAAGCAAGAGAACAAAGCAAAGTAAACCTCAGGATGGATCACAAAATCACCATGCAGTCTGAGCACACGAGGCCACAAGGCCAGTTCAAATGCAAAGTTATAAAAGCACAAGCAATACAGTGATCACAACCTAGCAAGAGCAAGCATGGAGGTATATATATATCTAGATCACAGTACAAGACTAAGTCAAGCAACCAGCATGCGAGGCAGAGTAGGCACAAGGCCTAGCGCAGTGCAGACCTAAGAGCCTTGGTGAAGAAATCAGCAGTGTTGGCCCGAGAGGCCATGTAAGAAAGTAACGAAGAGCAATGTGCTTCGTTCTGTGTTCCATGTTGGGCTGAGAAAGCCCTTAGGATCTTTGCAGGGCAGAACTCAAGGGTAGGATGATGTAATAGCGGAAGCATTAAATAAATGATTGTGAACCACCTTGCGCTTGTATGTGAGGGCAAAGTAAGTTGATAATAATAAAAGAGATACAAGCTTTTATAAGAATACAAAGGAATATGAAGAGATACAGTTAACTGTTTTACTGTTGCTGTTGCGGTTCGATACAGTGTCGACTCGGGCAACTGCTCAATATCGAGACAGTTGTTTGTCCTTGCTGTCGCGCTGCATTTGTCAGGTCAAAGGTCGCTGACCTTTGACTTTCGCGTAACCTCCAACAGTTATTCAACCTCCGAGGGTTGACTCACCGATATTTCGATACAAGCTACTTCGCTTCTGTCTTGGTGTTTCGACATGACAGAGGCGCCTAAATCAGTTGTTTCCAACACTCCCCTTCGCTTCTGGAGTGTCGCTGCAGGTGACATGGCTCTGTCCAGTCAGCAGCATGCAATATTCGAACTTCGACTTTCCGAGCTTCTTGGTCAAGTAATCAGCTGCCATCTCGGATGTGGGGCAGTAAGACAGCTCAAGTCTCCCCTTCTCGATCTCGTCCTTTACGAAGAAATATCGCAGGGCGATATGCTTCGTCCTGTTCGCAAATCCATTTTTGTTGGCTATGCGAATTGCCGACTGGTTGTCGCAAAATAGGGAGAAGCTGGGTAACTGGGCCAGCTTTGCTTCCTCCAGAAGTTCGCGAAGGTAGAGTGTTGAGTGATGCTACCATTCGCATTCACGTCTGTCTGCCTCCCATCATATGTTCGTGCGTTGCATGCGTGTTGTGAGTGTGTGCAAGAAGTTGTGTTTTGTGCGGTTTGGTTTTTTTCGAGTGTGTGTGTGAATGTTATTTGGCTTGAGCAGATATCTGAAGTGACTCCTCTGCTCAAGAGCTTTCCGAGGAACCAAGTATCGCTTCAATCGGAGCACGAACAAGAGAGTTACGAACGTTGGAGTTCGTATGCTTTTGTTATTTGGTTGTGGTGACTATGGGAAGTTGTGGGGTTGACTCAATATGGGGTACAGACTTTTGGGGGTTGGGAAATTCGTCTTTTCTACTGTAGTTGCTGCCAAATGGTTGGGAGAAACCAAACCAGGTTGGCAAGTGTGGCCAAGTTGGGTTGAGGTGGATTGTGGAGGTTGGGATAGTGACAAAGGTCAAAGTTGGGTTGCCTATGGGGAAGGGAATTGTATGGCATGGGGGTTTCCTTGGTTGGGGACTCTCTTGAGACCTTCCCTCTCGTCCTCCTCATCCCTTCCACCTGGTTTAGTGCTACTCCAATTCTCTTGTGTGAACTTGTGAGATCATTGTGATTGAGTTACGTTTTCTATGGCAGCATACCCCCTAGTGCGCCGAAGTTCATAACTCGAGTTATACTCCATATTTTGATACTATTCAAATTGGGAAAGATAGCCACGGTCAAGGGCTACAACATACTCGAGTTTGAAAGAATTCTAACTGTGGACCTTTCGTCGACGACGTTTCTTGTGACGACAACTTTTCTGTCCAGAATTGTAGTTGACGATTTTGAGATATTTCAGCCCCTAATCTTCATAGACTCCGTCCTTAATCTCTAACAAGTGGTATCAGAGCTGATTAAGGACCCTATGAGGAGTCTAATGAAGTGTGAAGACCCTCTTAGACCCACCATGGCCTGTGGGCGTGCCTAAGTGGAGTTCTGGAGGTTGGATGTGACTTCCGCTAAGGGGAAACTTTGCCGAAATTTCGTTGGCGCTGACACTTGTGAAGATTGTGTGGATCTACATAGTGACCAGCAAAAGGGGGAGCTGAAACCTCTGATTGGGAGCAGAGGAGATGAATCAAGGGAGTGGAGATGCAGCTGAGAAGAGGAGTGAGCCGCCACCATCCAAGATTGAAGCTTTGGATGGCTCCAACTATGAGGAATGGAGCGGGCGGATGCGGAGCGCCTTCAAGCGCTACAAGCTGCTGAAAATTGCAATGGGAGAGGAGAAGATGCCGGGGGAAGGAGATGCCCGCGATCGGTGGATTGAGAAGAGCGCGGTGCTGTACGACCTCATCCTCCAATCGGTCAACAACGACATGTTCCAGCACATCAAGGATTTGGTGGAGTTGGATGATTCCGGACCGAAGGCATGGATGCTGCTACGCGACGTGATTCAGCCCAACACGCTGCCGATGGTGATTGTGTTGGAGAAGGAGTTGGCTGCCCTCTCCATGAAACCGGGAGATGATGTGAAACCGGTCCTTGACAAGATCAAGGACACCTATGCGAGGATGGCAGCGGCGGGCAGCGAAGTGTCGCAGATGCAACAGTGCACCAAGATCATCTCGGTGCTCGACAACTCGTGGGACAACCTCATCCCCACCCTCAACGTTCAGCAGGACAAATGGACGCCTGAGTGGCTACGGCAGCAGATTCTGCAGGAGGACTTCCGCAGACGCCACATGGGAGGTGGTGCTGCCAACAAAACTGCTGAGGGGTATGGAGCTGCAGGAGGCAGCAGAGGAAGAGGGGGAGGGAGAGGCCGAGGCCGTGGGAGAGGCTTTGGCAGAGGGAGAGGACGAGGTGACTACAATGAGGGGCATGGGAGCTCTGGTGGCAGGGGGAGCACCCGAATGGAGGGTGCGTGCTGGTACTGCAAGAAGGCTGGACACCCGTGGTTCAAGTGTTTCAGCCGGCCTGAGGGATGGGCCCCTCCAGGCATGAAGCCGCCAAGTGGTGAACGTGCACGCGGTGGCGCTGTGCAAGGTTCAGGTGCACAAGGTGATGGTGCACAAGGTAAAGCCGACCCTGGGATGTTCCTCATGGTTGAGGATGTGCAAGGGAGTGGGGGTGATGTGGGTTCAGTTGGGAAGGTTGTGATGCACCCCCTCACTCACTGGGTGATCGATTCAGGTTGCACGAGTCATATGACCCCACGGGCAGATTTGCTTGATGAGGTAAAACCTCCTGGGAAGATCAAGTTTGTGGCTGCCGCTTCAGGTGCTTTGCTCCCTGTGATTGGTGTTGGGAATGCCAAGGTGATGGGAGCCAATGGAGAGCTTGTGGGGCTTGGGAATGTGCTGTTGGTTGAAGGTTTGTCCGCTAACCTTCTTTCTGTGCGCCGGCTGCAGAAGAGCAAGGCTGAAGTTACCTTCGGCCCAACCAGCTGCCGTGCAAAGCTTGGGAAGTTGCTGCTGTGGAACTTGGAGGAGAAGAGCAGCTGCATCAAGGACTTGTGGCAGCTGCCCATCATCCCTTGGAAGGGGAAACCACCAGCAACGGCAAAGGCAGCGGCAGCGGCTAAAGCAACTGCGGGAGGAGAGGAGACTGCACCAACTGCTGGGGCCCTGGATGCAGTCAAGAAGGTGCAGCAGCCACAACAGCCACATGGTGAGGTGCTTGCTGGTGTGGATGCGACAGCTGCATGGGCAAAGGCTTCATCTGGGAGTGGTGAGGCTGATTGGGAGACGTGGCATGAGAGGCTGTGCCATGTGAACATTCCTATGCTGCAGAAGTTGGTAAAGGATGGGTGCTTGAAGGGGCTGGAGGTGAAGGGGGGAGCAAAGGAGATTGGGAGCTGCCCTACCTGCCTTGAGACCAAATTCACGAAGTTTCCCTTCAGCAGCAGCACAGGACCAGCCAAGGCACCACTTGAACTAGTGCACATGGATGTGGTGGGCCCCACGAGGGCCCTTTCTCTCTCGGGCAGCCGCTACTTCTTGACGATTGTGGACGACCACACGCGTGCGGTGTGGGTGTACCCTCTCAAGACTAAGGGGGAGGTGGCAGCGGCTGTTCTTAAGGAGTGGATGCCGAGAGCACAAAGGGAAAGCGGACACAAGGTGAAGGTGATCCGCACTGACAACGGAGGAGAGTTCATCGGCGCTGATTTTGAGAAGGAGCTGAAGCGGAAGGGGATCCAGCATCAGCTCACAGTGCCTTACAACCCTCAGCAGAATGGCGTGGCTGAGCGGTTCAACCGGACCCTGCAGGAAGGTGCTCGCACTCTCCTTGGGCGTGCAGGGCTGCCGGATCCGTTTTGGGTGACAGCACTGCGGCAGGTCGTTGTTGTGAAGAACAGGGTGCTGGCAACTGTGGGGGACAAGCAGTGGGTCCCCTACACCAAGTGGTATGGGATTGCACCAGCTGTGAACATGCTGAGAGCCTTTGGGTGCATGGTGGTGTTTCATGTGCCTAAGGAGAAGAGGGGAAAACTGGAAGCTTCTGGGAGATGGGGTGTGCACTTGGGGCTTGCTAAGGATCACAAGGGCTGGCTGATTTGGGACTTGACCAGCCAGCAGCTGACTGTGTCAAGGGATGTGAAGTTCCTTGAGTCCTTGTACTACAAGGAGTGGAAGCAGCAGCAGCAGCAGAAGCTTCCAACGACACCGCTAATTGTCGAGGCTGATGAGGTGCAGCGGCCTTCAAGGCAAGTGGAGGTTTCTGTCTCTGAGAATGAGATCTCTGGGGTGACAGAGGATGGGGGAGAACCTGAGGTGGAGGAGCAGCAGCAGCAGCAACAGCAGCAGCAGCCGCAGCAGCAGGAGGAGCAAGGTGCTCCACAAGGTGCCGGACGTACGGCTGACCGTCCTAGGAGGGATGTGCGCCCTCCTAACAGGCTGACCTATGCAAGCCGTGGCAAGCCAAAGGTGGTAAGGGCTGGGAGTGTGGCTGAGCAGTGTGATGAGGATGAGATAGCACACTGCTACTGGGCAGCCGTCCCTGAGCCCAAGACGCTAGCTGAGGCATTGAGCGGGCCCGATGCTGAAAAGTGGAAGCAGAGTGTGAAGGAGGAGTATGATTCTCTGCTAGAGAATGAGACGTGGGAGCTGTGTGAGCTGCCACCTGGGAAGAAGGCCATTTCTTCCAAGCTGATTTTCAGGCACAAGTACGGACCTGATGGGGCGCTGACCCGCTACAAGTCAAGGCTTGTGGCTAAGGGGTTTCAGCAGACAAAGGGAAAGGACTTCAACGAGCTCTATGCTCCTGTGGGGAAAGGCACAACACTTCGGGTGTCATTGGCAATGGCAGCAAACCGTGGATGGCGGGTGAAGCAGATGGACATCACCACCGCCTTCCTCAATGGGATCATTCTGGAGGAGCTGTACATGTTACAGCCTGAGGGTTTGGATGATGGGAGCGGCAGGGTGTGCAGGCTCAAGAAGGCCATCTATGGCCTGAAGCAGGCTCCTCGTGCATGGTACCACAAGTTAGAGGAGACTCTACTGTCTGGGGGTTTCAAGAAGAGTGAGTGTGATCACAGCTTGTTCCTGCTGCAGGAGAAGGAGCAGTTTCTCATGCTCTTGGTGTATGTGGACGACATCCTGCTCTTCTCTGAGTCGTCTGCAATGATTGAGCATGTGGAGGAGATGCTGGAGATGCAGTTTAAGTGCTCCAAGATGGGAGATGTGAAGTACTATTTAGGGATGCATGTGGAGAGGGACCTTGACAAGGGAGTGTTGAGGTTGCACCAGAGAAAGTATTGTGAGGGGCTGGCTGAGAAGTATGGGCTGCAAGATGGAGGAAAGCCAGCCACCCCACTGCCTTCGGGGTTCACTGTGGAGCCCTGTGCTGATGAGGAGGTGGTGGGTGAGAGTGACAGGAAACTTTTTCATTCCATGGTTGGGGCACTCAACTATGCGGCTAACCACACACGGCCTGACATTGCCTTTGCAACATCCAGGCTTGCCAGTGTGGTTTCACGCCCCAGTCATGAGCAGCTGGAAGCGGCCAAGAGGTTGGTCCGCTATGTGAGTGCAACGGCATCAGTGGGTTTGGAGTACAGTGCTGTGAGGCAGAGGCTGCAGAGGAGTGCAGCTGATTTGAGCAAGGGGGAGATGCTCCTGACCTGCTACACTGACGCTAGCTTCAATTCGGTGAAAGCGGATGGCACCAGCATTGGAGGCTATGTGTGCCTGTTCGGAGGTGGTGCAGTGAGCTGGCGCAGTAAGAAGCAGAATGAGGTGGGGCAGTCCTCGTGTGAGACAGAGTACATGGCCCTGCATCATGGGGCAAAGGAGGTGGTGTGGCTGAGGCGTTTGTTGGAGGAGATTGGAGTTGGTCAGAGGGAGCCGACTGTGATTTTCTGTGATAATGAGTCGGCGGTGAAGCTAGCGAAGAATGCTTGTCTTCATGGGCTGACCAAACACATCAGGCCTAAGTGGCACTGGGTGAGAAGGCTCCTGGACAAGGAGGTGCGGCTGGAGATTGTGAAGACCCATCAGCAGGCGGCTGACATTCTCACCAAGCGCCTGGCTGAATCTGAGCATTGGAAGGGCATGAAGCTTGCTGGGATGAGTGTGCATTGAGGGTGCATGCTTGAGCTATGGCATGTGGGATGATGATTGGCAGCCAGAGGGGGAGTTTGTTGAGTGATGCTACCATTCGCATTCACGTCTGTCTGCCTCCCATCATATGTTCGTGCGTTGCATGCGTGTTGTGAGTGTGTGCAAGAAGTTGTGTTTTGTGCGGTTTGGTTTTTTTCGAGTGTGTGTGTGAATGTTATTTGGCTTGAGCAGATATCTGAAGTGACTCCTCTGCTCAAGAGCTTTCCGAGGAACCAAGTATCGCTTCAATCGGAGCACGAACAAGAGAGTTACGAACGTTGGAGTTCGTATGCTTTTGTTATTTGGTTGTGGTGACTATGGGAAGTTGTGGGGTTGACTCAATATGGGGTACAGACTTTTGGGGGTTGGGAAATTCGTCTTTTCTACTGTAGTTGCTGCCAAATGGTTGGGAGAAACCAAACCAGGTTGGCAAGTGTGGCCAAGTTGGGTTGAGGTGGATTGTGGAGGTTGGGATAGTGACAAAGGTCAAAGTTGGGTTGCCTATGGGGAAGGGAATTGTATGGCATGGGGGTTTCCTTGGTTGGGGACTCTCTTGACACCTTCCCTCTCGTCCTCCTCATCCCTTCCACCTGGTTTAGTGCTACTCCAATTCTCTTGTGTGAACTTGTGAGATCATTGTGATTGAGTTACGTTTTCTATGGCAGCATACCCCCTAGTGCGCCGAAGTTCATAACTCGAGTTATACTCCATATTTTGATACTATTCAAATTGGGAAAGATAGCCACGGTCAAGGGCTACAACATACTCGAGTTTGAAAGAATTCTAACTGTGGACCTTTCGTCGACGACGTTTCTTGTGACGACAACTTTTCTGTCCAGAATTGTAGTTGACGATTTTGAGATATTTCAGCCCCTAATCTTCATAGACTCCGTCCTTAATCTCTAACATAGAGTCCTTCCTTGGTGGCTGAGCAAAGTGCGATATATTCAGCTTCAGCTGAGGAAAGGGCGATTAATTCCTGTTTGCTCGACTGCCACGAAATAGGTCCGATAGGCTCGAGACGGTAGATGTAGCCTGTGCGCGAGCGCCTATTGTCAGAATCTCCGGCGTGATCGGCGTCGACGTAGACGATTAGCTTGGGCGTTGTGTCAGAACATTATATAGCTTATGCTGTTGTGTAGGCTATAGTGGGGTATCCCATAGGGGGTACAACCCAATTAGGGTTTCCTATATGTACTCACTTCATTCATAGTTCAACCACTCTCGTTCTTCATTTTCACATGGAATCAGAGCAGGTCCCCTCCTAGGGACTGCTTCTAGGGCCCACCGAAGCGCGCCCCGAGGCGCGTTTTCCTTTTTTTTTAGTGACCCTCCGTGTCGCCCCTCGCGGCCCCGCCGCCCTCCCTTCGCGGCCCCGCCGCCCTACTAACGCGGCCCCGCCGCCCTTCCTTCGCGGCCCCGCCGCCCTGCTCGCGCGGCCCACCCGCCCTCTGCTTCGCGGCCCCGCCGCCCTGCTCACGCGGCCCCGCCGCCCTCTGCTAAGCGGCCCCGCCGCCCTGCTACAGCGGCCCCGCCGCCCTCACGTCGCGGCCCGCCCGCCCTCTGCTTCGCGGCCCCGCCGCCCTGCTCACGCGGCCCCGCCGCCCTGCTCACGCGGCCCCGCCGCCCTCTGCTAAACGGCCCCGCCGCCCCACTACAGCGGCCCCGCCGCCCTCACGTCGCGGCCCGCCCGCCACCCTACCTGCGGCCCGCCCGCCGCCCTACCTGCGGCCCGCCCGCCGCCCTACCTGCGGCCCGCCCACCGCCCTACTTGCGGCCCTACCGCCGCCCTACCTGCGGCCCGACCGCCGCCCTACTTGCGGCCCTACCGCCGCCCTACCTACGGCCCGCCCGCCGCCCTACTTGCGGCCCTACCGCCGCCCTGCCTGCGGCCCGCCCGCCGCCCTACCTACGGCCCGCCCGCCGCCCTACCTGCGGCCCTACCGCCGCCCTACCTGCGGGAGCTGCCTAGCAGCAGAACCGCCGGGAGCCGAGCCGCCCTGCCGCCGAGCCGCCCGGGAGCCGAGCCGCCCTGCCGCCGAGCCGCCCGGGAGCCGAGCCGCCCTGCCGCCGAGCCGCCCGGGAGCCGAGCCGCACTGCCGCCGAGCCGCCCAACAGCCGAGCCGCCCAGCAGCCGCGCCGCCCTGCCACCGAGCCGCTGAGCAGCCGAGCCGCCCTACTGCCGAGCCGCCCGACCTGCCCTGTCCGGTGAGCACAGCCCCACTGTCACTGCGTGCCCTTCCCCTACTGCTTGCACTGCTCGTCTGTCGTCGTCATGGCTACCCCTAGTGTCCTCGCTTTTGACGCTGAGGGTCGAGCCATTGACTTTGAGGTCTGGGTCGACGACCTGCAGCTGTTCTTACAGTGCGATAGGGCGGACGGTCTTTCCCTCTTTGACCTCACCTCTGGCGCCTCTCCTGCCCCTGCTACTGATGCTGACCCCAATGTTCGCTCTCAGTGGGCCACCCGCGATGCTGCTGCACGTCTTGCTGTGCGTCGCCACCTGCCTACCACTGAGCGCGCGCACTTTAGTCAGTACAAGAGTGCTCAGACCTTGTACGACGCTGTAGTTGCGCGCTACTCTTCCCCTGCCACTGCTGCCCTGAGCCGCCTCATGCTACCGTACCTCTTTCCTGACCTTACTGCCTTTCCCACTGTCGCTGACCTCATTACGCACCTCCGCACTAGTGACACTCGCTACCGCGCCGCCCTTCCTGCTGAGTTCTGCGCCAAGAACCCCCCCCCCATGTACATCACTCTCTATTACATAGTCACACGCCTCCCTGACTCCCTTCGCGTAGTCAGGGACCACTACCTCTCGGTCTGTCCCACCACTCTCACTGTCGACCTCCTCGAGAAGTCCCTCCTGGCGGCGGAGAAGAGCATCGTCGCTGTAGGAGCCTCTCGTGGTGACCCTCGCACCCCCATCTTTGAGGGGTGTTCTCCTTCCCCCCTGCTGCCCTCTGTTGCCTCTGCTGCTGCTGCCGACCTGCTTGGTCTTGAGTCGGTTTGCGCGGCGTCTGCCCCTAGCGGGAGACGCCGCCCTGGCAGGGGCAAGGGGGGCAAGGTCGCGGGTGGAGCTGGCGGGGGCGGTGGAGGAGGCGGTGGAGGCGGAGGAGGGAGTGGGGGTGGCGGTGGGAGTGGTGGCGGGGGCGGTGGTGGCGGTGGCAGCAGCGGAGGAGGAGGCGGTGGTGGCGGCAGCGGTGGGAGCGGAGGCAGCGGTGGTGGTGGAGGTGGAGGCAGCGGTGGCGGAGGGGGTGGAGCTGGTCGGGGTGGTGCCCCGCAGCGTAGCGGCCCTGGTGGTGGCCAGCGTCAGCAGCAGCAGCAGCAGCAGCAGCAGCAGCAGCAGCGTTCGCGGGACATCCCCCCGCCCCAGCAGCTCCGTGAGTGGTACACGCAGCGTCAGCGGGGTGGGGGTTTTGGTCCGTGCATCTACGTCCTTCGTTCCGGTGACCGAGCGGGTGAGCAGTGTGGGGGTGCGCACCCCACTCAGCGCTGCTTTGGCCGCCTGACGGACGCTTGGCGTCAGCAGTTCCCTGAGGCCAGTGAGATTCCCCGTTGGGGAGAGCTGTCTAGGGCTGGCGTAGCTGTCTTTGATCTTGACTTTGATGCTATCCTTGCTGCCATGTATGCTGTGACTATTAGTGAGGAGGGTGACTGTTACCAGTGTTTCCCGCCCGACCCGGGCATTGGTACTGCTGCGCCAGGTACTTCTGCGGCTGCTGCTCTAGGTGCCAGTGCGTCTGCACTCTCAGGTACTGGTGAGGCTGCGCTCTCAGGTACTGCGTCGGCTTCGGCCTCCCTCACCTTCACACTTGACTCAGGGGCTTCTCGCTCCTTCTTTCGAGACCGCACCACACTCACGCCGCTTGGCCGGCCGGTTGCAGTCTCCCTGGCTGACCCCTCTGGGGGTCCTGTCCTCTCTCACTTCTCCACTGTCCTCCCGTGTCCGGCTGCCCCCTCGGGCACCTTGTCTGGTCTGTACCTCCCCTCGTTCTCGACGAACTTGGTGAGTGGTGCTGACCTGCAGGATGCGGGGGTTCACCAGTTTACTCCTGCGAGTCAGCGGGTGACCCACTGCTCGGATGCCCGCACAGGCCGACACCTGGCCACGTTCTCGCGTCGGCCAGGGTCGAGTCTCTACACACTGACCACTGCGTCTCCTCCTGTCCCTGCGTCTGGCCAGGTAGCTGCGTCGGGTCAGGTGTTTGCTGCTGCGTCCAGGTCTGGTCCTGAGTCTGCCCCCTGCTCGTGTCGCCGCCTGTCTCACGAGACTCTCCTGTGGCACCACCGTCTTGGACACCCCTCCTTGCTTCGTCTTCGGGGCATGGCTTCCCGTGTCCTTGTCTCTGGTCTTCCCCGGTCTCTCCCTCCCCTTCCTTCGGGACCCGGACCTTCTTGTGTCCCCTGTGTCGAGGGGCGGCTCCGGGCTGCCCCTCACTCCTCCCAGTTTCCCCCGACAGAGGCTCCTCTGCAGACGCTTCACATGGACGTGTGGGGCCCCGCCCGCGTCCGTGGGCAGGGTCACGAGCGCTACTTCCTGCTGGTGGTTGACGACTACTCGCGTTACACCACAGTCTTCCCCTTGCGCAGCAAGGGTGATGTCACTGAGGTGTTGATCGACTGGATCCGCGCAGCTCGTCTCCAGCTCAGGAGGAGCTTCGGCTCGGACTTTCCTGTTCTGCGTCTGCACTCTGACCGAGGTGGAGAGTTCTCCTCTGGCCTTCTGCGAGCCTACTGTCGTGCACGAGGCATCCGCCAGACCTTTACGCTTCCGGACTCTCCACAGCAAAATGGGATTGCTGAGCGCCGCATTGGCATGGTCATGGACGTCGCTCGTACGTCCATGATGCATGCGGCTGCCCCCCATTTTCTGTGGCCGTTTGCGGTTCGGTACGCGGCGCATCAGATCAACCTTCACCCCAGGGTCTCCCGGCCGGAGACCTCCCCAGCTCTGCTGTGGACGGGGAAGGTCGGCGATGCGTCTGCGTTCCGTGTCTGGGGATCTCGGGCGTTTGTCCGCGACTTGTCTGCGGACAAGCTGTCCCCTCGTGCTGCTCCCTGTGTCTTCCTCGGCTTCCCCCCTGACGCTCCAGGGTGGCAGTTCTACCACCCCTCCTCTCGTCGTGTTCTGTCCTCCCAGGACGTCACGTTCGACGAGTCAGTCCCCTTCTACCGCCTCTTCCCCTACCGCACTCCTTCCCTCCCCCCGCCACCGCACTTCCTTGTGCCAGGTCCCCCCCCGGTAGACCCCCTTCCCCCTCAGGGTCCTGCCCCTTCAGGTGTGTCCCAGGTAGACGCAGTCGAGCCGGTCGAGGTTGCTGGTGACTCTGGTCCTGCTGCGGGTGCTGAGCCTGGGGGTGCTGAGTCTGGGGGTGCTGAGCCTGGGGGTACTGCGACTGGGGGTGCTGAGCCTGGGGGTGCGGAGTCTGGGAGTGCTGAGCCTGGGGGTGCTGCTACTGGGGGTGCTGAGCCAGGGGGTGCTGCGTCTGGAGGTGCTGAGCCTGGAGCTGCGGAGCCTGCGGCCACTGGACCTCCCCTTGTGGCGTCTGGCGGTGCGGGACCTGGCGGTTCTCCGGGTGCTTCGCCTCGGCGGGAGCCCCTCTCTCCACAGGAGCTGCGCGAGTGGTTTGCCCGGCGCTAAAGGCGTGCTGCTGGAGCTGGAGGTTCTTCGGCTGCTGAGGGTGCTGGTGCCGCGGGTCCCGGAGGTGCTGGAGCTGGAGCTGCTGAGGGCGTTGGCGCTGAGGCTACTGCTGTCGGTCCTGGAGGCGGTCCTGCTGGGGGTGCTACTGGTGCTGCTGGAGGTCCTGGAGCTGGAGGTGCTGCTGGCGCTGGTGCTGCCGCTGGGGGTACTGGTGCTGTCCCTACTGTGTCTGGAGTCGCCGCGCGGCCTAGACCGTACTTCGTTCCGCTCCTTCAGCAGGTTCTTGGTCTCCCGCCTTCTACTGGTCCTCCTCCTCCCTTAGAGTGTCCACAGCCTGTCCCGTCCCAGTTACAGTTACAGCCGGCCTCCACACTGCCCGCTCCTTCTCCCTACACTGGTCCTACTGGAGGTCTGGCTGAGCGTCGTGAGCCTGCGTCTCGCCCTGTGTCGCCTGTCCGTGCTGCTCGCACTAGTGGTCGTGGTTCGCGTCAGCGTCCTCCTCCTGTCCCTGGCACGCACCGGATGTCTCTGCGTCCGTCCACTGCTCCTCTGCGTGCCCCTTTGCCTTCTCCTCCTGAGTCCTCTCTTCCTGCTCTTCCTGACCCGGAGTCGGACTCTCTTCGTGCTGCCAGTCCTGCTGTCACACGTCTCCTTGCTACTGTCGTCACTGACCCCTCTCTTGAGTCCGCTGCTGCGTCTGCGCTTGTTGCTGAGCTCGTCGACTTTGCTGCTCGCTGTCGTCTAGACTACGCTGCCGGTCTTGTTGCTGAGTCTGCGTCTGTCTGTCCTCCGTCCGTCGGGGGTGAGTGTGCTCTTGGCACGGACGTCCTTGAGGATAGGCAGGAGGAGTTCCGGTGTCTGGCTGCTGCTTCACCTCATCTCGCGTCCGTACTACTTGCCCCTGAGGGAGACCCGGATGCACTAGACATCCCGACTCCGCGCTCTTACGCGGAGGCCGTAGAGGGTCCCTACTCCTCTCAGTGGCAGGCAGCTATGGATGCAGAGATGGCGTCCTGGAAGTCCACAGGCACCTACGTTGACGCGGTTCCCCCTCCTGGGGCGAACATCGTCAGTGGCATGTGGATCTTCAGGGTGAAGCGGCCGCCGGGCTCTCCACCTGTCTTCAAGGCGCGGTACGTCGCTCGTGGCTTCAGTCAGCGACAGGGAGTTGACTACTTTCAGACCTTCTCTCCCACCCCGAAGATGACCACTCTTCAGGTGCTGCTGCACATAGCCGCTCAGCGCGACTACGAGCTCCACTCTCTTGACTTCAGTACTGCTTTCTTGCAGGGTAGCCTGCACGAGGAGATCTGGCTGCGCCGTCCACCTGGCTTCACTGGGACTTTTCCTCCTGGCACCCAGTGAAGCCTCCGACGGCCAGTCTACGGTCTCCGCCAGGCACCGCGTGAGTGGCACGACACACTGAGGACTACGCTTGCGGCTCTTGGGTTTGCTCCCTCTACTGCTGACCCGTCGTTGTTTCTGCGCACCGACACTTCTTTGCCGCCGTTCTACGTCCTCGTGTACGTCGACGACTTGGTCTTTGCCACAGCTGACACTGCTGGACTAGCCTACGTGAAGTCCGAGCTACAGAAGAGACACACGTGCACAGACCTGGGTGAACTGCGCAGCTACCTTGGCTTGCAGATCACTCGGGACAGAGCACGCCGCACCATTACCTTGACTCAGTCACACATGGTGCAGCAGGTCCTTCAGCGCTTCGGCTTCACGTACTCCTCGCCTCAGGCCACTCCTCTGTCTACTCGCCACTCGCTCTCAGCTCTGCCTTCGGATGAGTCCGTAGAGTCGAGTGGCCCGTACCCAGAGCTTGTTGGCTGCCTCATGTACCTGATGACCTGCACACGACCTGACCTTGCATACCCTCTTAGCATTCTTGCACGCTATGTTGCTCCTGGGAGACACCGACCAGAGCACATGGCTGCAGCTAAGAGGGTGTTGCGCTACTTGTGCAGTACGTCGGGCATGGGGCTAGTGCTTGGAGGGCGGAGTCCAGTGGTCCTCACTGGGCACGCGGACGCTTCTTGGGCAGACGACCAGGCTACACAGCGGTCGTCGCAGGGTTACACCTTCAGTCTTGGTTCCGGCTCTGTCTCGTGGCGGGCTACTCGCTCGTCCTCTGTTCTCAGCTCCAGTTGTGAGGCTGAGATCTACGCCGGGGCCATGGCTGCACAGGAGCTTCGCTGGCTCACCTACCTGCTGACTGACCTTGGAGAGCCGCCTCGTTCTCCTCCAGTGCTGTACGTAGACAACAAGGCCATGCTGGCCTTGTGTCGAGAGCAGCGCTTGGAGCACAGAACGAAGCACATTGCTCTCCGTTACTTTCTTGCTCGTGAGCTGCAGCAGCGTGGTCAGTTGCGACTTGCTTACGTGGCCTCTGAGGCCAACACTGCTGATGTGTTCACCAAGGCACTTGCGCCTTGTGACCATCAGCGCTTCTGCACCCAGCTGGGTCTTGTACCTGTCTTGCCTCACTTGCTCTCTTCTTGACCTTGCTTGTACTGTTACATATATATACCTGCTCTTGCTTGTCTAGCTCTATATATATATGTGTACTCCTGCATGTGAACTGGCCTTGTGGCCTTGTCGTTGTGCTCGGACTGTGTGGTGACTTTGTGATCCACCCTGAGCTTGCTCTGCTTTGCTTGACTGGTCTTGTGACCCCTTGTTCTCCCCCACTTTGCCTATGGGGGTGTGTCAGAACATTATATAGCTTATGCTGTTGTGTAGGCTATAGTGGGGTATCCCATAGGGGGTACAACCCAATTAGGGTTTCCTATATGTACTCACTTCATTCATAGTTCAACCACTCTCGTTCTTCATTTTCACACGTTGTAGTTATATTCTTGTAGTAGATTAGGCCGATCGTCGGGGTGCTTACGAGGTAGTGTAAGGCGCGATCGAGCTCCTTCATGTGTTCGTCTTCAGGTCTTTTAAGGTAGGTGGCGAGTTGACTTGCTGAGTATGATAGGTCTGGACGACAGGTGACAGCCGCGAAGAGAAGGCATCCCAGCTTTCTCTGGTAGTTGCGTATGCCGGCGGGTTTCAGTAGAGCAGATTCTGCCTTGTCATTTCCTGCCGTGTAGCGGTATGGCGTGGAGATGGTAGTTGGTGTGAGTGCGAACCGTTTGGCGATGGTGTCGGCATACTTTGCGGCGTTGAGATAGATCGCGTCTTCTCCTTCTTGGATGTTGAGGCCGAGGTATTGCGTGACGGTAGGTGATATCGTGAGGGTGAGATCCTTTTGTAGCTCCCCTTCGAACCAGGTAGTAACGTTGTCGGTCGATCCGATGTAGAGTAGGTCGTCTACGTAGACGATCAGTAGAATGTAGTCGTCGTCTTTTGTAAATCGATACATTCATTGGTCGTGCGGCAGCTGCTTGAATCCGATGCGAGTGAGTCGGGCGTGTAAGTACTGCTGCCACAGTCTCGGGGCCTGTTTAATCCCGTACAGAGATTTTTGCAGCTGACAGACTTGATTGGGCTCTCCGAGAGAACCATGTGGGAGTTCGACGTAGATCTCTGCGTTGACGGGTGCGTAGAGAAAGGCATTGGCGACGTCAATTTGCCGCAGTTTCTTCTTTTTTCATAGCGGCGACCGCGAGAAGAATCCGCAGTGAAGTATGTCGACTAACCGGTGCGAATGTCTCAGTGAAATCGCGTCCGTGCTCTTGGTCGAAGCCGCGTACGACCCGGCGTGCCTTGAACTTGTCGATGGTGCCATCTGCTCTTGTCTTCACACGGAAGACCCACTTCCCGGTGAGTATTGTCTTGTTTCGTGCCACGCCGATAGGAACCACTTTCCAGGTGTTGCGCTCCTGTAGTGCTTTCAGTTCCTTGTCCATGGCTTCACGCCATTTTTCCTTATGTTCCCCCCCCAGAGCCTGCTGAACTGTGGCAGGCTCCTTAGGTGTATCCGTGCCGTGGACCGCGGTGACGAGACCAAGTATCTGGAGACCACTCTGTGTGTAGCGGGGGAGTGTTGTGTCCGCGGGATAAGCTGCTTCGTCTCCTGTTTCGGGGTCAGGTATGAAGTTGGGCCCTATGCGTTCGGCTTCGTTGGTGTTGACTTCTGCAGGTGTAACGTAACCAGTGTCGGCGAGGTCGAAATAAGTTTCGGCGTTGACACTTTCGCGAGGATTTTCGTCATCCATCGGGATGGGCACAGAACAGTAAGGGAGTGGTCCTGCTTCTTCCGAGGCGTTATCCACATTCTGCTCGTCCCAGTCAGCTTCGTCTGCTGCCGAGGCGAAGTGTCGATCACCACGGAAGCCACCTGTGGGATCCCGATTTTCTTCCAGGTTGGCAAGGTATGTCGGAAGGGTGAGTCGTTCGTAGAAAATGACATCACGTGCTGCTACTGTTTCTTTGGAGTGGACGTCGAAAATCTTCCACGCGTTGTAATTTCTTTCGATGCCCAGGTGTAGTCCCCACTGTGCTCGTTGGGAAAATCGGCCGGCTCGTGCAGATGGGGGTCGGTACTGTACCATGCAGCCGAAAACTCTTAACATTTTTGTGCTGCCCTGTTTTCCTGTCCACAGCAGGTGCGGTGATGCGTTGTTCGGTAATGACGACGAAGAAAGCAAGTTGTGCAGCATGACAGCGTGGTCCATCGCTTCAGGCCACTGGTGATTGGGCAGTCGCATGCCACGCAGTAGCTTGCGCATGGTGTTCTGGAGGGTTCGGTTCATCCGTTCCGCCACGCCTTGCTGTTGATGGGCGTAAGGAAGCGAGATGAGCCTTTTGATTCCCTTTTCTGCCAAGAACTGCTTGAACCGCTGTGAGGTGTATTCTCCTCCTCGGTCTGACTGAAAGCTTTTCAGTTTCTCGCCTGATTCTCGTTCTGCTACTGGGAGCCAAGCGATGAAGGCTTCGAAGGCCATGTCCTTGCTCGGGAGATTAAGGTGCCAAACGTAACGTGTAGCGGCAACGATGAAGGTGATGGTGTAGCTGTATGCTCCTTGTCCAGGTTCGCGGTTGTACAAGATGTCGCTGTAAACTTTCTCAAGTGGTGCATAGGCTGGTGCGCTGGGGTTGTGGTGCGCAGTAAATGGCCGATGTGGTAAGTCTGCTTCGGGGCAGGTAAAGCACGTTCCTCGTGCTCGTCGAAGTTCACTTCCATCCGTTAGGAGTAGTGAATCCTTGTCGAGTACGCCTGCTCGGATTGTATTGTTTAACACCGTGTTGCTTGGGTGTCCCATTCGTGCGTGCCAGATGTCTTCGCTGGCGCGATGTCTGGGTGAACGACGATACAGATCGGAGTTGGAGTAAAAGGCGGCGGTGAAGTTGGCGCTTCTGTGAACTTCGCGAGGAGTGGGAGTTAGCTGCTGCGCAGGAGTTGGTGAAGTATTATCGATGTGTGGCGATGTTGAAGAACTTGCGACTGGTGTTGTAAGTGTTGGTGGAATTGCCGATGGTTCTGCTGCTGCCGATGTTGTTTCTGCTGCTGCCGATGTTGTTTCTGCTGCTGCCGAGTGTTGAATTGTCGCTAATGCTCGTGTTCGTTCTGCTTCAGGAATGGTGTGGGAGTACCAGAAGCCTTCTGGACTCAAGTCAGGATCAAGATCCGGTGGATGTGTCCAAGAGGTGAAGGTGACGATTCCGTCGCTGTCGGTGGTGCCGAGATCTGGGACGAAGTCGAGGACGAAGACATTGTTTTTCAAGACTGCTTTTCCGATGTAGAGACCACCCTTGCCGTGGTATAACTTAAACTCCTGAGTGGTGCTGTCGGCCTCGAGGTGTATGCCCTTCGCCATCAGCTGATTGACGCTCAGTAAGTTGTAGCCGAGTCCTTCTGCTATCAAAACTTTAGACATCTGCAGTATGACATTTGTCTCTCGTGACTGAAGTTGCACTACGCCTTGTCGTCGTGTGCGCAGGTTCTGATTGTTGGCGACGGTGATGACGACTTCACGTTGAAGTAGATGTTCACGTTGAACAAAACGCCCTAAGGAGCACATATGCTGACCGCAGCAGCTGTCCAAGAACCACGTATCTTTTCCGGACGGCTCGCTTTGAGCGATAGCTGCATACGTCGGATTTGGTTGAAGTGACTCGCAGCGAGGCATGCTGTTGTCGAGTTGTTCTTCCGGTGAGTAATGTGGTGGAGACTCAGTGATGCAGGAATCGGTCAGTCGTGTCATGCAACTGACGATATTTCTTGTTTCTTGCGCAGGTTGTCCCGTCGATGTCGTTGAGGCTTGTACTTGGGATGTCGGATTTACTTGCGTTGAGGTAACTTGGCTGCTTGAAGGCCGAAGCTGCCGCTGCGTCGGTGCTGATTGTTGTCGGTTAGGGCAGTGTGAGCGAGGATGCCCTGACATCTTGCAAAGGTGACAGAACGGAGGTACTGATTTCGGTTGATACCGATTGTTGTTGTTGTAGCGTCGTTGAGTGTGGAATGCAAATTCGGGCACTGATGCCTTCTTTCTGTGTCGTTCCTCTTGCAGGTCCATGTCTTGCTGCTCAGCATGGATTTCGGCGCAGAGTGCTGCTTCTGATATCTTTCCATGTGCTCGAAGTATGGCGCGGGTGGAGCGCCACTGGGGACCAAGGCCGCCGATTATGACTGTGACGAAGGCGTCTTCTGAAATCGACCCTCCGCATCGAAGGAGTTTGTCGCGCAATTCGCGACAACGGCTGATATACGCCATCCCCTTTTCGCCTGGTTTCATCTCGACTGTTGTCAGTTGCGCCATTAGCCGACTTTGATTTACGCTGTCTGTTGCTTGATACAGGTTCTTCAAGTGGTTGTACGCGAGCTCTGCAGAGTTGCCGTAACCCCGGTAAGACCGTATGTTCTGCTGCTGACTTGGAGTGATATTTCTCAGCAGGATTGTGTACGCCATCATTGACTGATACGTGTATTGCTGCTTGTCGTACTGTGTGCCGTGTGTTGGATATGGCAGGGACCCATCGAAGAAGCCAAGAATCTGCGCGCCTTCCATCATTAACTCGAACTCGAATGACCAGGTAAAGAAATCCTTTCCGTCGAAAGGCCTTGTTGTCTGTAGTTTTAAGACGTGCGCGAACTGCGACTGCACTTGAAGTGCGTCCAGTGTCTTTTCTTGTCCGGATGCAGGCTGCGGGTGTGGCATAAAGCTGACGGAGCCACGCTGGGGCTCATACGGGGCAAAGGTAGGCCGCTGCTGTTGGTTTCCACGTGCGTAGGATGAACCGTCGAGGCTCATCGGTGTTGCGTTGTTGTTGCTGTTGTTTGACTGTGCAGGTGCCCCTTGCTGGTGCTGTTCGTAGAAGGACATGAAGGAGAAGAACTTCTCCATCATGTCTGGATCAAAGGCCGCAGCTTGATTTGCGGGAGTTTCCGAAGACGATGCCCTTGGTCTTGTTGCCGTACCCTCCTCTGTCTGTAGGCCAGAGGCAGGAGGTGGAGTAGGAGTAGTGTCAGGAGAGCCGTTAGAGGAGCTTCTCTCCTTCTGTGTTGCCATGTCTTGCGATGTTGTAGATGTTTTGTTTGTAGTCGAATTTGCCCTGACTGCTCTCATACCATGTTGGGGTGAGAAAGCCCTTAGGATCTTTGCAGGGCAGAACTCAAGGGTAGGATGATGTAATAGCGGAAGCGTTAAATAAATGATTGTGAACCACCTTGCGCTTGTATGTGAGGGCAAAGTAAGTTGATAATAATAAAAGAGATACAAGCTTTTATAAGAATACAAAGGAATATGAAGAGATACAGTTAACTGTTTTACTGTTGCTGTTGCGGTTCGATACAGTGTCGACTCGGGCAACTGCTCAGTATCGAGACAGTTGTTTGTCCTTGCTGTCGCGCTGCATTTGTCAGGTCAAAGGTCGCTGACCTTTGACTTTCGCGTAACCTCCAACAGTTATTCAACCTCCGAGGGTTGACTCACCGATATTTCGATACAAGCTACTTCGCTTCTGTCTTGGTGTTTCGACATGACAGAGGCGCCTAAATCAGTTGTTTCCAACATTCCAGTCTCTGCTCCCGACACAAGGCAATCATGGCATTGTTGTCGACGTACAGAACTGGAGGAGAACAAGGCCGCTCACCCAAGTCGGTCAGCAGGTAGGTCAGCCAGCGTAACTCCTGTGTAGCCATAGCCCAAGCATAGATCTCGGCCTCACAGCTGGAACCAAGCATAGAAGACGAACGAGTGGACCTCCACGAGACAGAACCAGAGCCGAGACTGAAAGAGTAACCATGTGACGACCGCTAAGTCGCCTAGTCGTCGACCCAAAAAGCGTCGGAGTGTCCTGTGAGTACAGCTAGACCTCGTCCTCCAAGCACGAGCCCCATGCCCGATGCACTGCACAAGTAACACAGTACCTTCTGCGCAGCAGTCCATTGCTCCTTCCTGTGTTGCCCGCGAGCAACGAAGCGAGCAAGGGTGATGAGATGGTATGCGAGGTCAGGTCGTGTGCACATCATCAAGTACATGAGGCAGCCCACAAGCTTCGGATACGGGCCACTCGGCTCTACGAACTCCTCCGAAGGTGGAGCTGAGAGCGAGTGGCGTGTAGGCAGAGGAGAAGGCTATGGAGAGGAGAAACGAAAGCCGAAGCGCTGAAGTACCAGCTGCACCATGTATGACCGAGTCGGAGTTATGGTGCGCCTTGCTCTGTCCCGAGTGATCTGCAAGCCAAGATAGCTACGCAGCTCACCCCGGTCAGTGCAAGTGTGTATCTTTTGCAGCTCCGCCTTCACAAGGGTCAGCGCCTCTATGTCAGCAGTAGCAAAGACCAAGTCGTCGACGTACACGAAGATGTAGAACGGCGGCAAAGAAGGGTCAGTGCGCAGAAACAGCGACGGGTCAGCAGTGAAAGGAGCAAACCCAAGAGCTGCAAGTGTCGTCCTCAGTGTGTCGTGCCACTCGCGGGACGCCTGCGGAGACCGTCGACTGGCCGTCCGAGGCTCCACTGGGTACCTTCAGGAAACGACCCAGTGAAGCCAGGTGGATGGCGCTACCAGATCACCTCGTGAAGGTTGCCCTGCAGGAAAGCTGTGGAAAAGTCGAGGGAGTGTAGCTCGTAGTCATGTTGTGCTACAACGTGCAGTAATACCTGAAGAGTAGTCATCTTCGTGGTGGGGGAGAAGGTATGGAAGAAGTCAACCCCCTATCGCTGACTGAAGCCTCGAGCAACGTAACGCGCCTTGAAGTCAGGCGGAGAACCCGGCGGCCGCTCCACTCTGAAAGTCCACATGCCATCGACCATGTTCGCCCCAGGAGGGGGAACCTCGTCGGTGAGGTGCCTGTAGCCTTCCAGGAAGCCATCTTTGCGTCCATGGCTGTCTTCCACTGAGACGAGTACTTACCCGTGGTCGCCTCTGCGTAAGAGCGCAGGGTAGGGATGTCTGGTGCATCCGGGTCTCCCTCAGGGCAAAGTAGCATGGACGCGAGACGAGGTAAAATGACCGCGAGACACTCAAGGTCAAACTGTCTGTCCTCAAGGACGACAGTGCCAAGTGCAAGCTCACTCCCGACGTACGGAGGACAGACAGACTCATACTCGGTAACAAGAATCGCGACGTTGTTGAGACAACAGGTAGCAGCAAAGCCTACAAGCTTAGTGACTAATGCAGACGCAGCAGTAGACTCGAAGGAAGGGTCAGTGACAAAAGTGGCAAGGAGACGAGTGATAGTAGGACTAGCAGCACGAGCAAGGTCGGATTTAGGGTCAGGAGCGTCAGGAAGAGAGGACGCCAGAGGAGACGGCAGGGCAACACGCTGTGGAATAGAGGAAGGACGAAGTGCCATAGTGTGCGTGTCGGGGACAGGTGGAGGACGAGGGCGACGAGCACTTCTGATAGTGCGAACAGGGGAGGCAGGACGAGACTCAGGCTCACGACGCTCTACCAGGGAGCCTGTCTGCTCAGGGTAAGGAGAAGGAGCAGGCAGTGGAGAGCCAGGCAGTAATTGCGGCTGTGACTGGTCAGGTGGAGGAGACAGGAGATGCGGAGTAAGGCCAGTGGAAGACGGAAGACTAAGAACCTGACGGAGTGCCGAGGCGGGAGGCGGCAGGTACGACTGCGGCTGCGGGTAGAAAAACGGTCGTCGCGGCGCAGTACCCACAGTACGAGAGCCTCCAGCTCCAGTGCCTCGAGAACCTCCATCTCCAGCACCTCTAGTACCTCCAGCACCTCCAGCTCCAGTACCTCCAATACCAGGATCTCCATCACCTCCAGCTCCAGTACCTCCAATACCAGCAGCTCCAACAGCTCCAGCACCTCCAACACCTCCAGCACCTCCAGCTCCAGTACCTTTTGTACCAGCAGCTCCAATACCTCTAGCACCAGCAGCTCCAGCACCTCGGCACCAACAGCTCCAGTACCTCCAGCACCTCCAGCGCCAGTACCTCCAGCACCAGCAACTCCAGTACCTCTAGCACCTGCAGCTCCAGCACCTCCAGCACCTCCAGCACCAGCAGCACCTCCAACTACAGCACCTCCAGTACCAGCAGCACCTCCAGCTCTAGCACCGGTACTCCACGCTCCAACAACCCGGCCTCGCTAAACAACCCAGTCGCGAAGGTGCTGCGGCGAGAGGGTAACCTGTCAACGAGACTGCTGGTGTGGTCCAACGCCACGACCTCCAGTAGGAGCACCAACGACTCCCCCACCAGTAGGACTCGCAGCACCCCCAGAACCAGCACCCCACCTCTAGAGTCAGCAACCCCAGGACCAGCACCTTCAGAGTCCGCACCCCCAGTGTCACCACCCCCACCTGCACCAGAGTCCAGAGCGACAGGCTGCGGAGGCGGGAAAGACGGCTGAAGCGGAAAACCAAGAGGGGTCTCCAAGCGCAGGGAGCGGCGAGTCGTCGCCGTGTCGTCAGCAGCGGGGTCACCCCCCTGAGCTGGGCCAGAGGTGTCAGAGGAGACCTCCAAAGGCTCAACGAAGGGGGGTGGGTCGACCTGAGACACACATGAGGGAGCAGGACCCTGTGGGGAGAGGGGGTCTACCAAGGGGGGACCTAGGACCAGGAAGAGGGGCGGCGGGGGGACAGGAGAAGACGCGTGCGGGTGGAGATGGTAGAAGCAGACCGACTCGTCAAAAGTGACGTCCTGTGAGGACAGGACGCGGCGCGAGGCAAGGTGGTAAAACTGCCAGGGCTGGGGCGTCGGTGGGGAAGCTAGGAAGACGCAGCGGAGAGTGCGAGGAGAGAGCTTGCCCGCGGTGGTATCGCGGACAAGGGAGAGCGCGCCCCAGATTCGAAACGCCAACGCATCGCCAACCTCCCCTATCCAACGCAGTGTAGGTGAGGTCTCTGGCACATAGACACGGAGCCAGAGGTTGAGCTGATGCGCGGCGTATCGGACCGCAAACGGCCACAGAAAATGGGGAGCAGCCGCATGGATCATGGAGGTGCGAGCAACCTCCATGATCAAGCCAATGCGATGCTCAGCAATCCCATTCTGCTGTGGAGAGGCCGGAAGCGTGAACGACTGGGCGATGCCCTCCATACAACAAAAACCCTCAAGGAGGCGGGAGGAAAATTCACCGCCTCTGTCAGAGTGCAGTCGCAAGACCTGGAGGTCCTGCTGAAACCGCGCTCTCAGATGGCGACAAAAAGCAGTGATCCAGGGGATCAAAACACCGAGGACATCCGCCTTGCTCCGCAAGGGGAAGACTGTGGTGTAGCGCGTGTAGTCGTCAACAACCAGGAGGAAGTAGCGCTCCTGGTCCTGTCCACGGACGCGGGCTGGGCCCCACACGTCCATGTGGAGAGTCTACAGAGGAGCAGTGGTCGGCGGAAATGAGGAGGAGTGAGGAGCGGTGCGCTGCCGCCCCTCGACGCAGGGAAGGCACGGCGGCGGAGGCGAGCGCGGGAGCGGGGGCAGGGGAGGCCAGAGACGAGGAGACGAGAGTGCATGCCCCCGAGGCGCGGCAGAGAGGGGTGACCAAGACGGTGGTGCCAGAGGAGAGTCTGGTGCGTCAGGAGCCGACACGAACAAGACATAGCTAACTGACCCGACGCAGCCACCTGAACTAAAACAACCACCTGTGCAGACTCAGTGGTCAGTGTGTACAGTCCCGACCCAGGTCTCTGAGTGAACGTGGCGAGGTGCTTGCGAGTGCGTGAGTCCGTACAGATCGCCACACGCTCACCTCCAGGAGTAAAGGTACTGACCAACTCGTCCTGGAGGACAGAGTTACTCACCAAGTTTGTAGAGAACGAGGGGAGGTGGGGACCTGAGAGAGAGCCGGAGGGGAGTGCCGGACAAGGGAGGACAGTGGAGGCTCGTGCAACGATTGGGCCCCAAGAGGGGTTAGCTAGAGCGACTGGGACAGGGGCTGTGAGTGGTGTGAGTGTGGTGCAATCGCGAAAGAAGCAACGAGACGCGCCTGAGTCAAGTATGAAGGTGTGCAAGGCCTCAGCAGAGGCAGTACCTACAACAGCATACTCACAAGCACCTAGAGCAGCAGCCCCGACACTAAAAGCCCGCGGCACACACAAGTAACAGTCATCCTCAACACAAACAGAAGCAGCATACATTGCATAGATTCCAGCATTCATCTTGTCCAAGTCAAGAGAAAACACATCCACCCCCTTCCTTATCAACCCTAACCAGTTGGGGATCTCCTGATCATCTCCGTACTCGGTGCGCCAGGCATCCTCAAGACGGGCGAAGCAACGATACACAGTGTGCACAGTCTTCCCGCAGGGCTCACTAGTCCGGAGGCCTGTGCGCCTGATGTGCGGGCAACGGACACCACCCCCGGAGGAGCCACGCTAGACAACGCACTCACGAAGCTCCTAAGGGGTGCGTGGCTCCTGCTGGCGTGGGTGCTGCTGCTGTCCACCCCCAGTGCCTCCGCCGCCACGAGCTGCACCCCTAGTCGCTGCCCCATAGCCTCCACCCCTACCAGCTCCACACTGACCGCCACCCGAGCCCTCTCCGCGTACTCCACCGCCTCCACCACCCCCGCCACCTCCATTGCCACCACCACCGCCTCCACCCCCGCCACCACCACCTCCTCCACCCCCGCCACCACCACCGCCACCACCCCCGCCACCACCCCCGCCAGCGCCACCCCCACCACCCTTACCCCCCTTGCCCTTGCCGCTGCGGCACCTCCCACTAGGAGCAGACGCAGCACCGACCTCCACAACACGAAGGAATTCAACAGCAGCAGCAGTAGCAACGGAGGGCGCGAGAAGGGAGGGAGAACACCCCTCAAAGAAGGGGGAGCGGGGAGTGCCACGAGAGGCAGCTAGAGCGACATTACTTGTCTCGGCCTCAAAGAGATGCTTCTCCAGCAAGGCAAGGGTGATGTCAGTGGGTTCAAGAGCAAGGAAGTGATCCCTAACGGCGCGGAGGGAGTCAAGGAGGCAAGTAACGAGGTAGTAGAGTGTGATGTACATCGGAGGCTGGTTCGCAGCCAGAAAGGCCGGCTTGAGAACGGCATGGTAGCGAGCGTTACTAGAGCGAAGGTGGGTCATGAGGTCAGCGACAGTGTGGAAATCAGACAGCTCAGGATGGAGGTACGGCAGCATGATACGGCCTAGGGCAGCAGTAGTAGGGGAGGAGTAACGAGCAACTACGGCGTCATAGAGTTCCTTCGCCGTCTTAAGCTGGCCGAAATGGACTTGTTCCTCAGGCGGGAGGGCATTGCGGACATAAAGGCGGGCAGTAGCATCGCGTGTGAGCCACTGAGTACGAAGAACACACTCAACTGACTCCGCAGGGGCAAGGCAAGAACCGGACGTGTGCTCTAACAGTGAAACGTCCTCCCTAGCGATGCTCTGCAGGTACAGTTGGAGATCCTCGAGCCAGCAGTCAAACCTAATCGGGCGACCCTCTGCATCAAAGGTAAGGATATTAATATTAGCCATAGTGGGCAGTAGCAGTGGCAACAGCAGCAGTTGCAGCAACAACAACAACAGCAGTAGCAAACAGGTACGGCAGCTAAGGCAGCTCGGCTGGGCAGCTAGGCAAGGCGGCTCAGCTGGGCGCTTCAGCAGGGCGGCGCGGCTCGGCTGGGCGTCGCGGCGCGGCTCGGGCAGGGCGGCGCGGCTCGCCAACGCAGGGCGTCGCAGCGCGGGCGGCGACAGCAGCTTAGCAGCGGTTGCAGCGTGTGCAGGGCGCGTGCAGGCGGCGCAGGACAGCGCGCGGGCTGTGCGGGCAGAGCACAGGCGGCACGGGCCTTACAAATAGCTCGCGCGCAGCGCCACCAGCGTGTGGGCAAGGCGCAGACAAGGCGCGTAGCGTATGGGCAGGGCGCCGGCGGTGCAGGCAGCGTGCGGGCAGTTCGCGGGCGGGGCGAGCAGCGCGCGGGCATCAATTGCAGCGCGCGGGAAATGCAGGCAGCTCGCAGGCAGCGCAGGCAGCGAGGCAGGGCGCGCGGCGAGTGCAAGCAGCGTGCGTGGAGGCAGCGCGAGCTGGGCGCGAGCAGGGCGCAACCAGGGCAGCGTGCGGGTCGAGCGCTGGGCAGAAAGCAGGTAGCGCGCAGTGCAGGGCAGAGCGTGTGCGTCAGCGCAGGCAGGGCAGCGTGAGGGACGCTGTTCGGGCAGGGCAGGAACGAACGGGCATAGCGGTTCGGGCAGGACGAAGCTTGCGGTGGGCCCTAAAGGAGCTATCCTACGCAGGGATTTGCTCTGAAACCATGTCAGAAATAACGTGCGAGAATTATGAACTAGAAGCATGAGATGAGTACAAGTACTGTATCACCCCGGATAAAAGTGCAGGCCTATTAAAAGCGCATGCGCTTCTATTTGGAGCAATGCGCTTATGCCTGATCCTCAATTATAAGCGCACCCCCTTAAAAAACATGATTTATTATAAGCACATGTTAGTTTTAATTTTGAAAATCTGTCAAATTTCTGTAACGAGGTTCACTTTAGGAGGCGATGAGTTGAAAATAAAATTTTCTTCGCATTCAAACCCTGCATAGGCTGCGCGTCCAGTCAGCAAGTGCTGTCAGAAGCTCCTAGTGACTCATTTTGAGTGTATGTGCAGGTAGGGAATCTTTCCCTGCCAAGTAGCGAGGGTTTTTCACTCACAACCCTGTTTCAAATTGACCCGATTGGGTGCGAAATGACGCGAACTACATTTTCGTGCTCGTACCGTATCACCCCGAATATAAGCGCACCTGCGATTATAACAAAACATGTTTTTTCAGGGGGGTGCGCTTATAATTGAGTAAAAAATATATGCGCATGCACTTATAAAATAACAAATATACAATTTTAAACTACTAGCACGCAAATGTAGTTCGCGTCATTGCGCACCCAGTCGAGTCGATTTGAAACAGGTTTGTGGGTGAAAAACTCTCGCTACTTGGCAGGGAAAGATTCCCTGCCAGCACATACACTCAAAATGAGTCACAAGGAGCTTCTGACAGCACTTGCTGACTGGACGCGCAACTGTGAAAATAACGAACGAGAATGAATGAACTAGCAAAGAGTTGGGTACAAGTACTAACCCTAATTGGGTTGTACCCCTTGTGGGCTACCCCACTACAGCCTACACAAATGTATAACTATAATGTTGAGACACACCCCCATAGGCAAAGTGGGGGAGAACAAGTGGTCACAAGACCAGTCAAGAAAAGCAAAGCAAGCTCAGGGTGGATCACAAAGTCACCACACAGTCTGAGCACAAGCAAAGGGCCACAAGGCCAGTTCACATGCAGAGTTATATAAAGGGAACAAATAATACAGTGATCATACCCTAGCAAGTGCAAGCTGTCAAACATATATGCTTAGTTATATCTAGGCTTAGTTTATGTGTTTATAGTTGTCTAGGCTATAGTGGGTTTAGCCTTAGGGGGTACAAATTTCTCTCGACATTCTACTTGTAACCCTTCCCTTTTCTTAGTCCATCATTCTCGCCTACTATTCTCACATGGTATTAAGAGCAATTAGTCCTAGGACCTAATGTTAATGGGCCCACCACCTACTGCCCTGCTAGCCTAGGCCACGGCCCGTCGCCCCTTGGCGTCGCCCCTAGCCCCTAGGCTCGGCCCCTTGGCCTCGTCGCCTCGGCCCCGCTGGCCCCGTCGACTTCGTCTCCCGCGCCCGGCCCGTACCTAGCCCGTCGCCCGGCCCGTACCTAGCCCGTCGCCCGGCCCGTACCTAGCCCGCGCCCGGCCCCGTCTCCTGCCCGCGCCCGGCCCGTACCTAGCCCGACGCCCGGCCCGTACCTAGCCCGTCGCTCGGCCCGTACTAGCCCGTCGCCTCGGCCCCGCTGGCCCCGTCGACTTCGTCGCCCGCGCCCGGCCCGTACCTAGCCCGTCGCCCGGCCCGTACCTAGCCCGTCGCCCGGCCCGTACCTAGCCCGCGCCCGGCCCCGTCTCCTGCCCGCGCCAGGCCCGTACCTAGCCCGACGCCCGGCCCGTACCTAGCCCGTCGCCCGGCCCGTACCTAGCCCGTCGCCCGGCCCGTACCTAGCCCGTCGCCTCGGCCCCGCTGGCCCCGTCGACTTCGTCGCCCGCGCCCGGCCCGTACCTAGCCCGTCGCCCGGCCCGTACCTAGCCCGTCGCCCGGCCCGTACCTAGCCCGCGCCCGGCCCCGTCTCCTGCCTGCGCCCGGCCCGTACCTAGCCCGCCGCTTGGCCCGTACCTAGCCCGCGCCTGGCCCCGTACCTAGCCCGTGCCCGGCCCGTACCAAGCCCGCGCCTGGCCCCGTTCTCTGCCCAGCGCCCGGCCCCGTACCTGCCCAGCGCGCGGCCCTGTACCTTGTTTGGCCCCGCGGCCCCTAGGCCCCTCGGCCCCACCTCAGAGACTGGCGCCCGGCCCCCCGGCCCCTTGTTTGGCCCCTCGGCCCCCTAGGCCCCTCGGCCCCTTGTTTGGCCCCTCGGCCCCCTAGGCCCCTCGGCCCCCCCTAGGCCCCCCCGGCCCCTTGTTTGGCCCCGCGGCCCCTAGGCCACTCGGACCCACCGCAGAGACCGGTGCCCGGCCCCCCGGCCCCTTGTTTGGCCCCTCGGCCCCCTAGGCCCCTCGGCCCCCCTAGGCCCCTCGGCCCCCTAGGCCCCTTGTTTGGCCCCGCGGCCCCTAGGCCCCTCGACCCCACCTCAGAGACTGGCGCCCGGCCCCCCGGCCCCTTGTTTGGCCCCTCGGCCCCCTAGGCCCCTCGGCTCCTTGTTTGGCCCCTCGGCCCCCTAGGCCCCTCGGCCCCCCCTAGGCCCCTCGGCCCCTTGTTTGGCCCCGCGGCCCCTAGGCCCCTTGGCCCCACCTCAGAGACTGGCGCCCGGCCCCCCCCCGCCCCCCCCCCCCCCTTGTTTGGCCCCGCGGCCCCTAGGCCACTCGGCCCCACCTCAGAGACCGGTGCCCGGCCCCGTACCTGCCCAGCGCCCGGCCCCGTACCTGCCCAGTGCCTGGCCCCGTACCTGCCCAGCGCCCGGCCCCGTACCTGCCCAGCGCCCGGCCCTGTCCCTGCCCAGCGCCCGGCCTTGTACCTGCTTTGGCCCCTCGGCCCCCCCCCCCCTAGGCCCCTCGGCCCCCTAGGCCCCTTGTTTGGCCCCGCGGCCCCTAGGCCCCTCGGCCCCACCTCAGAGACTGGCGCCCGGCCCCCCGGCCCCTTGTTTGGCCCCTCGGCCCCCTAGGCCCCTCGGCCCCTTGTTTGGGCCCGCGGCGCCTAGGCCCCTCGGCCCCACCTCAGAGACCGGCGCTCAGCCCCCCGCCCCCCCCCCCCCCCTTGTTTGGCCCCTCGGCCCCCTAGGCCCCTCGGCCCCCCCTAGGCCCCCCCGGCCCCTTGTTTGGCCCCGCGGCCCCTAGGCCACTCGGCCCCACCGCAGAGACCGGTGCCCGGCCCCTTGTTTGGCCCCTCGGCCCCCTAGGCCCCTCGGCCCCCCTAGGCCCCCCCGGCCACTTGTTTGGCCCCGCGGCCCCTAGGCCCCTCGGCCCCACCTCCGAGCCCGGCGCCCGGCCCCCTGGCCTCTTGTTTGGCCCCTCGGCCCCCCCCTAGGCCTCTCGGCTCCCCTAGATCTCCGGTCTCTTGTTTGGCCCAGCGGCCCCCAGGCTCCTCGGCCCCTATGGCGTCGCTTCGAGTTCTCCCGTTTGACCCGGAGGGTAGACCTGTAGCATTTGACACGTGGCACGACGATCTGCAACTGTACCTACTGAGCGACAGTCGGGACAGTGTCTCACTGTTTGACCACGTGTCCGGTGCCGCTCCAGCCCCTCCCGCCACAGCTGACATTTCGACTCGTTCCCAGTGGCTGTCTCGTGATGCTACTGCCCGCTTGGCCATTCGCAACCACCTGCCCGCAACAGAATGTGCTCACTTTGGCGAGCACAGGACAGCACAGGCCTTGTACGACGCTGTCGTTGCTCGCTACTCCTCCCCTGCCACTGCTGCTCTTGGCAGACTGCTACTGCCCTACCTGTTCCCTGAGCTGTCGGCTTTTGCCACAGTAGCGGACCTGGTTACCCACCTGCGCACTAGCGACGCTCGCTACCGCGCTACCATTCCTGCTGAGTTCCTTCCCACGAACCAGCCCCCCATGTTCATCACCCTCTACTTCATAGTCACTCGCCTCCCTGACTCCCTTCGCTCTGTCAGGGACCACTTCCTCACCCTCGACCCCACTTCCCTCACTGTTGACCTCCTCGAGCAGCATCTCCTCGCAGCTGAGACTAGTGCAGTTGCTGTAGGTGCTGCTCGTGGCACCCCGCGCTCACCCTTCTTTGAGGGGTGCTCCCCCTCCCCCCTTTCCTCCTCCTTCGCCTCTGCTGCTGCTGCTGCAGACGTCTCTGTTCCTGAGGACGTCGGTGCTGCTTCGACTAGTACGAAGCGCCGCAACAGCAAGGGCAAGGGTGGCCGGGGTAGTGGAGGAGGCAGCGGTGGTGGTGGAGGTGGCAATGGGCGTGGCAGTGGGGGCAGCGGTAGAGGAGGAGGAGGCGGTGGAGGTGGTGGCGGCGGTGGGACCGGTGGCGGAGGTGGAGGCTCTGGTGGCGGCGGTGGAGGCAGTGGAGGGGGTGGCGGCAGTGGAGGCGGTGGGACCAGTGGTGGTCGGTTTGGACCTCAGCGTGGAGGCCCTGGTGGCGGTCGGGGCCAGCAGCAGCAGCGTCGGAGCGAGACTCAGACGCCTTAGCAGCTCCGTGAGTGGTTGGTTCAGCGTGGGGCGGGCGAGGGTAGTGAGACCTGCCCGTATGTCATTCGCACGGGTGCCCGTGCGGGCAAGACATGCGGGCGGTTTCACACTGAGCGCCGCTGCTTTGCCCGCCTTGACGACGCCTGGCGCACTGAGTTTGGTGATGACGTCGAGCGCACTCACTGGGTGGAGTTGCTTAGGTCGGGGGTTGCCATCTTTGACCTAGACTTTGATGTTATTATCTCTGCCATGTATGCTTTGTCTTTTAGTGCTGAGGGTGACTGTTACTGGTGTGTGCCGCCTGACCCAGGTATAGCCGCTGCTGCTCTAGGTGCTAGTGCGTCTGGTACTCCCCCTGGTACTGCGCCTGCTAAGGCCCTGCACACCTTCACGTTAGACTCCGGCGCCTCGCGCTGTTTCTTTCGTGACAGCACCACTCTCACTCCTCTTCCTGCACCTGTTCCGGTCAGACTGGGTGACCCCTCTGGGGGCCCGGTCGTTGCCAGTTCCTCCACTGTCCTCCCGTGTCCGGCGGTTCCGTCCGGCTCACTGTCTGGTCTTCACCTCCCCTCGTTCTCTACGAACTTGGTGAGTGCCGCTGCCCTTCAGGATGCAATGGTCACTACCACCACTCCTGGGGGTCAGCGTGTGTCGATCTGCACGTGCACGCGGACGGGGCGTCACCTGGCTACGTTCACTCGTCGGCCAGGGTCGAGTTTGTACACACTGGCTACCGAGCCTCCTCAGGTCGCTGCGTCTGCTCAGGTGTCCGCGTCAGGTCAGGTAGCCGCCTCTTGCTCGTGTCGCCTCCTGTCGCACCAGACTCTTCTTTGGCACCACCGCCTGGGTCACCCCTCCCTGCCACGCCTTCATGGCATGCACTCCCGTCTCCTTGTCTCTGGTCTACCCAGGTCTCTGCCTCCCCTGCCGCCCTCGCCTGCCCCGCCCTGTCTTCCTTGCGTCGAGGGACGGCAGCGCGCCGCTCCTCACTCCTCCTCGTTTCCCCCGACGACTGCTCCCCTGCAGACCCTCCACATTGACGTGTGGGGCCCAGCCCGCGTCAGTGGACAGGGCCGCGAGCGCTACTTTCTGCTGGTAGTTGACGACTACACGCGAAACACCACAGTCTTCCCCTTGCGCAGCAAGGGTGAAGTCTCTGCTGTCTTGATCCCTTGGATCCGCACAGTCCGTCTCCAGCTGCGTGAGCGTTTCGGCCAGGACCTTCCTGTCCTGCGTCTGCACTCTGACAGAGGTGGTGAGTTCTCCTCCGACCTCTTGCGGGACTTTTGTCGTGGGGAGGGCATCACCCAGTCGTTCACGCTTCCGGACTCCCCTCAGCAAAATGGGATTGCTGAGCGCCGCATTGGCTTAGTCATGGAGGTCGCTCGTACCTCCATGATTCATGCGGCTGCTCCCCATTTTCTGTGGCCGTTTGCGGTCCGGTACGCTGCGCATCAGCTCAACCTTTGGCCCCGTGTCTCCTTGCCGGAGACCTCGCCCACACTGCGTTGGACGGGGAAGGTTGGCGATGTGTCGGTGTTCCGGGTCTGGGGTTCTCGTACCTTTCTCTGCTCGCGCTATTCCCTGCGTCTTCCTTGGCTTTGTCCCTGATGAGACTGGCTGGCAGTTTTACCACCCCACCTCGCGTCGTGTCCTCCCTTCTCAGGACGTCACGTTCGACGAGTCGGTTCCCTTCTACCGTCTCTTCCCCTACCGCTCTGCCCCTTCCCCGCCCCCGCCGCTCTTCCTTGCTCCCGGTCCGCCTCCGGTAGACCCCCTCCCGCCCCAGGGTCCTGCTCCCTCGGGAGTGTCTCAGGTAGACCCTCTCCTTGGTACTGCGCCTGTTCAGGTAGCTGTCGTCTCAGGTGCTGCTCCAGGTGCTGCGTCTGGGGGTGCTGTGCCTGGGGGTGCGGAGCCGGGTGGTGCGGGGTCTGAGGGAGCTGGGTCTGGGGGTGCTGAGCCTGAGGGTGTTGAGCATGGGGGTGCTGAGTCGGAGGGTGCGGAGCGTGAGGGTGCTGAGTTGGAGGGTGCGGAGTCTGGGGGTGCTGAGCCTCGGGGTACTACTTCGTCTGGAGGTCCTGCAAGTGCTTCACCGCGACTGTCCTCGCAGCAGCTACGTGAGTGGCTTGTTCAGCGCGCACACCGTCGGAGTGGGGCTCCCGGAGCTGGCGAGCCTGGAGGCGCTGGAGCTGGAGGTGCTGCTGTTACTACTGGAGTTGGAGACCCTACGGAGCCTGGAGCAGCTGGCGCTGGAGGCGCTCGAGCTGGAGTAGCTGGAGTTGGAGGCCCTAGCGCAGGCGGCGCTGGAGGTGCAGGAGCTGGAGCTGTTGACCCTGGAGCTGGAGGTGCTGGAGGCACTGTGCGGCCACGCCCGTACTTCGTTCCCCTGCTTCAGCGGGTTCTTGGTGTCCCGTCTTCTACTGGTCTTCCTCCTCCCTTCCTGTGTCCACCGCCTGACCAGTCGCAGCCGCCATTACAGCCAGCCTCCCCACTGCCTGTTCCCTCTCCTTACACTGAGCAGTCCGAAGGTCTTACAGAGCGTCGTGAGCCTGCGTCTCGTCCTGTCTCGCATGTTCGCACTGCTCGTCGTGCTCCTCGTTCGCTTCCTCCTCCTGTCCCAGGCACACACACCATGGCACTCCGTCCTTCCTCGGTTCCACTGCGTGTTCCTCTGCCTGCTCCTCCTGAGTCCTCTCTTCCTGAAGTCCCTGACCCTGAGTCTGACCGAGCGCGTGCTGCCAGTCCCACAGTCGCTCGTCTCCTTGCCACTACTGTCACTGACCCGTCCTTTGAGTCTGCTGCTGCTTCTGCTCTCGTTGCTGAGCTACTTGACTTTGCTGCTGCCTGCCGTCTCGACTACGCCTCTGCTCTAGTTGCTGAGTCTGTGCCTGCCAGTCCTCCGTCCGTCGGGGGTGAGTGTGCTCTTGGCACGGACGTCCTTGAGGACAGGCAGGAGGACTTTGAGTGTCTTGCAACTGCTGTACCTCGTTTCGCCTCCTTGCTGCTTGCCCCTGAGGGAGACCCGGATGCTCCAGACATCCCGACCCCGCGCTCTTACGCAGAGGCGATTACGGGTCCTTACTCCTCTTAGTGGCAGGCAGCAATGGATGCCGAGATGGCATCCTGGAAGTCCACAGGCACTTACGTCGACGAGGTTCCCCCACCTGGGGTGAACATAGTCGATGGCATGTGGATCTTTAGGGTGAAGCGGCCGCCGGGTTCTCCGCCTGCCTTCAGGGCGCGCTACGTTGCTCGAGGTTTCAGTCAGAGACAGGGAGTTGACTACTTCCAGACCTTCTCCCCCACCCCGAAGATGACTACTCTTCGGGTGTTGCTGCACGTAGCTGCTCAGCGTGACTACGAGTTACTCTCCCTGGACTTCAGTACTGCTTTCCTGCAGGGCAGCCTGCACGAGGAGATCTGGCTGCGCCGACCACCTGGTTTCACTGGGTCGTTTCCTACAGGTACCCAGTGGAGCCTCCGCCGGTCAGTCTATGGTCTCCGCCAGGCGCCTCGCGAGTGGCACGACACACTAAGGACTACACTTGCGGCTCTTGGGTTTGTTCCTTCTACAGCAGACCCGTCGTTGTTTCTACGCACCGACACCTCGCTGCCGCCCTTCTACGTCCTAGTGTACGTCGACGACCTCGTCTTTGCCACGGCTGACACTGAGGCACTGACCCTAGTGAAGTCGGAGCTGCAGAAGAGACATACCTGCACTGACCGAGGTGAACTGCGCAGCTACCTTGGCCTGCAGATCACCCGGGACAGAGCACGGCGCACCATCACACTGACTCAGTCACACATGGTGCACCAGGTCCTTCAGCGCTTCGGCTTCCAGTACTCCTCGCCACAGCTCACTCCTCTGTCTACCAGCCACTCGCTCTCAGCTCCACCTTCGGACGAGTCCGTAGAGCCGAGTGGTCCATACCCAGAGCTTGTGGGTTGCCTCATGTACCTGATGACTTGCACTCGACCTGACCTCGCATACCCTCTCAGCCTTCTGGCTCACTACGTGGCTCCCGGTAGGCACCGAAAGGTGCACTGGGATGCTGCGAAGAGGGTACTGCACCACGTCGAGCATGGGGCTTGTGCTTGGAGGACGGGGTCCTGTTGTCCTCACTGGTCACGCAGACGCCTCCTGGGTTGACGACTCAGCTACGCAGCGGTCGTCACAGGGTTACACCTTCAGCCTTGGGTCCGGCTCGGTTTCTTGGCGGTCTACCCGCTCGTCTTCAGTTCTCAGCTCCAGCTGTGAGGCTGAGATCTACGCCGGAGCCATGGCTGCTCAGGAGCTATGCTGGCTCACCTACTTGCTGACCGACTTGGGAGAGCAGCCTCGTTCGCCTCCAGTCCTGTACGTAGACAACAAGGCTATGTTTGCCTTGTGTCAGGAGCACAGAGTGGAGCAAAGAACGAAGCACATCGCTTTGCGATACTTCCTTCCTCGAGAGTTGCAGCAGCGTGGTCAGCTTCGTCTAGCGTACGTGGCCACTCGGGCCAACACTGCTGATGTCTTCACCAAGGCACTTCCGCCTGGTGACCATCAGCGCTTTGTTACTGTGTTAAGCCTTGTGCCTACGTTGCCTCACTTACTGACTGCCTGACTCTGCCTGTACTGTGATCTATCTATATACCTGCATGCTTGCACTTGTTAGGGTATGATCACTGTATTGTTTGTTCTCTTTATATAACTCTGCATGTGAACTGGCCTTGTGGCCCTTTCCTTGTGCTCGGACTGTGTGGTGACTTTGTGATCCACCCTGAGCTTGCTTTGCTTTGCTTCTTCTCTTGACTGGTCTTGTGACCATTGCTTGTTCTGGCTATCCCCCACTTTGCCTATGGGGGTGTGTCAAACATATATGCTTAGTTATATCTAGGCTTAGTTTATGTGTTTATAGTTGTCTAGGCTATAGTGGGTTTAGCCTTAGGGGGTACAAATTTCTCTCGACATTCTACTTGTACCCCTTCCCTTATATTAGTCCATCATTCTAGCCTACTATTCTCACACAAGCATGCTGGTATATATATAGATCACAGTACAAGAAGAGTGAAGCAGTAAGCAAGTGAGGCAAAGTAGGCACAAGGCCTAACACAGTAACAAAGAGCTGATGATCACCAGGCGGAAGTGCCTTGGTGAAGACATCAGCAGTGTTGGCCCGAGTGGCCACGTACGCAAGACAAAGCTGGCCACGCTGCTGCAACTCTCGAGGAAGGAAGTATCGCAAAGCGATGTGCTTCGTTCTGTTATAGTCACAGTAGGCTCCAATGTGCCTAAAACGAAAGATAGAGTGCACAGCCGGATTTCTGCACAGCGGCTTCAAACGTTCATAGCGTTCTGGTCACGGCTTCAAATGACCTAATTCAACTTGGATCTGGCGCGTCTTAATGTCGCCTACAATAGGCAATTTAGATCGCACGATTCAACCAAGTATTGACGACACAGCGTTGGTTTGAACGAACGGCACTATGGCAGCCACTATAGTCTTAGAACACAAGATAGGAAGAGTTAGCAAGGGTTACGAGTTGGGAATGACTCCCAGCTCCTACAAACCCCAAGAGCCGAGGTACAGTGATGTGGAACAGTGCCACACTGTCCCCAACCACGAAGGGTCTCGAAACTACCCTTCACTAGGGCCTACACCAAGTGAAATGTTACACTACACAAAGTAATGTAACTATCTTCAATATCTTGAGGTGTACCCTTTTGGCGAGCTTCGAAATCACTTGAGGCTTGACACCAAGGCTCGGGCTCTTCATCACAAACTCATCCTTGAGTTCTTGATGTGTCTGCTGCACACACCTGCGACACACCGAACGTTCGACACAGGACAAAATAGAAACCGCGCACGACAAAATAGAAACCGCGCGCGAGACACAAACGACCGCGTAACATGCGTCTAGCGATAACTCGCTATTGACTCGACACACACACTCGACATCATGACTCAACATTCACACACAATTATAAGCATGAAATATATATTATCCCATGCCCTCATACCATTCCATACACACACACATGCACGCACACGGACAACAAGCCGAGTGCAAACCGTAGGGTTGCACCAACACGTTCTTTGCTCCACTCTGTGCTCCTGACACAAGGCAATCATAGCCTTGTTGTCTACGTACACAACTGGAGGCGAACGAGGCTGCTCTTCCAAGTCGGTCAGCAGGTAGGTGAGCCAGCGTAGCTCCTGAGCAGCCATGGCTCCGGCGTAGATCTCAGCCTCACAACTGGAGCCGAGAACCGAAGACGAGCGGGTAGACCGCCAAGAAACAGAGCCGGAACCAAGGCTGAAGGTGTAACCCTGTGACGACCGCTGCGTAGCTGAGTCGTCAACCCAGGAAGCGTCTGCGTGACCGGTGAGGACAACTGGACCCCGTCCTCCAAGCACGAGCCCCATGCCTGACGTACTGCACAAGTAACGCAGTACCCTCTTCGCAACATCCCAGTGCACCTTTCGGTGCCTTCCGGGAGCCACGTAGCGAACGAGGAGGTTGAGAGGGTACACGAGGTCGGGTCGAGTGCACGTCATCAGGTACATGAGGCAACCCACAAGTTCTGGGTACGGACCACTCGGCTCTATGGACTCGTCCGAAGGTGGAGCTGAGAGCGAGTGGCTGGTAGACAGAGGAGTGGGCTGTGGCGAGGAGAACTGGAAGCCGAAGCGCTGAAGGACCTGGTGCACCATGCGTGACTGAGTCAGGGTAATGGTGCGTCGAGCTCTGTCCCGGGTAATCTGCAGGCCAAGATAGCTGTGCAGTTCACCCAGGTCAGTGCAGGTGTGTCTCTTCTGCAGCTCCGACTTCACAAGAGTCAGTGCCTCAATGTCAGCAGTGGCAAAGACGAGGTTGTCGACGTAGACAAGGACGTAGAACGGCGGCAGCGAGGTGTCGGTGCGTAGAAACAGCGACGGGTCAGCAGTAGCAGGAGCAAACCCAAGAGCCACAAGTGTAGTCCTCAGTGTGTCGTGCCACTCGCGAGGCGCCTGGCGAAGACCGTAGACTGGCCGCCGAAGACTCCACTGAGTACCTGCAGGAAAAGACTTAGTTAAACCAGGTGGGCGGCGCAGCCAGATCTCCTCGTGCAGGCTTCCCTGCAGGAAAGCTGTGCTGAAGTCCAGAGAGTGTAACTCGTAGTCACGCTGAGCAGCGATGTGCAGCAACACCCGAAGAGTAGTCATCTTCGGGGTGGGGGAGAAGGTCTGGAAGTAGTCAACTCCCTGTCGCTAACTGAAGCCTTGAGCAACGTAACGCGCCTTGAAGGCAGGCGGAGAAACCGGCGGCCGCTTCACCCTGAAGATCAACATGTCATCGACTATGTTCGCCCGAGGAGGGGGAAGCTCATGGACGTAGGTGCCTGTGGACTTCCAGGATGCCATCTCGGCATCCATGGCTACCAGCCACTGAGAGGAGTAAGGACCCGTAATCGCCTCAGTGTAAGAGTGCGGGGTCGGGATGTCTGGAGCATCCGCGTCTCCCTCAGGGGCAAGCAACAAGGAAGCAAAACGAGGTACAGCAGCTGCAAGACACTCAAATTCCTACTGCCTGTCCTCAAGGACGTCCGTGCCAAGAGCACACTCACCCCTGACGGACGGAGGACTGGCAGACGCAGACTCAGCAACAAGAGCAGTGGCGTAGTCTAGACGACAGGCAGCAGCAAAGTCAAGCAGCTCAGCAACGAGAGCAGACGCAGCAGCAGACTCAAAAGAAGGGTTAGTGATTGCAGTGGCGAGGAGACGAGGGACAGTGGGACTGGCAGCACGAGCGCGGTCAGACTCAGGGTCAAGGACCTCAAGAAGAGAGGACTCAGGAGGAGCAGGCAGGGGAACACGCAGTGGAACAGAGGAAGGACGGAGTGCCATAGCGTGCGTGCCGGGGACAGGAGGAGGACGCGAACGAGGAACGCGACAAGCATTGCAAACAGGCGAGACAGGACGAGACGCACGCTCACGACGCTCTGTAAGACCGCCAGACTGCTCAGTGTAAGGAGAAAGAGCAAGCAGTGGAGATGCCAGCTGTAACGGCAGCTGCGACCGGTCAGGTGGGGGACACAGGAGGGGAGGAGTAAGGGCAGCAGAAGGCGGGGTACCAAGAACCTGCTGGAGCAGGGGAACAAAGTACGGTCTCCGCCGCACAGTGCCACCAGGGTCAACAACTCCTGCTCCTCCAGCTCCAGCACCTCCTGCGCCAGGGCCACTAACTCTAGCTCCTCCAGCTCCAGCGCCACCAGCGCCAGTAGTACCAGACTCCGTAAGGTCTCCAGCTCCAGCACCCTCAACACCACCAGTCCCGGCAGCTCCAGTACCCCAGGTACGAGCACCTCCAGACCAGTAGTCGCAGGACCTCTAGTAACACCAGTTCCAGCAGCAACTCCAGAACCTCCAGCTCCAGCAGCGCCAGCACCTCCAGCTCGAGAAGCTCCACTCCGAAGGCGCGCTCACCAAACAAACCACTCACGCAGCTGCTGCGGAGACAGTCTCGGCGAAGCACCAGCAGAACCTCCAGACGAAGCAGCACCGTGAGGCTCCGTACCTCCAAACTCCGCACCCTCCGACTCCGCACCCCCAGGCTCAACACCCTTAGGCTCAGCACCCCCAGGCTCACCACTCCCAGTCGCAACACCCCCAGGCTCAGCACCCCCAGGCCCAACACCCCCAGGCTCAGCACCCCCAGTCTCAACACCCCCAGGCTCAGCACCCGTAGTCTCAGCACCCTCAGACGCCGCACCCCTAGGCTCCGCACCCCCAGACGCAGTACGTCGAGCAGCACCTGAGTCGACAGCTACCTGAACAGGCGCAGGACCAGGGAGAGGGTCTACCTGAGAGACACCTAAGGGAGCAGGACCCACGGGCGGGAGAGGGTCTACCGGAGGGGGACCGGGAGCAAGGAAGAGCGGCGGGGGCGGGGGAGAGGCAGAGCGGTAGGGGAAGAGGCGGTAGAAGGGAACCGATTCGTCAAACGTGACGTCCTAAGAAGGGAAGACACGGCGCGAGGTGGGGTGGTAAAACTGCCAGCCAGGCGCGTCGGGGACAAAGCCAAGGAAGACGCGGGGGATAGCACGGGGGGAGAGCTTGTCCGCGGACGAATCGCGAACAAAGGCACGAGATCCCCAGAACCGGAACACCGACGCATCGCTAACCTCCCCCGTCCAATGCAGTGTGGGCGAGGTCTCCGGCAAGGAGACACGGGGCCACAGGTTGAGCTGATGTGCAGCGTACTGGACCGCAAACGGCCACTGAAAATGGGGAGCAGCCGCATGGATCATGGAGGTACGAGCGACCTCCATGACTAAGCCAATGCGGCGCTCAGCAATCCCATTTTGCTAAGGGGAGTCCGGAAGCGTGAACGACTGGAGAATGCCCTCCCCACGACAAAAGTCCCGCAAGAGGCTGGAGGAGAACTCACCACCTCTGTCAGAGTGCAGACGCAGGACAGGAAGGTCGTGGGCGAACCGCTCGCGGAGCTGGAGACGGACTCTGCGGATCCAAGGGATCAAGACATCAACGACCTGACCCTTGCTGCGCAAGGGGAAGACCGTGGTGTACCGCGTGTAGTCGTTAACGACCAGCAGAAAGTAGCGCTCGCGGCTCTGTCCACTGACGCGGGCTGGGTCCCACACGTCCATGTGGAGAGTCTGCAGGGGAGCAGTCGTCCGAGGGAACGAGGAGGAGTGAGGAGCGGCGCGCTGCCGCCCCTCGACGCAAGGGAGGCAGGGCGGGGCAGGCAAGAACGGCAGGGGAGGCAGAGACCTGGGGAGACCAGAGACAAGAAGACGAGAGTGCATGCCATGAAGGCGTGGCAGGGAGGGGTGACCCAGGCGGTGGTGCCACAGAAGAGTGTGGTGCGATAGGAGGCGACACGAGCAAGGGGGTGCTACCTGACCTGACGCGGACACCTGAGCAGATGCAGCTACCAGAGAAGGCTCGGTAGCGAGTGTGTACAGACTCGACCCTGGGCGACGAGTGAACGTAGCCAGGTGACGCCCTGCCGCGTGCACGTGCAGATCGACACACGCTGACCCCCAGGAGTGGTGGTAGTGACCATCCCATCCTGGAGGGCAGCGGTACTCACCAAGTTCGTAGAGAACGAGGGGAGGTGAAGACCTGACAGTGAGCCGGATGGAACCGCCGGACACGGGAGGACAGTGGAGGAACGTGCCACGACCGGGCCCCCGGAGGGGTCAGCCAGTCTGACCGAGACAGGTGCAGGAAGAGGAGTGAGGGTGGTGCTGTCACGAAAGAAACAGCGCGAGGCGCCGGAGTCCAACGGGAAGGTGTGCAAGGCCTCAGCAGGCGCAGTACCAGGGAGAGTACCAGACTCACTAGCACCTAGAGCAGCAGCGGCTATACCTGGGTCAGGCGGCACACATCGGTAACAGTCACCCTCAGCACTAACAGACTAAGCATACATAGCAGAAAGAATAGCATCAAAGTCTAGGTCAAAGATAGCAATCCTAGACTTAAGCAGATCTGCCCAGCGAGGAAGCTCGACGTCGTCACCAAACTCAGCACGCTAAGCGTCGTCGAGGCGGGAGAAGCAGCGGTGCTGAGTGTGGAGCCGCCCGCAAGTCTGACCAGCACGGTCACCCGTGCGAATGACATACGGGCAACTACCCGCAGACGCCCCACGCAGAAACCACTCACGAAGCTGCTGGGGAGACTGGGTCTCACTCCGACGCTGCTGTTGCTGACGCTGGCCACCCCCAGAACCGACACGCCGAGCGCCAGTCCCACCGCTTCCAGTCCCACCATTGAGCAGGCTCTGGGGGGGGAACACAGGGAAAAATGGCGCGAGGCCATGGACAGAGAGTTAAAGGCGCTGCAAGAACGCAACACCTGGAAAGTCGTACCCATCGGAGTAGCACACAACAAGACCATCCTCACGGGAAAATGGGTTTTCCGCGTGAAAACAAAAGCCGACGGACAATCGACAAATTCAAAGCACGCTGGGTTGTGCGTGGCTTCGACCAAGAGCAAGGGCGAGACTTTACGGAAACATTCGCCCCAGTAAGCCGACATACCTCACTACGGATTCTCCTCGCGATAGCCGCCATGAACCGGAAGAAGCTGCGGCAAATCGATGTTGCCAACGCCTTCCTCTACGCCCCCGTCGATGCTGAGATTTTCGTCAAACTCCCGCACGGGTCCAACGCATGCCCAAACCAAGTCCGACAGCTGGAGAAATCACTGTACGGGATCAAGCAAGCCCTGAGACTGTGGCAGCAGCACCTTCACGCCCGCCTAATCCGCATCGGATTCCTTCAACTACTGCACGACCAAGGGATGTATCGACTGGCGAAGGGTACCGACTACATTCTACTCATCCTCTACGTCGACGACCTCCTCTACATAGGCTCCACCGACACCATAACGACATGGTTTGAAGGGGAGCTGCAGCGGGATCTCACTCTCACCGTCACAACTACCGTGACACAGTACCTAGGATTGAACATCCAAGACGGCGACAATGCAATCTACCTCAGCGCTGAAAAGTACACGGACACTATCGCTAAACGTTTCGGACTCACTCCAACCGTCATCTCCACGCCATACCGCTACACCGACGGAAATAAAAAAGCCTCCGCTCTACTCAAACCTGCCGGCATCCGCGACTACCAACGGAAGTTAGGCTGCCTACTCTTCGCAGCCGTCACCTGCCGACCGGATCTATCCTACTCAGCTAGCCAACTCGCTACCTACCTCAAGAAGCCTGAAGCAGAGCACATGCTCGAACTCGACCGAGCACTTCACTACCTCGTCAGTACTCCGACGATCGGACTAACCTACCACAAGACCGGAACCACGATACCTAAGCTAATCAGTTACGTCGACGCAGATCACGCTGGAGAATCTGACAACGTACGATCTCGAACAGGCTACGTCTACAGACTCGAACCTATCGGGCCTATCTCATGGCAGTTGAACAAGCAAGAGCTAATCGCTCTCTCCTCAGCAGAATCAGAATATATCGCACTCTGCTCAGCCACCAAGGAAGGGCTATATCTTCGCGAATTACTAGAGGAAGCAAAATTGGCCCAGTTACCCAGCTTCTCTCTCTTCTGCGACAACCAATCGGCCATTCGCATAGCGAACAAAAACGGGTTCGCGGATCGAACGAAGCACATCGCCCTTCGGTACTTCTTCGTAAAAGACGAAATCGAGAAGGGAAGACTCGAGCTATCCTACTGTCCCACATCCGAGATGGCAGCTGATTACTTGACCAAGAAACTCAGAAAACAGAAGTTCGAGTACTGCATGCTGCTGACAGGACAAGGACACGTGATCAGCAGCGATACTCCAGAAGCGAAGGGGAGTGTTGGAAACAAGTAATTTAAACGCTTCTGAAGTATCGAAGTATCAACACGAAACGGAGCAGACTACAGCGAAGAAACACACGAGTCAACAAAAGCAACCGCTGGAGGTTACGCGAAGGTCAAAGGTCGCTGACCTTTGACTTGACGAAAAGTACAGTGCGACAGCAAGGACACATAACTGACTCGTTACTGAGCAGTTACCCGAGTCGGCACTGTATCGAACCGCAACAGCAAAACAGTTAAAAGTAGAACCTTTCATATTCCTTTGTAATCATATCAAAGCCTTGTATTTCCCTGCTATTAATCAACTTATCTTGTTCTCACACACCAGTACAAGGTGGTTCAAGCAATTCTTATATTAACGCTTCCGCAATTACAACATCTCTACTTCAACTCTGATCTTAGCCTTGAAAGATGCTAAGGGCTTATCTCAGCCCAACAATATGGGCTCGATGTATGTTCATAGTGAGCTATTCTATATGTTTGACACCATGCTCGGCCGATTCCTTGTTCGCATATACACTTTGAATCTCCCTATCCTTGAACATACTACAAACCCAAACTAGCTCGCAATCAAGGTGGACCGACACACATGCACTACTCAGCAAACCAGGCCTATAATGCATCACAATACAGTAGGTCAAAGCAGCCATGGCGAAGCTGCTCTTCAATTGCCCCCCCTCTTTCCCCTCTTTCCTCTGTACAAGGAAGAAGGTATTCTCGCAATTCACAATGCATGATTACTATGTGCATCAGCACTCCCACTCACTCTCATCATCGTCACCATCCAGCTCAAGTTTTCGCTCTCCACAAAAGCCATCCCAAGGCAATACATGTTCCGCAGTCCTTCTAGCAGTGACCACCAAGTTGGGCAACAGCATCCCCACCTCCCTTGCAACCAGCCTCAAATCCACATAGTCAGAACCCACTCCTCCACCATCTCCTCCACCCCCCAACACACCCTCGTTTCCACCTTCCCTGCTCCCCCTCCACCGGTCTCCAACAATCACTTCAGGAGACACCAGCAGCCGCCGCAGCCTGAACTCCTGCAACCCACAGCATCCTCGCACCTTCTTCCTTCCGTTCTCATGCCCCACACCCTCGGCTGCAAGGGCCTTCTCCTCCTCACACTCCCCATCTATCTGCACCACTTCAGCTACCCCATCATCTCTGTTCTTCTCATCGTTGCCAGCAAGCTCCCTGGCTGCGGCCAAGAGAGCGAGCAGGAAGGCAGAGGTCACTCCCGGGCATCCGAACAGGTCCAGCAGAAGGAGCCGTGGCAGCTGCAGTGGCGCTGGCGCACCGGCAGCAATGCCTGCACCCGCAGCGGCATCGGAACCAGGTGGGATATCCGGGGCAGCCCCAGCAGCACTGGCAGCACTGTCAACTGTAGCATTCACAGCCACACCCACACTGCCGTGCCAGCTATCACCGAACAGCGCTGCCACGACAGCAGCATCGTCCACCCGCGTGCGCGGCAGCCTCAGCACCTCCAGCCGCCTACATCTCCTTGCCAGCTGGCGCCACGCTGCGGGTCGCACGTTCACACAGCCGCCCAGACTCAGCTGCACCAATCGCGTGCATCCATTCGCAATGGCCAGCACCCCAGCATCAGTCACTCGTGACTGGACAGGAGGAAGGGTAACACGCACGGAGGCCCTAGCATAAGAGGAGGTGTAGTACAGAAACTCGTTGGTGCCACTTCCCCCAGCAGACGCGACAGGGATGAACCGCGCTAGCGGCTGGGCGTGCAGGGCGGTGAGCTTCGGGCAGGACTGGGAGATCTCCAGCAGAACAGCGGCTGACGCCAGGGGGAGGGCGAGGCGCTCCAGGAGAGGCAGGCCGCGTATGGCCCAGCACAGTGCCTCCTCGCTCCTCCCCGGCTCGCCATCGGGAGGGGGTGGGGGGCGCAGCACCTCGGTTCGCGACAAATCCAGAGTGGTGAGGTGGCGGAACAGGTGGCTCACAGCCTGCCACGTGGACGCGAGGGAATTGTGGGCGTGGAAGGAGCGCAGCGAGGAGGAGGACGGACGTGGGACAGACAGGCTGGCGCCATTGCCGCCGCTCCCGCCGCCGCTGCTGCTGCTGCTGCCGCCGCCGCCGCCGCCGCCGCCGCCGCCGCCGCTGCCGCTGCTGCTGTCTGCGCGGGTGGCGGAGCAGCCAGCAGCGAGGGCGAGCAGCAGGGAGGAGGCGGGAGGCTGATCCCAGGCGACGGAGCGATGGGGGGAGACGCACAGGCGGATGGAGGAGAAGCAGGGCGCCAGGGACGACCCTGACGGGCACCAGAAGAGGTCGCTGGCACTGGGGGGGGCAAGGGAGAGCGAGGCCAAGATAGATAGAGCATCCGACCCCGCTACTTCTGGCCCAGCATTCGCTGAAATATCTGGCGCTGTTGCTTTACCCGCCAATCCCCGCGCGCGTACGCGCTCCGCCTCTGCGCGCCCCGGCTGGGGCACGGCGCGCGGAACCAGCGCGGCGGACACGAGGGAGAGGCGCCGCAGCGATGGGAGGAGCGCGAGGAGCAGCGCCACCGACTCCCACGTGACGGCGTCGGACCAGAGCGAGAGCACCGTCAGATGCAGGAGTGTGCTGGCCACGTGCTCGACACACGCGACCGTGATGTTTGCTGGCGTGTCGAGGTTTAAGGCGCGGAGATTAGGGAGCGAGGCGGCGATGGTGTTCACGTGAAGGTCGGAAAGGAAGGAGCGCTGCGGCGGACGGTTTCGGATGGGGGGAGGCGGGAGGGGCGGAGGCGGTGGGGGCGAAGGCGGTGGAGGGAGCGGGGGGCGCGGACGGGGAGGCGGTGGGGGGTGCAGGACGCACGGACGGGGAGAAGGCGGAGGATGAGATGGGGAAGGAGGTGGGGTAGGGGGAGGGGGGGGAGGCGGGAGGGAAGAGGTAGAGCGAGGAGGGACAGTAGCAGTAGAAGCAGGAACGGAAGAAGGTGGGGGAGGAACGGCGCGAGAGGGAGGAGGAGGGGGCGCAGGGGCACGCGGAGGGGGTGGAGGCGGCGGAGGTGGGATGGTGGAGGAGCCGGCAAGCTGAATGCCGTCCGCGTGGCCCAACACGCGATCATGGCTCGGGTATGTGATCTCCGGATCATCACACGGGCTTAACCAGAACCCCCGCATGTCCACACACGTGGCAGGGCAGAGGAAATGGTCCGAGCAGAGATCCAGGCGCTTGAGCTGACGTGGCTCTTTCTTTAGAGACAGCACCACGCTCACGCCGCTCAGTCGGCCTGTTGCGGTCTCCCTTGCTGACCCCTCTGGGGCCCAGTCCTTGCACACTCCTCCACGATTCTACCGTGTCCTGCGGCCCCGTCGGGCTTGCTTTCGGGACTCCACCTCCCCTCGTTCTCTACGAACATGGTGAGTGGAGCTGACCTCCAGGACGTGTGGGTTGACCAGTTCACCCCTGGAGGTCAGCGTGTGACCCACTGCACTTGCTCTTGGACGGGCCGCCACCTGGCCACGTTTACCCGTCGGCCAGGGTCGAGTCTGTACACACTGACTACTGCGCCTCCTCCGGTCCCTGCGTCTGGTCAGGTAGCTGCGTCCAGTCAGGTGTTTGCTGCCGCGTCCAGGTCTAGTCCTGCGTCTGCCCCCTGCTCGTGTCGTCCTCTAGCGCACGAGACTCTCCTTTGGCACCACCGCCTTGGTCACCCCTCCGTGCCTCGTCTTCGAGGTATGGCCTCCCGTGCTCTTGTCTCTGGACTCCCCAGGTTCCTCCCTCCCCTTCCTCCGGGGCCTGCCCCCACCTGTGTTCCTTGTGTTGAGGGCCGGCAGCGCGCCGCTCCTCACTCCTCCTCGTTTCCTCCGACTGAGGCCCCACTGCAGACTCTTCACATGGACGTGTGGGGCCCAGCCCGCGTCCGTGGACAGGGTCACGAGCGTTACTTCCTGCTGGTCGTTGACGACTACTCGCGTTACACCACAGTCTTCCCCTTGCGCAGCAAGGGTGAGGTCCCTGAGGTGTTGATCGACTGGATCCGCGGTGCTCGTCGCCAGCTTAGTGAGAGTTTCGGCTCAGACCTTCCTGTTCTGCGTCTGCACTCAGACAGAGGCAGGGAGTTTTCCTCCGACCTCCTGAGAGCCTTCTGTCGTTCGGAGGGCATCCGCCAGACGTTCACGCTTCCGGCCTCCCCGCAGCAAAATGGGATTGCTGAGCGCCGCATCGGCATGGTCATGGACGTCGCTCGTACGTCTATGATCCATGCGGATGCTCCCCATTTTCTGTGGCCGTTCGCGGTTCAGTACGCTGCGCATCAGATCAACCTTCAGCCTCGTGTCTCCTTTCCGGAGACCACACCTACTCTGCGGTGGACGGGGAAGGTTGGCGATGCGTCCGCGTTCCGTGTCTGGGGATCTCGAGCTTTTGTCCGCGATACTACAGCGGACAAGCTGTCCTCCCGTGCCGTTCCCGGTGTCTTTCTTGGCTTCCCTCCTGACGCACCCGGGTGGCAGTTCTACCACCCCACCTCGCGTCGTGTTCTGTCCTCTCAGGACGTCACTTTTGACGAGTCGTTGTCGTACTACCGTCTCTTTCCCTACCGCACTGCCTCTCCCCCCCCCCCCTGCCGCTCTTCCTCGCACCAGGTACTCCTCCGGTAGACCCCCTTCCCCCCCAGGGTCTTGCCCCCTCAGGTGTGTCCCAGGTAGACCCTGCCGAGCCGGTCGAGGTAGCTGTCGACTCAGGTGCTGCTAGGGGTGCTGAGCCTGCGGGTGCAGGGCCTGCGGGTGCGGGGACTGGGGGTGCTGAGACTGGGGGTGCTGAGTCTGGGGGTGCTGAGTCTGGGCGTGCTGAGACTGGGGGTGCTGAGCCTGGGCGTGTGGAGCCTGAGGGTGCTGTGTCTGGAGGTGCTGAGCCTGCGCGTGCTGCGTCTGGAGGTGCTCTCGGTGTCCCGCCGCGGCGGGAGCCTCTCTCTCCACAGCAGCTTCGTGAGTGGTACTCTCGGCACTGTCGGGGTGCTGCTAGAGCTACTGGAGGTCTTGCTGGGGCTTCTGGAGGTGCTGCTGGTACTGGAGGTGCTGCTGGAGCTTCTGGAGGTGCTGCTGGTGCAGGTGCTTCTGGTGGTGCTGCTGGAGCTGGAGGTACTGCTGGAGTTTCTGGAGGTGCTGCTGGTGCTTGTGCTGCTGGAGGTGCTGCTGGTGCTGAGGGTACTGCTGGGGCTTCTGGAGGTGCTGCTGGTGCTGGTGCTGCTGGAGGTGCTGCTGTTGCTGGAGCTGCTGGAGGTGGTGCTGGTGCTGGAGCTGCTGGAGGTGCTGCTGGTGCTGGAGCTGCTGGAGCTGCTGGAGGTGCTGCTGGGACTGGAGACCCTGGGGCTGAGGGTACCGGTTCTGTCTCTGCTGTTTCTGGAGGTGCTGTGCGGCCGCGACCGTACTACGTTCCGCTTCTTCAGCAGGTTCTTGGCTCCCCGCTTTCTCCTGGTCCTCCTCCTCCTCCTTTACTGAGTCCACCGCCTGTCCAGTCCCAGTCGCGGTTTCAGCCCGCCTCTCCACTGCCTGGTCTTTCTCCTTACTCTGGACCGACTAGTGGTCTTACGGAGCGTCGTGAGCCTGAGTCTCGTCCTGCGTCGCCTGTCCGTCCTGTTCGCGCTGGTCGTGTTTCGCGTCTGCGTCCTCCTCCTGTCCCTGGCACTCACTCTATGACTCTGCGTCCTTCCACTGCTCCACAGCGTGTCCCTCTGCCGTCTCCTCCTGCGTCCTCTCTTCCTGCCAGTCTGGACCCTGCGTCTGACTCCCTACGTGCTGCTAGTCCAGCTGTCACGCGTTTTCTGGCCACTACTGTCACTGACCCTGTGTTTGAGTCCACTGCTGCGTCTGCTCTTGTTGCTGAGCTTGTTGACTTTGTTGCAGCCTGTCGCCTAGACTACGCCGCTCGCCTTGTTACTGAGTCTGCGTCTGTGTCTGTCTGTCCTCCGTCCGTCGGGGGTGAGAGTGCTCTTGGCACGGACGTTCTTGAGGACAGACAGGAGGAGTTTGAGTGCTTTGCTGCTTCTGTACCTCATCTCGTGTCCATGCTGCTTGCCCCTGAGGGAGACCCGGATGCACCAGACATCCCGACCCCGCGCTCTTACGCAGAGGCGATTGAGGGTCCCTACTCCTCTCAGTGGCAGGCAGCCATGGACGCCGAGATGGCTTCCTGGAAGTCCACAGGCACCTACGTCGACGAGGTTCCCCCGCCTGGGGCGAACATCGTCAGTGGCATGTGGATCTTCAGGGTGAAGCGGCTGCCAGGGTCTCCGCCTGTCTTCAAGGCGCGTTACGTTGCTCGTGGCTTCAGTCAGCGACAGGGAGTTGACTTCTTTCAGACCTTCTCCCCTACCCCAAAGATGACCACTCTTCGGGTACTGCTGCACGTAGCTGCTCAGCGTGACTACGAGCTCCACTCGCTTGACTTCAGCACAACCTTTCTACAGGGCAGCCTGCACGAGGAGATCTGGCTGCGTCGCCCACCTGGCTTCACTGGGTCGTTTCCAGCTGGTACCCAGTGGAGCCTCCGGCGGCCAGTCTACGGTCTCCGCCAGGCACCTCGTGAGTGGCACGACACACTCAAGACGACTCTTGCTGCTCTTGGTTTTGCTCCTTCCACTTCTGACCCTTCTCTGTTCTTACGCACTGACACTACTCTGCCGCCGTTCTACGTTCTCGTGTACGTAGACGACCTTGTCTTTGCTACTGCTGACACTGAGGCACTCGCCCACATAAAGTCCGAGCTGCAGAAGAGACACACATGCACAGACCTGGGTGAACTGATAAGCTATCTTGGCTTGCGGATCACCCGGGACAGAGCACAGCGCACCATTACCTTGACTCAGTCACACATGGTGCAGCAGGTCCTTCAGCGCTTCGGCTTCACGTACTCCTCGCCACAGTCCACTCCTCTGCCTACCGGTCACTCGCTCTCAGCTCCACCTTCGGACGAGTCCGTAGAGCCGAGTGGCCCGTATCCAGAGCTTGTGGGCTGCCTCATGTACCTGATGACTTGCACACGACCTGACCTCGCATACCCTCTCAGCCTTCTGGCTCGCTACGTGGCTCCCGGCAGGCACCGAAAGGTGCACTGGGATGCTGCGAAGAGGGTGTTGCGATACTTGTGCAGTACATCGGGCATGGGGCTCGTGCTTGGAGGACAGGCTCGACTTGTCCTCACTGGTCACGCAGACGCCTCCTGGGTTGACGACTTGACTACGCAGCGGTCGTCACAGGGTTACACCTTCAGTCTTGGCTCCGGTTCTGTCTCTTGGCGGTCTACCCGTTCTTCCTCTGTTCTCAGCTCCAGTTGTGAGGCTGAGATCTACGCTGGGGCCATGGCTGCACAGGAGCTACACTGGCTCACCTACCTGCTGACCGACTTGGGAGAGGCGCCTCGTTCTCCTCCAGTTCTGTACGTCGACGACAAGGCCATGCTGGCCTTGTGTCAGGAGCACAGACTCGAGCACAGAACGAAGCACATTGCTTTGCGCTACTTCCTTGCTCGAGAGTTGCAGCAGCGCGGTCAGCTTCGTCTTGCCTACGTGGCCTCTCAGGCCAACACTGCTGATGTTTTCACCAAGGCACTTCAGCCTTGTGATCATCAGCGTTTCTGTACTGTGTTAGGCCTTGTACCCACTGTGCCTCACTTGTTGACTTCTTGACTCTGCTTGTATTGTACTCTATATACTTATACCTGCATGCTTACACTTACTAGGTTGTGTTCACTGTATTGTTTGCTTTCCTTTATATAACTCTGCATGTGAACTGGCCTTGTGGCCCTTTGCTTGTGCTCAGACTGTGTGGTGATTTTGTGATCCACCCTGAGCTTGCTTTACCTTCTTGACTGGTCTTGTGACCCTTTGTTCTCCCCCACTTTGCCTATGGGGGTGTGTCAAACTTATGTATGCTATAGTCTGTTTAGGCTGTAGTGGGGTAGTTCTTAGAGGGTACAACACTTTGTGTTTCCCACTTGTACCCATCTCCTTTTCTAGTTCCATTCATTCTTCTCATTAATTCTCGCAAAACCATGTTGAAAGTAATGAACGAGAATGAATGAACTAGCAAAGAGTTGGGTACAAGTACTAACCCTAATTGGGTTGTACCCCTTCTGGGCTACCCCACTATAGCCTACACGAATGTAAAAGCTATAATGTTCTGACAGAGATGTGCTTCGTTCTGTGCTCCAGTCTGTGATCCTGACACAAGGCAATCATGGCCTTGTTGTCTACGTACAGATCTGGAGAAGAACAAGGCTGCTTTCCCAAGTCGGCCAGCAAGTAGGTGAGCCAGCGTAACTCCTATGACGCCATGGCCCCTGCGTAGATCTCAGCCTCACAACCGGAACTGAGAACATAAGACGAACGGGTAGACCGTCAAGAAACAAAGCCGGAGCCAAGGCTGAAAGTGTAACCCTGTGACGACCGCTGCGTAGCCAAGTCGTCAACCCAAGAAGCGTCTGCGTGTCCAGTGAGGACAACTAGACCCTGTCCTCCAAGCACGAGCCCCATGCCCGATGTACTGCACAAGTAGCGCAACACTCTCTTAGCAGCCTCCCAGTGCTCTTCTCGGTGTCTCCCTGGCGCAACGTAGCGTGCCAGGATGCTAAAAGGGTAGGCAAGGTCAGGTCGAGTGCAGGTGATCAGGTACATGAGGCAGCCCGCAAGCTCTGGATACGGGCCACTCGGCTCCACGGACTCGTCCAAAGGTGGAGCTGAGAGCGAGTGACCGGTAGGCAGAGGAGTGGACTGTGGCGAGGAGTACCGGAAGCTGAAGCGCTCAAGGACCTGGTGCACCATGTGTGACTTAGTCGGGGTGATGGTGCGCCGTGCTATGTCTCGGGTGATTTGCAATCCAAGATAACTGCGCAGCTCACCCGGGTCAGTGCAGGTGTGTCTCTTCTGCAACTCCGACTTCACAAGGGCCAGTGCCTCAGTGTCAGCAGTAGCAAAGACCAAGTCGTCGATGTACACGAGGACGTAGAACGGCGGCAGCGAAGCGTCAGTGCGCAGAAATAGCGACGGGTCAGCAGTAGAAGGAGCAAACCCAAGAGCCGCAAGCGTCGTCCTCAGTGTGTCGTGCCACTCGCGAGGTGCCTGGCAGAGACCGTAGATTGGCCACCGGAGGCTCCACTGGGTACTTGCAGAAAACGACCCAGTGAAGCCAGGTGGGCGGCGCAGCCAGATCTCCTCGTGCAGGCTGCCCTGTAAGAATATTGTGCTTAAGTCAAGAGAGTTTAGCTCATAGTCACGCTGAGCGGCGACGTGCAGCAGTACCCGAAGAGTGGTCATCTTTGAGGTAGGGGAGAAGGTATGGAAGAAGTCAACTCCCTGTCGCTGACTGAAGCCTTGTGCAACGTAAAGAGCCTTGAAGACAGGCGAAGAACTCGGCGGCCGCTTCACCCTGAAAATCCACATGCCATCGACTATGTTCACCCCAGGTGGGGGAACTGCGTCGACGTAAGTGCCTGTGGACTTCCAAGATGCCATCTATGCGTCCATGGCTGTCTGCCACAGAGAGGAGTAGGGACCCGTAATCGCCTCTGCGTAAGAGCGCGGGGTCGGGATGTCTGGTGCATCCGGGTCTCCCTCAGGTGCAAGCAGCATGGCCACGAGATGAGGTATAGCTGCTGAAAGACACTCAAAGTCCTCCTGCGTATCCTCAAGGACGTCCGTGCCAAGAGCACACTCACCCCTGACGGACGGAAGACAGCTAGACTCAGACTCAGCAACAAGACTAGTGGCGTAGTCGAGACGACAGGCGGCAGCAAAGTCAACAAGCTCAGCAACTAGGGCAGACGTAGCAGTGGACTCAAACGAAGGGTCAGTGCCAACAGTGGCTAGAAGACGACGGACAGTAGGACTGGCAGCACGAGCTAAGTCAGACTCAGGGTCAGGAACATCAAGAAGAGAGGACGCAGGAGGAGACGGCAGGGGAACTCGGAGTGGAACAGAGGAAGGACGAAGGACCATAATGTGAGTGCCGGGGACAGGAGGAGGACGCGGACGAGGAACACGACGACCAGTGCGAAAAGCGCAAACAGGCGAGGCGGGACGAGACTCAGGCTCACGACGTGTCAGAATCCCAACCACTAGACCATTGGGATAAAGGGGCTTGTTAAGTAGCGGGTCAGTGCGCCCATAACCCCCCAGGACAACGAGCCTGTAACCCTTCCCTAGGATCAATCGGGGATCACCAATGGACCTCTGACACACCCCCGCACTAGGATGCCCGAAGTGCACACACTGGGATTCGAACCCGAGACCTTCGCTCTGATACCATATCAGAATCCCAACCACTGGACCATTGGGATAAACGAGCTTGTTAAGTAGCGGGTCAGTGCGCCCATAACCCCCCATGACAATGAGCCTGTAACCCTTCCCTAGGATCAATCGGGGATCACCAGTGGACCTCTGACACGACGCTCTGTACGAGAGTCTGTCCGCTCAGTGTAAGGAGAAGGAGCAGGCATTGGGGAGTCTGGCTGTAACAGTGGCTGCGACTGGTGAGGCGGTGGACACAGTAAGTTAGGAGTAAGGCCAATAGAAGACAGGAGACGAAGAACCTGGCAAAGGACCGAGTCAGGTGGCGGCAGAGACGACGGCGGCGGCGGAACGAAAAATGGGCGCCGCTGCACAGTGCCTCCAGCACCATGACCGCCAGCTCCAGTACCCCCAGTGCTAGCACCTCCTGCTCCAGGGTCTTCAGCTCCAAAGCCTCTAGCTCCAGCGCCTCCAGCGCCAGTGCCTCCAGCTCCAGCGCCTCCAGCGCCAGGGTCTCCAGCTCCAGCTCCTCCAGCTCCACCGCCTCCAGCGCTAGTGCCTCCAGCTCCAGAGTCCCCAGCTCCAGCTCCTCCAGCTCCAGCGCCTCCAACACCAGTGCCTCCGGCGTAGTGTCTCCAGCTCCAGCGCCTCCAGAGCTAGGGTCTCCAGCTCCAGGGTCTCCAGCCCCAGTGCCTCCAACACCACCAGCTCTGGCAACTCCATTACCTCTAGTACGAGCGCCTCCAAGGCCAGCAGCTCCAGCACCTCCAGCTCCAGCAGTAACTCCAGCACCTCCAAGACTAGTAGCTCCAGTACCTCCAGCTCCAGTGCCTCCAGTGGCATAGCCTCCAGCTCCTGTAGCGCCACTCCTAAGGCGTGTGCGCTGAGCAAACCATTCCGCAGCTGCTATGGTGAGAGAGGCTCCCGCCGAGGAGACAGTCGTGGCGAGGCACCCGCAGGACCTCTGGCTTGCAACACCCTTGGGCTCAGCACCCCCAGACTTTGCACCCTCTGACTCAGTACCCCCAGGCTCCGCACCCTCAGGCTCAGTACCCTCAGGCTCCGCACCCCTAGGCTCAGCTCCCCCAGACTCCGCACCCTCAGACTCAGCACCCCCAGGCTCCGCACCCTTAGGCTCCGCACTCGCAGGCTCAGCACCCCCAGACGCAGTACCCCCAGACGCAGCACCCCCAGACGCAGCACCTATAGCAGCACTTGAGTCTACAGCGACCTCGACAAGCACAGTCCCGAGGAGTGGGTCTACTTGAGACACACCTGAGGGAGCAGGACCCTGGGGCGGGAGGGGGTCTACCGGAGGAGGACTTGGAGCAAGGAAGAGCGGCGGGGGGGGGAGAGGGGCAGTGCGGTAGGGGAAGAGACGGTAAAAGGAAGCCGACTCATCAAACGTGACGTCCTTTGAGGGGAGGACACGGCGCGAGGTGGGGTGGTAAAACTGCCAGCCAGGCGCGTCAGGGGGAAAGCCAAGGAAGATGCAAGGAATAGCGTGGGAGGAGAGCTTGTCCGCGGAAGTATCGTGGACAAAGGCACGAGAGCTCCATACCTGAAACACCGACGCATCGCCAACCTTCCCCATCCAACGCAGTGTAGGCAAGGTCTCCGGCAAGGAGACACAGGGCCAGAGGTTGAGCTGATGCGCAGCGTACCGGACAAAAAACGGCCACAGAAAATGGGAGCAGCCGCATGGATCATGGAGGTACGAGCCACCTCCATGACTAAGCCAATGCGGCGCTCAGCAACCCCATTTTGCTGCGGGGAGGCCGGAAGCGTGAACGACTTGAGGATGCCCTCCCCACGACAAAAGTCCCGCAAGAGGTCGGAGGAGAACTCAGCACCTCTATCAGAGTGCAAACGTAGGATAGGAAGGTCCTCACGGAACCGCTCACGGAGCTGGAGACGGACTGCGCGGATCCAAGGGATCAAGACATAAGGGACCTCATCCTTGCTGCGCAAGGGGAAGACCGTGGTGTAACGCGTGTAGTCGTCAACAACCAGCAGGAAGTAGCGCTCGCGGTTCTGTCCACTGACGCGGGCTGGGCCCCACACGTCCATGTGGAGAGTCTGCAGGGGAGCAGTTGTCAGGGGAAACGAGGAGGAGTGAGGAGCGACGCGCTGCCGCCCCTCGACGCAAGGAAGGCAGGGCGGGGCAGGCGAGGGCGAGAGGGGAGGTAGAGACCTGGGAAGACCAGAAACAAGGAGGCGGGAGTGCATGCCACGAAGGCATGGCAGGGAGGGGTGACCAAGGCGGTGGTGCCACAGGAGAGTCTGGTGCGACAGGAGGCGACACGAGCAGGGGGCTGCTACCGGACCTGACGCGGACACCTGAGCAGACGCAACTACCTGAGGAGGCTTAGTAGTCAGTGTGTACAAACTCGACCCAGGTCGACGGGTGAATGTGGCCAGGTGACGGCCCGTAAATGTACACGTGCAGATTGACACACGCTGACCCCCAGGAGTGGTGGTAGTGACCATCGCATCCTGGAGGGCAGCGGTACTCAACAATTTCGTAGAGAACGAGGGGAGGTGAAGACCTGAGAGTGAGCCAGACAGAACCGCCGGACACGGGAGAACACTGAAGGAACGGGCAAGAACTGGGCCCCCTGAGGGGTCAGCCTGTGTGACCGGAACAGGTGCAGGGAGTGGAGTGAGGGTGGTACTGTCGTGAAAGAAACAGCGAGAAGCACCTGAGTCAGGCGTGAAGGTGTGCAAGGCCTCAGCAACAGGGCTGACTTTTCAAATTTAGGTACCCTGATTTCAACCTCAAATTTTTTTTTTTACCCTGAAGGCACATTTTCCAGAAAAACAGCACCCTGATTGCTCAGGGTTGAGAAGTAGTGAACTCTGAATGTTCAGGGTCGAGAATTGAAAATCAGGGTCGTAGTAACGCGCTCTTTCTTTACCGAGGACAGAAGTCTCACTCACTCAGGACATCTGTGGCGATGTGACTGGCACTGTGGCGATGTGACTGGCGCTGTGTTAGAGCACATCTATTTCGACCAATAACAGCAACCTAAAATCTGACATTACAGATTCGCCCGATCTAGATGGTGGGTGTATGGGAACGAAACTTCGAAGAAACTTCGTCTCGATAAAGCGGGGGGGGGGGGGGGGGGGGGGGGAGGACTACGCACGTGGGGGGCACTGAAATCAATGCGAAGGGGTTATGAGGAGGAAATTTCTGAGAAACTTCGCCCCGATAACATCGCATTCAGGGTCCACAGGCCTCGTACTCTGTATTGACAGGGTCCGTGAAAACCCTACACTGAGAGTGTATACAAAATTTCAGGGTCCGCTAAAGCAATACTCTGAATGGATCAGGGACCAAAATGTGAAAAACCTGATTTCTCAGGGTCCAGAAAGTGACAAGTCTGAAATCACCCTGAAATCAGGGTAATTACCCTGATAAAATCAGCCCTGCTCAGCAGGCACAGTACTAGGGAGAGAAGACTCACTAGCACCTAGAGCAACAGCCTCTATACCTGGGTCGAGCGGCACACACATGTAACAGTCACCCTCAGCACTAACAGACAAGGCATATATTGAAGCAAGGATAGCATCATAGTCAAGAGCAAAGATATCAACTCCATACCTAAGCAGCTCTAGCCAGCGGGGGCACTCAGCCTCGACGCCAAACTCTGCGCGTCAAGCGTCGTCAAGGCATTTGAAGCAGCGGTGCTGAGTGTGAATCTTCCTGCATGTCTGACCAGCGCGGTCACCTGTGCGAATGACATACGGGCAGCGAACACTACCCCCAGACGCCCCACGCTGAGCAAACCACTCACGAAGCTGCTGGGGCGTAGGGTCTCGCTCCGACGCTGCTGCTGCTGCCTCTGGCCACCGCCACAACCTCCTCGCTGAACAGCTCCACACCGTCCGCTACCACTGCCGCCGCCACCACTCCCACTGCTGCCGCCACCACTCCCACTGCCGCCACCACCACCACCCCCACCCCCACCGCTGCCACCACCGCCGCCACTGAATCCCCCACGCCCGCCACCACTCCCACCGCTGCCACCACCTCCGCCACCTCCACCGCCTCCACTGCCTCCACCACCACCACCCCCGCTGCCACCACCACCACTCTTGCCGCCCTTGCCCTTGCTGCTGCGGCGCTTCCCACTAAGAGCAGAAGCAGCCCCGACATCCTTAGGACCAAGGATGTCAACAACAGCAGTAGAAGCGGAGGAGGGGGCAAGGGGGGAGGGGGAACACCCCTCAAAGAAGGGTGTGCGAGGAGTGCCACGAGCAGCACCTACAGCGACTACGCTAGTCCCAGCTGCAAAGAGGTGCTTCTCGAGCAGGTCGACAGTGAGGTCTGTGGGGTCAAGAGCAAGAAATTGGTCCCTGAATGTGCGAAGAGAGTCAGGTAGGCGGGTGACTATGAAGTAGAGAGTGATGTACATCAAGGGGGGGGGGGCTGGGGGGGTTGCTGTCTAGGAACTCGGCTGGGAGCACAGAGCGATAGCGAGCGTTGCTAGTGCGAAGGTGGGTAACCAGGTCCTCGACTGTGGCAAAGGCTGACATCTCAGGAAACAGGCAGGGCAGTATAAGGCGGCCGAGAGCAGCAGTGGCAGGGGAGGAGTAACGAGCGACTACAGCGTCGTACAGGGCCTTAGCAGTCTTGTGCTGGCCAAAGTGAGCGCGTTCGGCTAATGGCAGGTGGTTGCGAACTGTCAGAACTAGCAGTAGAAAGTAAGAATGAAGAAAGGAGGAGGTTCACTAGCAAGCAGTTGAGTACATATAGGAAACCCTAGAGTACAGCCCAATCTAGGGTTTCCTATATGTACTCAACTGCTTGCTAGACAAATACAACATTCTGACACGAACGGCTAAGTGAGCAGCAGCGTCACGGGTAAGCCACTGTGAGCGAGTCCCACTGTCAGCTGTGGTGGGAGGGGCGAGAGAGGCTCCAGACGTGTGGTCAAACAACGAAATGCTATCTCTAGAGTCGCTTAGTAGGTACAGCTGTAATTCGTCGAGCCACGTATCGAACTGGATTGGATGGCCCTCATGATCGAATGTGAGTACACTGAGAGAAGCAATGGCGGGCAGAGTAAGGCGGCGCGTGACCAGCAGGGCAGCTCGTAGGCAGGGCAGATCGGGAGCACTAGGGAGGCGCGCAGGGCATGGAGAGGCGGCGCACGGCTAGGGAAGAGTGGCGCACAGCCAGGGCAGGGCAGGGCGGCGGCCAGTAGGGCGGCGCACAGCAGGGCGGGCAACAGCAGGGCGGCGCGGGCAGGGCGGTGCGGGCAGCGGTGCGGCTGCCAGCAGAGCGGCGCGCAGGCAGCAGGGCGCCGGCCAGCAAGGCTACGCACGGGAGGGCGGGCAGCAGCAGGGTGGCGCGAGCAGCAGGGCGGCGCGCAGTAGGGCTGTGCGGGCAGCATGGCACCGGCCAGCAGGGCGGCACACAGCAGGGCGCCGCGGGCAGGGCGGTGCGGGCAGCGGTGCGGCTGCCATTAGGGTGGCGCACGGGCAGCAGGGCGCCGGACAGCAGGGCTGCGCGCAGCAAGGCGGCGCGCGGGCAGCAGGGTGGCGCGCAGCAGGGCGGGCAGCAGCAGGGCGGCATGGGCAGGGCGGTGCGGGCAGCGGTGCGGCCGCCAGCAGGGCGGCGCACGGGCAGCAGGGCGCCGGCCAGCAGGGCTGCGCGCAGCAGGGCGGGCAGCAGCAGGGCGGGCAGCAGCAGGGCGGCGAGAGCAGCAGGGCGGCGCGCTGCAAGGCGGTGCGGGCAGCAAGGCGGCTCAGTGCAGGCAGGGCAGGGCGACGCGCAGGCAGCAATGCGGTGCGCGGGCAGCAGGGCGACGTGACGGCCAGCAGGGCGACGCGAATGACAGGGCAGGACGACGCGACAGCAGGCAGGGCGATGCGACGGGTAGGGCAGGGCGACGTGACTAGTGGGGCAGCGCTCTGTGGTGGGCCCTAAAAAAAATCGGTCCTAGAACAGGTTCTGCTCTGAAACCATGTCAGAATACTGAACAAGAATGAATAAACTATGAATGAGTTGGGTACAAGTACTAACCCTGATTGGGTTGTACCCTTTATGGGCTACCTAACTACAGCCTATACAATGTAAGCACTATAACATTTTGACACGCACGTCCCTGCAAAATTACGTCACACGAGCACAGCAAGCACAATCACAAGCACATGGCACTCCGGGACAACCTGCACCACAGGCATCATAGCACGGAAGTGTGGGGCAACCCGCGAGCGCGGCCTGTGATGGCGTCGTCCACCACGACGAAGACGACGACCACGGCACGACACACCCCGAAGCGATGAATGCGGCCAGGAGCCAGCCTCGCGTCACGATTTTGGCACCGACCAATGATTCGGCACTGCGGTCACCGATGCCGCAGAAGCCGTAGCGTCCGCCATGCTTTGACCCGAATCAACGGGTTGGTCCTACCGTTCAGGCGTGGTTGTTCACGTTGAAAGTATTTTTTTACGCCAACTACGTCTCGGAGGATACGGCGAAGATTCGCTACGCCGTGTCGCTGCTGCGAGGACCCGCCATGGACTGGTGGCACGTCATCGTCACGAAGCCGATGGACTACGCGACTCTACCGACACGGGAAGGACAAACCGGGCCCTAGGCGCCGTCGTATTTCGTAGAGGTGCCCCAATATCGCATGTGGGACGCGTGGTGCGCAGGTCTGCGCTCTCGATTTGAGCCAACTGCGGCTTCGATCGCGGCGCGTCAGAAGCTCCGCACTTGGCGCCAACTCGGTTCCGTCCAAGACTACACTAGCAGGTTCTTGGCGCAGTGTGAGCAAGTGGGATACATGCACGAAAGCGAGCGCATTGACCGCTACATCGGCGGCCTGAAGCATGATATCGCCCAAGAAATTCAGCTCCGCGGCGTCACCGACTTCCAGGAAATTCTCGCCATGGCGGAGAAGCTCGACTTCTTTCGCCGACCAAGGCCGGGGTCCTACGGAAGCAATAGCAACTGGGGACATCGATCCCGTGGGATGAACGAGGGTGCCACGATACGTGCCGTCGCCACGAATGCCGCTGCCGCACCGTTCAAAGGGCGCTGCTTCGCGTGCAATCGGCCGGGACACAGCAAGAGCGAATGCCCGGAAAACGCTAAGGGAAAGGGGGAAGCTGAGCATCAGAAACAGACCAAGCAGCAGGGAAACGCTGGGAGTCAATAGCAGACAGGCCCTCTACTGACAGGTCACGCCACTCGCCCGACCCAACCGACCCTCACCGAGTGATTGTGCCGGTTCACGCAATCGACCACACCCAACCGAATAAGGAGGGTACTACGGTAGACAGCCCCATACTGCTTAGCGGGAAAATTGGGACAGACTTAGTTAAAATATTCATAGACGGGGGAGCCAGCCACAGCCTGATCAACACAGCCACGGCACAAAAACTGAGACTGCCACTGGACAGATGTTTACTTGAGATCGACGCAAGACTGGTTCGGATTCGATGCGGGGGTAACTTCACGTTTAGCCAGGAAATGCTCGCGACAACCCTCAACGGAATCGACATTTTACTCGGCCGTGATTGGCTGCGACGACACAATTGTCAGAATCAACTAACGAGAATGAATGCATTGAACAGAAGTTGGGTACGAGTACTAACCCTAATTGGGTTGTACCCCTTCTCGGCTACCCCACTATAGCCTACAGAAATGTAAGCACTATAACATTCTGACACACCCCCATAGGCAAAGTGGGGGAGAACAAGTGGTCACAAGACCAGACAAGAAAAGCAAAGCAAGCGCAGGGTGGATCACAAAGTCACCACACAGTCTGAGCACAAGCAAAGGGCCACAAGGTCAGTTCACATGCAGAGTTATATCAAAGAGAACAAACAATACAGTGATCATACCCTAGCAAATGTAAGCATGCAGGTATATCATCACAAAAACCCTATGCCAAGTTTGGACGAATTTTGATTTCGATTGTCTTCGCGTAAAAAAATCCGGATTCAATTTGGACCGACGGTTGGAGTCATTTGATAGGAGCTCCGAGACACATCTCGCAACAACGTTTGGCTCGGTTCAAGTTCCAATTTGGCACGCGTGGTTTTCCGGATGACATTCGGGCGCAATCCGTTTTGTTGCAAATTCGTGACCAAATTATTCAAAACTAAATTCTGTTTTTGTTTATTTTGGATATTGAGGATTTTTTAAATTGCATTTATTATTGCGGTTCACAACAACCATTATTCAGCATTCTACTAGCTACAATCAGTCTTAGCACCAGGTCAAATAGCCTACGCACTGGCGGGCCTTGAAAGCACCCGGTGGGCAAGGACGACATCTCCAAGGTCGCCATCGTCGATGAGGAACTTGTTCGGAAAGACGAGCACCCCTCGCCGGATCGTGGGGGATCCTCCGCTCCACGACAGCAGAGTGGATCATCTGTTTGACCTTTTCGCACCACTTCTGATAGTCTGGCCTGTTCTGTTCCGGCTGGCTACTGATTTGCTTGCGACGCTTATCCTGCAGAAGGGGCCATTCGATCTGCAATGTGGTGTAGGGTTGGGTGGATGATTTATGAAGAGGGTGGGTTGCGGGTAAATGAGCCAACTGAAAGCGGGGATTCAGTCGTCACTATCTACGTAACTCCAAAGGTTTAATTGACCAGGGATTTAGCTGAAGTACAAGCAAGGGGTGAAGGGGATGAGGCATGGGGGTACAAACACATATCTACATCCTTACCGAAAACAGGCCCCATGCCACCATGCGGCTCTTGAACTTTGTGAACACCGCCCCGCCCCTCTTGAAGGAGAGCTTGAACGCATAAGCGAACAAGGGGTTGCTGAAGGGCATCCCGGTGGCCTTGTCAAAGTGCCAGTTGAGGGCCCACTGTTCTGCATTTTGGCAGGGAGGGTAAGGGTTGGAAAGGGTTTTGTAGAGAAATCAAGTGGGGGGATGAGAGTCAGGGTGAGCCACATCGCACGGTGATATGTAGCTGCCAACTGGCATATGGTGTTTTCCTGTTGCACATACCATCTCTGCACTCGGCTAGGAGATGATCGTCGTCGAACCAGGTCGTTGGGTGTAGCTCAGTGGGCAGGCTTTCAACGAGATGATGGTAATCGGCAAGGCCCATGCCGGTGTATGCTGCTGGCCTGAGGGTGGAGTTGATAGTTGACCTTGTTGAGGACAGCTGGTGGTTGAATACTCCCATGGTTGACTTGTCATTGTGCAACCACAGCAGCTTCATTGCCTTGAGCCCTTCTGCAGACAAGTGGACAGAGAACGCGTCAAACACTTCCTCCGGTGTAGGGTAGTACTGTATTTTCTCCAGCGGGTTCAGAAACATGAGCTGAGAGCACACTAAGTAGGCTTTGTTCTGCGCAGAGGTGTAGGGTATACAACACGACATGAGAGAGAGAAACTAGCAGTTATGAGGGTGACCGCGTGAGCAGGGTATGGTGACTAGCAACACTGTGTGAACTTGCCACGTCACACCCTGCGCCATCCGCCATGTCCACCAACAACCCGCCCCACTTGCCACGTCACACCCCCCTACCACAAACCACGTCACCCCCCACCCACCTGACACGCCTCGCTTCGTCATGCGCCGCTCACGTGTACCCTTTCAAACCGCCACGTCATCCCCAACCCTCACCTTCCGCCACATCACACCCCCCTACCACAAGCCACGTCACCCCCCACCCACCTGACACGCCTCGCTTCGTCATGCGCCGCTCACGTGTGCCCTTTCAATCCGCCACGTCATCCCCAACCCTCACCTTCCGCCACGTCACACCCTCCTGCATCTGCCACGTCCACCAACAACCCGCCCCACTTCCCACGTCACACCCCCCCACCCCAAGCCACGTCATCCCCAACCCTCACCTTAAACGCCTCGTCTCGTCATGCGCCGCTCCCTTGTACCTATCCCATCCATCACGTCATCCCCAACCCTCACCTTCTGCCACGTCACCCTCCCCCACCCCAAGCCACGTCACCCCCCACCCACCTAACACGCCTCGCCTCGTCATGCGCCGCTCCCTTATACCCTCCAAAACCGCCACGTCATCCCCAACCCCGCCCTGGCTGCCACGTCAACCCCAACCCGCCCCATTTGGCCCGCCACATACCGGGAATGGGTTTGTCTCCTGCAACACTAGCACTCGTGCCTTCTCCACGGCACTCATCAGCGGCGGGATACCTTTCATAGGCACCACTGCGGACCCCCCGGCATAACTGGCAGGTGCTCCACGACGCAGGCCAAGCTGAGCAAACATGGCGTACATCTCAGACCGTAGCGCCTGGAACTCCTCCCGTGTAACAAACTGCTCGTGCTCCGCACTTTCACCTAGGGCACCCAAGAGCGGGGGGAAAGGGTGTGAAGAATCCCCCTTCTGGCCAAGGGGATCAACGTCTTCTGCAGCAGCCCCGTGTGCCCTCACACTATCACGCTGGCGGGAAAAGGGCAGCTCAGGGAAGGGATTGGCAGAAGTGCTTGGCCCTTGCCCGCACGAAGGACCGGCGAGGGGGGAGACGGCCCTGCCCCAGACAGGAGAAGTGTGGAGCTGCCAAAATGGGTATGTGGGTGAGGCGAGTGGGGAGTGCGTGACGTGGCCTGGTGGAGGGGATTCGGATTCCTCTCCTCTTGGTGCGCCGGGTGCCCTGGCAGCGACTTTAGACGGGCCGGAGTATGGCGTGTAGAACCTTGGGGCTCCTGTGGATAGCGGGGTAACACTCGCTCTTCCGGCCCCCTTCGTTAGCTGCATCCGTTGCACGCTTACCGGTGGCCCAATGCCTGTAACACGAGGGGCTGAGATTTATAGGGAGCAGGAGCACAAAATTAGAGTCGATTAGTTTCAATACAGGGGTACACATGCTTGCGTACGATCAGCGTTTTGAATCTAAATCGGGTTAAAATGGTTACTGTTTTGTAACAAGAGGCCTTACCTTGCTTTGCAGATTCGTCGACCATCTCCTTCCCTGCAGGGGAGAAACAATGTGAAGAAATGTATTAGTTGGCACGGTTGAGCAGAGAGTTCAGCAGCCACGCCATATGTATGGGCCACAGTGCTTACCTTTCAGCTGTCCCTTCGGTTTTCTTGCTGCCTGCGCCTTCTCGTTGCCACCTTTCCGCGGGGTGCTTTGGCGGCCGCTGCGACGTTTACCGGCTGGTTCTTTGTTGCCGGAACCCACTGGAACCCCTTTGGCGCGGCCGCCCTTTCCTTCACCATCCCCTTTTGATCCCTGGCTCCCTTGCTTCTTACCAACTCCTTCGCTTTCGACCTTCACTTTACGCGTCTTCGGTTTGCCCACTGCTTCGCCACGCAGGGCGTCACCCGCCCCGCGTTTTCGGGAATGGCGAGTCCGGCCCCCCACCTTCCCTGTACCACTTCCCCGTCTGCCTCGCCCGCCCCGTCCTTTCACTGCCGCCACATCCTCCTCCTCCTCCTCCTCCTCCTCCTCCTCCTCCTCCTCCTCCTCCTCCTCCTCCTCCTCCGCCTCCTCCTCATCCTCGTCGCCCCCCTCCTCACCCTCCTCCTCCTCCTCCTCTTCCTCCTCCTCCTCCTCCTCTTCCTCCTCCTCCTCCACCTCATCCCCCTCATCCCCCGCTTTCTTGCCCCTCCTTCCGCCGGATGTTCTCCTCGCTGCGGGTCGGCCCTTCTTGCGCAATGCATGACCCGTCGCCTTGCCACTTGCTTCCCTGGCGCCTCGCGTTGTCCCAACTTCCGCACCACCGGCGTCGTCAGCACCGCCTGTTTTCTGCCGCCTCTTCGACCGCGTATTGATGTCCCCGGGCACGGCGGTGTCATACTCTTCCTCCCCATCGCTCTTCCTCTGCCTACGCCTCCCACGTCCACCAGAAGGAGGAGAGCCACCTACGTCCGCGATGCTGTGTTCGAGATCCTCCATCGAATCGTGCTCCCCCGCCTTGGCCTTATCCACCACGGCAGCAGAAATCTCGACCACGGTCGGCTGGAGCAGCGTCAGTCCGTGTTGGTATGCCTCCGCCTCGGACTCCTAGGTTGCGGCATGCTTGTTGCGGGGAGCGTCGCCGTGGTCTCCCCCGGTCGCCGAGCCCTGTCTCTCCGCCAACGGGACTGCAAGACTCACGCTCCCTCGCCCCGGATCTTCTTTGCCGCCGATGGTGCCGTCGTTAGTCGGACCGGGCTCGGTTCCACCAGAGGCAACATCCGCATCTTTTTTCACGGTAGAAACACGCTTGCGTGGCGTTGGTTGCTTCCCCTTTTCTTCCGCCTTCTCCCCAGACTTCTCCTGTCCTTGCGCGGCCTTTTTTCCCGCCACTTTTTTCTATTGAATGCCAGTCGCGGCGGACGCATTAGTAGCTTTAGATCCGCCACCACGCTCCCGATCGGTCTGAAGAGACAACCTCCTTGTCACGCGTCGTCCGGCCTGTTCCTCCTCCTTTTGTTTTTGCCGAGTTGCATGTGTCATGGTTGTAGTACGAATGCTAATTTATAACGTGCGGAACGGTGGAGGCGGTTTACTAGGGGAACCGCAAAGGAATGTAATGAAGGGAGACTCGAAAACCTCTGCTTCAATTAACACTGAACAATGCCTGTAACACGAGGGGCTGAGATTTATAGGGAGCAGGAGCACAAAATTAGAGTCGATTAGTTTCAATACAGGGGTACACATGCTTGCGTACGATCAGCGTTTTGAATCTAAATCGGGTTAAAACGGTTACTGTTTTGTAACAAGAGGCCTTACCTTGCTTTGCAGATTCGTCGACCATCTCCTTCCCTGCAGGGGAGAAACAATGTGAAGAAATGTATTAGTTGGCACGGTTGAGCAGAGAGTTCAGCAGCCACGCCATGTGTATGGGCCACAGTGCTTACCTTTCAGCTGTCCCTTCGGTTTTCTTGCTGCCTGCGCCTTCTCGTTGCCACCTTTCTGCGGGGTGCTTTGGCGGCCGCTGCGACGTTTACCGGCTGGTTCTTTGTTGCCGGAACCCACTGGAACCCCTTTGGCGCAGCCGCCCTTTCCTTCACCATCCCCTTTTGATCCCTGGCTCCCTTGCTTCTTACCAACTCCTTCGCTTTCGACCTTCACTTTACGCGTCTTCGGTTTGCCCACTGCTTCGCCACGCAGGGCGTCACCCGCCCCGCGTTTTCGGGAATGGCGAGTCCGGCCCCCCACCTTCCCTGTACCACTTCCCCGTCTGTCTCGCCCGCCCCGTCCTTTCACTGCCGCCACATCCTCCTCCTCCTCCTCCTCCTCCTCCTCCTCCTCCTCTTCCTCCTCCTCCTCCTCCTCCTCCTCCTCCTCCTCATCCTCGTCGTCCCTCTCCTCCTCCTCCTCCTCCTCCTCCTCCTCCTCCTCCTCCTCCTCCTCCTCCTCCGCCTCCTCCTCATCCTCGTCGCCCCCCTCCTCGTCCTCCTCCTCCTCCTCCTCTTCGTCCTCCTCGTCATCATTCTCATCTTTTTCTTCCTCCCCAACCTCCGCGTCCTCCTCCTCCGCATCCTCTTCATCCTCCTCTTCCTCCGCATCCTCCTCCTCTTCAGCCTCCTCCTCCTCATCCCCCGCATCCCCCGCTTTCTTGCCCCTCCTTCTGCCGGATGTTCTCCTCGCTGCGGGTCGGCCCTTCTTGCGCAATGCATGACCCGTCGCCTTGCCACTTGCTTCCCTGGCGCCTCGCGTTGTCCCAACTTCCGCACCACCGGCGTCGTCAGCACCGCCTGTTTTCTGCCGCCTCTTCGACCGCGTATTGATGTCCCCGGGCACGGCGGTGTCATACTCTTCCTCCCCATCGCTCTTCCTCTGCCTACGCCTCCCACGTCCACCAGAAGGAGGAGAGCCACCTACGTCCGCGATGCTGTGTTCGAGATCCTCCATCGAATCGTGCTCCCCCGCCTTGGCCTTATCCACCACGGCAGCAGAAATCTCGACCACGGTCGGCTGGAGCAGCGTCAGTCCGTGTTGGGATGCCTCCGCCTCGGACTCCTGGGTTGCGGCATGCTTGGCGTGGGGAGCATCGCCGTGGTTTCCCCTTGTCGCCGAGCCCTGTCTCTCCGCCAACGGGACTGCAGGACTCACGCTCCCTCGCCCCGGATCTTCTTTGCCACCGATGGTGCCGTCGTTAGTCGGACTGGGCTCGGTTCCACCAGAGACAACATCCGCATCTTTTTTCACGGTAGAAACACGCTTGCGTGACGTTGGTTGCTTCCCCTTGTATTCCGCCTTCTTCCCAGACTTCTCCTGTCCTTGCGCGGCCTTTTTTCCCGCCACTTTTTTCTGTTGAATGCCAGTCGCGGCGGACGCATTAGTAGCTTTAGATCCGCCACCACGCTCCCGATCGGTCTAAAGAGACAACCTCCTTGTCGCGCGTCGCCCGGCCTGTTCCTCCTCCTTTTCTTTTTGCCGAGTTGCATGTGTCATGGTTGTAGTACGAATGCTAATTTCTAACGTGGGGAACGGTAGAGGCGGTTTACTAGGGGAACCGCAAAGGAATCTAACGAAGGGAGACTCGACGGTCTATTCAATCATCTATGTCCGAAAACCTCCGCTTCAATTAACACTGAAATAGTAGTCACTAAGCACAGAGCTACGGCCCACTACCTTAGTCAGCTGGTGAGTCACGGGCGATCTGGAAACGCCTGCGTCAAACAGCGAGCAGCGTCAAAGTTGTGGGCCAGAGGGTGACGGAAGCAGGTGGGTGGGGCACGAGGGTGGTTGGGGTGGCTGGCAAGACTAGAGAGATGACTGTAATCAGATCAGGCTAGATCGGACGGTGTACGTTTAGCCATCCGATCATAAACCCACCCACCGCTCGATCACAGCCGCTTTAATGGCGGATGTACCGCTTGGCGGGTGCTTGTGTTGCGGGAGGGGTTGTTTGAGATGCGTCGGCCAATCAGTGTTGCCAACGCATCAATCAATTGTCATGCAAGAACAGTTTTTTAACCAATTTAGCGAACGCAACCTAAACCCTGCAAAGTACAGTGATGTCGCGAACGAACAATGTTGCACATACGAGCTAAATAACATTTAAAACTACAATAAATACAATCAACTACAAATTGGTTGCTAATGTAATAGTCTGGGGTTGTGGCAAGCTAGTGGGTTTGTATCATGTCACACACACAAAGAGCGTCCATAATTATTACTTCATACAATTGAACTAAGCACTATTAGGCTATGCCACAACGGTTACGCGTTGCTGTACGAAATCTAACACGACGATCACTAGTGCCAAACGAGAAAGAGTTGTGGCATGGTGTTGGATTGGGCTCAATTCTTGCATGGACCTTTTAAAAGGTGCATAAAGGGTTTGGTTTGAAGCACAGGGCTAACGCGCAAGCGGTGATGCGTTATCGACAGCCATGTTTAGACCGGGCGACGCTGCATCGTTCAGGCCCATGTTTTGCGCGACATGGTGAAACCGTTGTGGTATGGTGTTGGATTGGGCTCAATTCTTGCATGGACCTTGTAAAAGGTGCATAAAGGGTTTGGTTTGAAGCACAGGGCTAAAGCGCAAGCGGTGATGCGTTATCGACAGCCATGTTTAGACCGGGCGACGCTGCATCGTTGAGGCCCATGTTTTGCGCGACATGGTGAAACCGTTGTGGTATGGTGTTGGATTGGGCTCAATTCTTGCATGGACCTTGTAAAAGGTGCGTAAAGGGTTTGGTTTGAAGCACAGGGCTAACGCGCAAGCGGTTATGCGTTATCGACAGCCATGTTTAGACAGGGCGACGCTGCATCGTTCAGGCCCATGTTTTGCGCGACATGGTGAAACCGTTGTGGTATGGTGTTGGATTGGGCTCAATTATTGCATGGACCTTGTAAAAGGTGCATAAAGGGTTTGGTATGAAGCACAGGGCTGACTCGCAAGCGGTGATGCATTATCGACAGCCATGTTTAGACCGGGCGACGCTGCATCGTTCAGGCCCATGTTTTGCGCGACATGGTGAAACCGTTGTCGTATGGTGTTGGATTGTGCTCAATACTTGCATGGACCTTATACAAGGTGCATAAAGGGAGTGGTATGAAGCAGAGGGCTAACGCACAAGCAGTGATGCGTTATCGATAGCCATGCTTATACAGGGCGACGCTGCATCGTTCACTCCCATGTGTTGCATGTCATGGTGAAACCGTTGTGGTATTGCATCCGACGATGAAACCGTTGTATTATTGTATTAGATTGGGCTCCATTCTTGCTTGTAAATGCAGCACGGTGCTTTGAGGTCCCCAAAACCTCTTGTGAAGTGACGATATACATATTCGGTACATGCAACAATCTTACGGAAACACACTGAGTTCATGGGTAATACCCGTATGTTTCCATACCACACTAGAGAACTAGGAGGGTTTACAAACACTACCGTTGTCAATTAGGGGTTGTTTTTGTGCAGGCCCATAAGTATGTTTGTATAATACTAATTATATTTGAATCTAGTGTCTATGTAAAATGTAACTGTACATTGTCATTATGTGGTTTGGATTAAGTCTCTATAGGTGCGCACCACTTTGGGCTCACCTACGTGATTGCGATTTCCCCCCTATAGCACTCGAGAAAGAATCACAGCACCAAACGGATCTTGTCCCTCTCTTCCTCACCCCCCTCGACTCTCACGCACGATTCAAAAACCCAAGTTTTGAATCAAGAGGCACGTACTTCTCACCGTGCTCGCGACGCACACTCACGACCAAGCGTGCTAAACTCCAGTGCATATGGCCCTGCTCACGTCGTGGTCGCTCTAAGAGGGGGCAACACGCCTTGTAGGAAAGGGAAATGCCGTGCTGTTGGCGGTCTGTGTCGTGCCTTTTCACGGCCGTGCTGCTCGACCATCGTTAGCCAGTCCCTAACCATCGCGCCACGCTCAGGTGCCAATCGTGCAGAGATACAAGCCGCCATGGAGAGTTAGCGCTTTGGCGATGACCGTGTTGCAGTCACAGCCTTCGTTGATGGTGTATATGATGCGTTCACAAACTTCAAACATGCTATTTGCTTCATAGGCCATTATTCCACTCTAAGACGGATCCGTAACACATGGGCTCTTTGCCAGGCATTGTCTGCGAGTTCTGCAACAGATGGTTCCCCAACGCCCAAGTTTATGGCGGTCATAAGTCACGGCGGACCCCTTGTCATGACATTCTCTCGGACGCTCCCGCTTCACCTACCGCGTCTAACGCATCCAACACCGTCAGTGTGAGCGGTCCTCCTCGCGTGCCTGAAGCTGACGAGGACGAAACACCCTCGGACGTTAACGAGGGGGCTCCGGAAGATGAACATCAACCGCCACCAGGAACACCTGCAGCTGACACGAGTGAGCATCCTGAGAGCCAGCCTGAAGGGAGTCAAGACTCGCCGCCTACAACCATCTCCAGACATAGTGATGCCACGCCCCTCAATCCGCTCGCGTTGAAGCTGCTTCGTTTCGTTCAGCGTGTGAATGGCGGAATGGGAATGGCAGAGGTTGACATCACTGGCTTGCTTCAGCTCGTGGTAGAGCCCGGCCTTGCGCCTCTTGTGACCTCGGAGCTCCGGAACTGCAAGGATCTGGAGCGGTTCGAGATGGAGCGCTTGGCAGGGCTCAATTGCGGATGGTCGGTGGCGACATTCGAGATTGACGGTCATCCGCCTCAGCGCCTGCTATTCCAAAACTCAGCTCAGATAAGCCGACTCTGAATCCTTGGCAGTGAAATGCTGATGTGGCAACCTTGTGGTGCTTGTATGAAGTTATATTCGTTCTCCTTGTATGAGATCGGACCCACCAATCAACGCATCTAACCATGCCCCTCTTCTCTACTGCCTTCGCCACCGTAAACCAGGCATTCGCTGAACTATTTGGGCATACCAACAACGCGCCCGGCTTCAAGCTCAAGGCGCGGGTCGATGAGGACCCTGACACAGGCGACCGTTGCTATACCACGCTGGAAACAGGAACGTGGTGGAATGATGCTCAGGTATGGATATACCCCGTTGCCACCCAAAACCGGATCCGTGCTCATGCCTCTGTTGCTGCGCTGATGTGTCTGGTGCATGATGAGTGTGTCATGTTCGATGAACATGCTATGAAGGTCGTTTAACCCACCTGGCGACCAGTTACCTTGGTGGTATTTGACCGTGTGTCCGTTGCCGCCTTGTCGTGCATTGCAGGAACACTTTGGATGGACCCAAGTCGTGGGGGGAATCATCCTATATTCGGATGTGACGCACATGAGCAACAACGGCCGGAAGAAGGCGTGGCTGCTCATGATGACGCTTGCCAACATCTCCCAGGCCAAACGATGGGGGAAAGCCGGCCACACGCTACTTGCCCTCCTTCCTATCCCCCCTTCTGCAATGTCTGCCGTGGAGAAGGTGATGCTCTTCCAGCGATGCGTCACCATTGTGCTGCAGCCGCTTCTCGATGGCATGGAAAGGTCCGTACCCGGTGTTGCATCTTGCTATGTCGTCACCCAATCACCTGCATAAGATGCAGGGCGTCACGATATGTAGCAGTCACCTTTGCCCCTCTTCGTACATGCACAAATCATGTCCTCCCAATCACTGATGCCACTCTACCTTTTCCTTGCAGCGGGTTCCGTCTTAGGGACCCTTTCGGTGATTGGCAAACCGTGCGGCCCCTGCTGTACGCCTGGGTGTGCGACTACCCCAAGAGCGGCAAGATCAGTTGCACACTCTCGCATGGATGGCGGATGCCGTGCAGTATCTGCTATGCTGCAAAGGTTAGATTTCATGCCAAAGACATTGTCGTTTGAATGTCACCTTATACAACCCATGAACTCACCACCCTTACCTTTGTATCCCATCCCACACCCCCGTGCGACAACAGGAGCATCAAGTTGCTGTCAAGGCACGGAACACGCCGTGCACGCCTGAACAGCAGCAATGGATCGTTAACTAGGCGGCTGGGATGACAACTAACCAGGACAACCCCTGCAAGACCTACTCGACCTACCCTGTTGAGGTAAGCGACATGTTGCCCGGGCTACTGTGCAGTCTATGCACTCCTAATTCCCGAGGAATGGTCAGATGTGCTGTGCCCCATTCAAATCACCAGGCATTTTGTTTACGTTGGCTGCCCGGGTCTCACAAGTACAGATCTCCTCCATTCCCCACCACATCCCCGGTTTCCAGTGTGTGCTCTGGAAGTGGGATGTCCCAGGGACCGCGTGGGGCAATCCCTACCTCGTTGTCATGCCTGACATCATGCACCAGGCGGACCTGGGCATCATGAGCCACATTGTGGCTGTCGTGCGCAAGATGAAGAAGCGGCGCGTGAAGCAGATGGACAGGTCAGTGTTTTGGGGGATTGGATTTGTTGCTCTTGGTCGCAAAAACTCAAAGCAAAACTACTGTGCTCTTACTGACATGTTTCTGGATTTGTGTCGCCGTTAAAATGATGTGTATGGACAGGCGCTTGTCACTCATTCGCGACCGCACGCGAATGAATCACATGCACATGCCAGAGAGCGCCTACTTCGAGACCGGAGCATGTGTCGCGTCCTATGAGCACAGGGCCGTCATGCAGGTATGAAAGCCTTGATTGTTATCATCGTGTGCGATAGGCTGCACCCTAACCACACAGCATGCTGCTGCCTGCCCCCTCCTCCATTCCCTGTTGCTTGTCCCCACCGCTCCTCAACCAGTCTGCTCATGCTGCCACTCATTGTCCCTACTCCTCACACCATCTGTGCTAACCCTCCCCTTTGCTGCTATCCCCAAATTCTGCAGGACATGGTGTTTGTTTTTGCCGGCCTGCTTCGCCAGCCCCAGATGGATGCAGTTCGTGCCTATCTAGGATAGTACCTCCTGTGCTCCCAGCCACAGGGGCACACTGAGCGGTCCCTCCGGGAGCTGAAGAAGATGACGTCCCGGTACTAATACCATGCATGTAAACCCCTGTGCATGGGATGAATGCTTGGCTACTGTAAATGTGCTCTTGTAGTAGGCAATCTGGTGAGGATGTTGCTGCTAAACTTTTATAGGAAAGAATCTAGAATAGGAAAGCCATATGAATAAGTAGACTCTGATGTGTTTGCACGTGTTGTCATTCCCCACTCCCATCAGGCTGGTTGAGCAGTTGCCGGCTGCCTTTCCAAAGCAGCCATCCTCTTGGTGCCTTGTGAAAACCCATCTCATGTTGCATTACGTCGACTCCATTCGTCAAGCGGGTCATGTGTCCGAATTCAGCACCAACATGTTTGAGCACTTGAACGGACCGTTGGTAAAGAGGATCTACCGTCGGTCCAACAAGCGCAATGTAGATGGGCAGATCATGAAGTTCCATGCTAGGCGCATTCCGGATGTGGTGCCGGTGGACGATCCTGCTGGCCGGGACACAGCCATGCGGCAGGTAAACATGTTTAGTACTTGAATTGCATGGATATGAATGCAGAATGTAATAAAATCCTTATCATATGTTGGCAGGCAATTGAGACCGACACACGGACTCTTATTAAGGAGTCATACTTCCTCCCTGTGGAGTTACCAGAAGAACCCACCTCCACCAACCGGTTTGCAAGGAAGTGGGCCAAGCAACACCCTGGTGCCCAAGCTGCCCTCAAGGATGCGTTAATACGTTATGCCGGATGCGTCACCAAGATTCGAGTAAGTACTTGAATGTTTGTGCAATCAACCATCATTTGACTGGCCAGTATCAGTGATGACTACCACCAATTGTTATGCAGGCCCATGCATCGCTGGCAATCCCTACGGCAGACGACGCCAGCTTCCCAAGAGTTTCTCACTTTGTTCGAGCGACTCCTGACTATTTTGAGAGGCCATGGTACTCGGATGTTGCAATGGAGGGTGTAAGGTATGGTCGGAGAGAGGACTGGTATGCAAGGTTGCTTCTGTTGTTCCATACAAAAATATGTGGAGAGAGGGAGGAGCTGGCGTACATTAGATATTGGAATGCAAGCGGAGAGGATGCCGCAATAGGATGCCTTCGCCTCAAGTGGACGACAGGAATGTATGCATACTCCGTGATTCCGATTGAAGCGCTGCTCCGCCACGTCCATGTGGTGAAGGCATTCCATCTGGACAGTACCTATCTCCTTAATAAGTATCAAATGTGATGCATGTATCTTGTAATAAAATGGCCAGCATATTTTCGAGCAGTCACCTTTTACAGAAGTCAAAGCTAAGAAAACCAATTAAAAATTTACAACTAATTTGGCACGCTCCAAATAAACGACAATGTACCGGTGTCGCGAATTCGATTTCGACTCTGACAAACAAACGCGTTCCGATTTCATCCCGTGATTGGTTGCGTTTTTGTTTCGGAACTTCGCCAACCAAAACACCTGAACTGTACCCCCCTTCGAACCCCTTCAAAAACACTGGTTTTTTGTGATGAAGGTCTCCGACCTTTGACTTGACAAAACGTACAGTGCGACAGTAAGGACACATAACTGACTCGTTACTGAGCAGTTACCCGAGTCGGCACTGTATCGAACCGCAACAGCAAAATAGTTAAATTAGAACTTTTCATATTCCTTGTAATCATATAAAAGGCGTGTATCTCTTTGCTATTATTCAACTTATCTTATTCTCACACACCAGCACAAGGTGGTTCAAGGCAACTCTTAATTAAACGCTTCCGCTATTACAACATCTCTATCAACACCTTATCTTTGTTCTGAAAGATCCTAAGGGCTTTTTCGGCCCAACATGGTATGAGAGCAGGCAGGACAAGATCACCTTTTTCAAACCTTTTACAACACAAGTCATGGCTACACAAAAGGAGAGGAGCTCCTCCAACGGATCTCTGGGCACCACCCCTACTCCACCTCCAGTCTCTGGCCTACAAACAGAAGAAGGCACAAGACCAGCTGCAGAGTCAACGGAAACTCCCGGGAACCAACAAGCAGGCTTCGACCCAAACATGATGGAGAAGTTTTTCTCCTTCATGTCCTTCTACGAGCAACACCAGCAAGCAGCTCCCGCGCAATCAAACAACAGCGACAACAACAACTGAGCAACTCCGATGAGCCTCAACGGTTCATCCTATGCGCGTGGAAATCAACAACAACCTACCTTTGCCCCGTATGAGCCTCAACGTGGCTCCGTCAGTCTCGTGCCGCAGCCGCAGTCTTCACCTGGACAAGAGAAGACACTGGACGCGCTTCAGGTGCAATCGCAATTTGCACACATCCTAAAATTGCAAACATCAACACTCTTCGACGGGAAATAATTTTATACCTGGTCATTCGAATTTGAGCTGATGATGGAGGGCGCGCAAATCCTCGGATTCTTCGACGGGTCCCTACCATATCCGGCACATGGGACACAGTACGACAAGCAGCAATATACGTATCAGTCGTTGATGGCATATACGGTACTTCTTCGAAACTTGACGCCAAACGAGCAACAGAACATCCGGTCTTATCGAGGATACGGCAACTCCGCCGAGCTGGCGTACGACCATTTGAAGCGTCTGTATCAAGCAACAGACAGCGTTAACCAAAGTCGACTCATGGCACAGTTGACAACAGTGGAAATGAAACCCGGCGAAAAGGGAATGGCTTGTATTAGCCGTTGTCGCGGACTATGCGACAGACTCCTTCAAGCAATCAAGTAGCTTCTACGGAGGCGCATCCCACCAGTCAAGTGCAACCTTCAACATCTTCAACATCGCAATCTGCACAAGGAACAAGAAACATCGTTAGCTGCATGACAAGAACGACGGACTCCTGCATCACCGGATCACCACCCCACTACTCACCAGAAGACCAACTCGATGAAAGACTCCCCGCCGTGAATCACTGGAGCCCAATCCGACGTATGCAGCTATTGCCCAAAGCGAGCCGTCCGGGCAAGACACTTGGTTCTTGGACAGTTGCTGCGGACAGCATATGTGTTCCTCAAGTCGTTTCGTCCAACAAGAACATCAACTTCAGCGCGAAGTCGTCATCACTGTGGCCAACAACCAGAACCTGCACACACGACGACAAGGAGTAGTACAACTTCAGTCCCGAGAAACTAACGTCATCTTACAAATGTCTAAAGTGTTGATTGCAGAAGGGCTCGGCTACAACTTACTGAGCGTCAGCCAACTGATGGCAAAGGGTATTCATCTTGAAGCAGACAGCACGACTGAGGAGTTCAAGCTATTCCACGGTAAAGGAGGACTCTACATCGGCAGAGCAGTCTTGAAGAATAACGTCTTCGTCCTCGATTTTGTACCAGATCAAGGAACCGCCGACAGCGACGCCATCGTCAACTTCACTTCCTGGACACATCCTCCGGACCTTGATCCCGACTTCAGCCCTGGAGGATTCTGGTATTCACATACCATACCTGAAGCAGAAAGAACACGGGCAATAGCAACAATCCGGCAAGAAGAAACAACATCGACAGCAGCAGAGACAACATCGGCAACGACAGCAACACTTACAGCACCAATCGCGAGCTCTTCGACGGCACCAACCCTCATCGATGACACTCCACCGACTCATGCGCAGCAGTTAGCCCCCACTCCACGAGAAGTTCACAGAAGCGCCAACTTTACCGCCGCCTTTTACTCCAACTCCGACCTGTACAGGCGCTCACCCGGACATCGTGCAAGCAAATCCCTGTGGCACGAACGACTAGGTCATCCAAGCAACACCACGTTAAACAATACAATCAAAGCAGCAGTGCTTGACAAAGCCTCACTCCTTCTACCCGACGGCAGAGAACTCCAACGAGTCCGTGGAACATGTTTTACCTGTCCCGAAGCCGACTTACCACATCAACCGTTCGCCTCTCACCATAATCCAAGCGCACCAGCCTATGCACCACTCGAGAAAGTATACAGCGACATCCTGTATACTCGCGAACAAGGACAAGAAGCATATAATTATGTGATTACTTTCATCGACGCCGCCACCCGTTACTTCTGGCACCTTAATCCCCCAAGTCGCGACATGGCCTTCGAAGCCTTCATCGCCTGGCTAACTGTGGCAGAACGAGAATCAGGAGCAAAGCTGAAAAGCTCCCAGTCTGACGGAGGAGGGGAATATCAGTCTCAGAGGTTCAGGCAATACCTCGCAGAACGAGGCATCAAGCGCCTCATCTCGCTTCCCTACGCCCATCAACAGCAAGGCATGGCAGAACGGATGAACAGAACTCTCCAGAACACCATGCGCAAATTGTTGCATGGCATGCGACTGCCCAATCACCAGTGGCCTGAGGCGATGGACCACGCTGTCATGCTGCACAACTTGCTCTCGTCGTCATCACTTCCGAACAACGCATCACCGCACCTGCTGTGGACAGGAAAGCTGGGCAACACAAAAATGTTACGAGTTTTCGGGTGCATGGTACAGTACCGCCCGCACACTGCAAGAACCGGAAGATTTTCTCAACGCGCACAGTGGGGACTACACCTAGGCATCGAAAAGCATTACAACACATGGAAGATTTTTTACGTCCACTCGAAGGAAACAGTAGCAGCACGTGATGTCATCTTCTACGAGCGACTCACACTTCAGACGTACCTGGACAACCTGGCAGCAAATCGAGACCTCACGGGCAGCTTCCGTGGCAACCGAGCCTTCGCTTCAGCAGCAGACGAAGCTGACTGGGACGAGCAAAACGTGGACAACGCATCCGAGGAAGCAGGACCACTCCCATACTGCTCCGTGCCCATCCCGATGGATGACGAAAACCCTCGCGAAAGTGTCAACGCCGAAACTTACTTCGATTTCGCTGACACTGGTTACGTAACACCCCAACCGGTCGACACCAACATCTCCGAACGCATAGGACCGAATTTCTTACCAGACCCTGAAGCAGGAGACGAAGCAGCTTATCCAGAGGACACAAATCTCCCCCGCTACACACAGAGTGGCCTGCAGATAATGGGACTCGTCACCACTATCCACGGAGCAGCACCACCTAAGGAGCCTGCTACCATTCAGCAGGCTCTGGGGGGGGAACACAGGGCAAAATGGCGTGAAGCCATGGACAAAGAGTTGAAGGCGCTACAGGAACACAACACCTGGAAAGTCGTACCTATCGAAGTGGCACGCAACAAAACCATCCTCACGGGAAAATGGGTTTTCCGCGTGAAAACAAAAGCTGACGGAGCAATCGACAAGTTCAAAGCACGCTGGGTTGTGCGTGGCTTCGACCAAGAACAAGGACGAGACTTCACGGAAACATTCGCCCCAGTAAGCCGACATACCTCACTGCGGATTCTCCTCGCGATCGCCGTTATGAACCGGAAGAAGCTTCGACAAATCGATGTCGCCAACGCCTTCTTCTACGCCCCCGTCGACGCTGAGATTTTCGTTGAACTTCCGCACGGGTCCAACGCAGGACCAAACCAAATCTGTCAACTGGAGAAGTCGTTGTACGGGATCAAGCAAGCCCCGAGACTGTGGCAGCAGCATCTTCATGCCCGCCTAATTTGCATCGGATTTCTCCAACTACCACACGACCAAGGGATGTATCGACTGACAAAAGGCACCGACTACATTCTACTTATCGTCTACGTTGATGACCTTCTCTACATGGGCTCCACCGACACCATAACGACATGGTTTGAAGGGGAGCTGCAGGGAGATCTAACTCTCACCGTCGCAACTACCGTGACACAGTACCTAGGACTGAACATCGAAGACGGTGACAATGCCATCTACCTCAGCGCTGCAAAATACATGGACACTATTGCTAAACGTTTCGGACTCATTCCAACCTTTATCTCCACGCGATACCGCTACACCGACAAAAATCGAAAAGCCTCCGCCCTACTCAGACCTGCTGGCGTCCGCGACTACCAAAGGAAGCTAGGCTGCCTACTCTTCGCAGCCGTCACCTGCCGACCGGATCTATCCTACTCAGCTAGCCAACTCGCTACCTACCTCAAGAAACCTGAAGCAGAGCACTGTCAAACATATATGCTTAGTTATATCTAGGCTTGGTTCATGTGTTTACATTTGTCTAGGCTATAGTGGGTTTAGCCTTAGGGGGTACAGAATTCTCTCGACATTTTACTTGTACCCTTCCTTGTTTCCTAGTCAATCATTCTCGCCTAAGATTCTAACATGGTATTAAGAGCAACTAAGTCTTAGGACCTAGTCTCAATGAGCCCACCACCTACTGCACTGCCCGTACCTAGCCCGTCGACCTCGTCGCCCGCGCCCCCTAGGCCCCTCGGCCCCCCCAAGGCCCCCCCGGCCCCTTGTTTGGCCCCGCCGCCCCCTAGGCCCCCTCGGCCCCACCTCAGAGCCTGGCGCCCGGCCCCCCCCCGGCCCCTACTTGGCCCCTCGGCCCCCTAGGCCCCTAGTTTGGCCCCCCGGCCCCTACTTTGGCCCCTCGGCCCCCTAGGCCCCTTGTTTGGCCCCTCGGCCCCCTAGGCCCCTCGGCCCCCCCAAGGCCCCCCCGGCCCCTTGTTTGGCTCTGCGGCCCCTAGGCCCCTCGGCCCCACCTCAGAGCCTGGCGCCCGGCCTCCCGGCCCCTACTTTGGCCCCTCGGCCCCCTAGGCCCCTTGTTTGGCCCCTCGGCCCCCTAGGCCCCTCGGCCCCCCCCAAGGCCCCCCCCGGCCCCTTGTTTGGCCCCGCGGCCCCTAGGCCCCTCGGCCCCACCTCAGAGATTGGTGCCCGGCCCCCCCCCGGCCCCTACTTTGGCCCCTCGGCCCCTTAGGCCCCTTGTTTGGCCCCTCGGCCCCACCTCAGAGACCGGCACCCGCCCCCCCCCCCCCCCCCCGGCCTCTTGTTTGGCCCCTCGGCCCCCTAGGCCCCTCGGCCCCCTCTAGGCCCCCCGGCCCCCCCCTGTTTGGCCCCGCGGCCCCTAGGCCACTCGGCCCCACCTCAGAGACCGGCACCCGGCCCCCCGGCCCCTTGTTTGGCCCCTCGGCCCCCTAGGCCCCTCGGCCCCCTGTTTGGCCCCTCGGCCCCCTAGGCCCCTCGGCCCCCCCCCCTAGGCCCACCGGCCCCTTGTTTGGCCCCGCGGCCCCCCAGGCTCCTCTGCCCCTATGGCGTTGCTTCGAGTTCTCCCGTTCGACCCGGAGGGTAGGCCTGTAGCATTTGACACGTGGCACGACGATCTGCAACTGTACCTACTGAGCGACAGTCGGGACAGTGTCTCGCTGTTTGACCTCGTGTCCGGTGCCGCTCCAGCCCCTCCAGCCACAGCTGACGTTTCGACTCGTTCCCAGTGGCTCTCTCGTGACGCTACTGCCCGCTTGGCCATTCGCAACCACCTGCCCGCAACAGAATGTGCTCACTTTGGCGAGCACAGGACAGCACAGGCCTTGTACGACGCTGTCGTTGCTCGCTACTCCTCCCCTGCCACTGCTGCTCTTGGCAGACTGCTACTGCCCTACCTGTTCCCTGAGCTGTCGGCTTTTGCCACAGTAGCGGACCTGGTTACCCACCTGCGCACTAGCGACGCTCGCTACCGCGCTACCGTTCCTGCTGATTTCCTTCTCACGAACCAGCCCCCCATGTTCATCACCCTCTACTTCATAGTCACTCGCCTCCCTGACTCCCTTCGCTCTGTCAGGGACCACTTCCTCACCCTCGACCCCACTTCCCTCACTGTTGACCTCCTCGAGCAGCATCTCCTCGCAGCTGAGACTAGTGCAGTTGCTGTAGGTGCTGCTCGTGGCACCCCGCGCTCACCCTTCTTTGAGGGGTGCTCCCCCTCCCCCCTTTCCTCCTCCTTCTCCTCTGCTGCTGCTGCAGATGTCTCTGTTCCTGAGGACGTCGGTGCTGCTTCGACTAGTACGAAGCGCCGCAACAGCAAGGGCAAGGGTGGCCGGGGTAGTGGAGGAGGCAGCGGTGGTGGTGGAGGTGGAATTGGGCGTGGCAGTGGGGGCAGCGGTAGAGGAGGCGGAGGCGGTGGAGGTGGTGGCGGCGGTGGAGGCAGCGGAGGGGGTGGCGGCAGTGGAGGCGGTGGGACCAGTGGTAGTCGGTCTGGACCTCAGCGTGGAGGCCCTGGTGGCGGTCGGGGCCAGCAGCAGCAGCGTCAGAGCGAGACTCAGACGCCTCAGCAGCTCCGTGAGTGGTTGGTTCGGCGTGGGGCGGCGAGGGTAGCGAGACCTGCCCGTATGTCATTCGCACGGGTGCCCGTGCGGGCAAGACATGCGGGCGGTTTCACACTGAGCGCCGCTGCTTTGCCCGCCTTGACGACGCCTGGCGCATTGAGTTTGGTGATGACGTCAAGCGCCCTCGCTGGGCGGAGTTGCTTAGGTCGGGAGTTGCCATCTATGACCTAGACTTTGATGTTATTATCTCTACCATGTATGCTTTGTCTTTTAGTGCTGAGGGTGACTGTTACTGGTGTGTGCCGCCTGACCCAGGTATAGCCGCTGCTGCTCTAGGTGCTAGTGCGTCTGGTACTCCCCCTGGTACTGCGCCTGCTGAGGCCCTGCACACCTTCACGTTAGACTCCGGCGCCTTGCGCTATTTCTTTCGTGACAGCACCACTCTCACTCCTCTTCCTGCACCTGTTCCGGTCAGACTGGCTGATCCCTCTGGGGGCCCGGTCGTTGCCAGTTCCTCCACTGTCCTCCCGTGTCCGGCGGTTCCGTCCGGCTCTCTGTCAGGTCTTCACCTCCCCTCGTTCTCTACGAACCTGGTGAGTACCGCTGCCCTTCAGGATGCGATGGTCACTACCACCACTCCTGGGGGTCAGCGTGTGTCGATCTGCACATGCACGCGGACGGGGCGTCACCTGGCTACGTTCACTCGTCGGCCAGGGTCGAGTCTGTACACGCTGGCTACCGAGCCTCCTCAGGTCGCTGCGTCTGCTCAGGTGTCCGCGTCAGGTGGTAGCCGCCGCTTGCTCGTGTCGCCTCCTGTCGCACCAGACTCTTCTTTGGCACCACCGCCTGGGTCACCCCTCCCTGCCACGCCTTCGTGGCATGCACTCCCGTCTCCTTGTCTCTGGTCTCCCCAGGTCTCTGCCTCCCCTGCCGCCCTCGCCTGCCCCGCCCTGTCTTCCTTGCGTCGAGGGACGGCAGCGCGCCGCTCCTCACTCCTCCTCGATTCCCCCGACGACTGCTCCCCTGCAGACCCTCCACATGGACGTGTGGGGCCCAGCCCGCGTCAGTGGACAGGGCCGCGAGCGCTACTTCCTGCTGGTAGTTGACGACTACACGCGATACACCACAATCTTCCCCTTGCGCAACAACGGTGAAGTCTCTGCTGTCTTGATCCCTTGGATCCGCACAGTCCGTCTCCAGCTGCGTGCACGTTTCGGCCAGGACCTTCCTGTCCTGCGTCTGCACTCTGACAGAGGTGGTGAGTTCTCCTCCGACCTCTTGCGGGACTTTTGTCGTGGGGAGGGCATCACCCAGTCGTTCACACTTCCGGACTCCCCTCAGCAAAATGGGATTGCTGAGTGCCGCATTGGCTTAGTCATGGAGGTCGCTCGTACCTCCATGATTCATGCGGCCGCTCCCCATTTTCTGTGGCCGTTTGCGGTCCGATACGCTGCGCATCAGCTCAACCTTTGGCCCCGTGTCTCCTTGCCGGAGACCTCGCCCACACTGCGTTGGACGGGGAAGGTTGGCGATGCGTCGGTGTTCCGGGTCTGGGGTTCTCGTGCCTTTGTTCGCGATACGTCTGCGGACAAGCTCTCCGCCCGCGCTATTCCCTGCGTCTTCCTTGGCTTGTCCCTGATGCGCCTGGCTGGCAGTTTTACCACCCCGCCTCGCGCCGTGTCCTCCCTTCTCAGGACGTCACGTTCGACGAGTCGGTTCCCTTCTACCGTCTCTCCCCCTACCGCTCTGCCCCCTCCCCGCCCCCGCCGCTTTTTCTTGCTCCCGGTCCACCTCCGGTAGACCCCCTCCCGCCCCAGGGTCCTGCTCCCTCGGGAGTGTCTCAGGTAGACCCTCTCCCTGGTACTGTGCCTGTCCAGGTAGCTGACGTCTCTGGTGCTGCTCCAGGTGCTGCGTCTGGGGGTGCTGCGTCTGGGGGTGCGGAGCCGGGGGGTGCGGGGTCTGAGGGTGCTGGGTCTGGGGGTGCTGAGCCTGAGGGTGTTGAGACGGAGGGTGCGGAGTCTGGGGGTGCTGAGCCTCGGGGTGCTGCTTCGTCTGGAGGTCCTACTGGGGCTTCACCGCGACTGTCCTCGCAGCAGCTGCGTGAGTGGCTTGTTCAGCGCGCACACCGACGGAGTGTGGCTCCTGGAGCTGGCGAGCCTGGAGGCGCTGGAGCTGGAGGTGCTGGTGTTACTACAGGAGTTGGGGACCCTACGGAGCCTGGAGCAGCTGGCGCTGGAGGCGCTGGAGCTGGAGTAGCTGGAGTTGGAGGCCTTGGCGCAGGAGGCACTGGAGCTGCAAGAGCTAGAGCTGTTGACCCTGGTGCTGGAGGTACTGGAGGCACTGTGCGGCCGCGCCCGTACTTCGTTCCCCTGCTTGAGCAGGTTCTTGGTGTCCCGTCTTCTCCTGGTCTTCCTCCTCCCTTCCTGTGTCTACTGCCTGACCAGTCGCAACCGCCGTTACAGCCAGCCTCCCCACTGCCTGTTCCCTCTCCTTACACTGAGCAGTCCGGAGGTCTTACAGAGCGTCATGAGCCTGCGTCTCGTCCTGTCTCCCCTGTTCGCACTGCTCGTCGCGCTCCTCGTTCGCGTCCTCCCCCTGTCCCAGGCACGCACACCATGGCACTCCGTCCTTCCTCTGTTCCACTGTGTGTTCCACTGCCTGCTCCTCCTGAGTCCTCTCTTCCTGAGGTCCCTGACCCTGAGTCTGACCGAGCGCGTGCTGCCAGTCCTACTATCGCTCGTCTCCTTGCCACTGCTGTCACTGACCCGTCCTTTGAGTCTGCTGCTGCTTCTGCTCTCGTTGCTGAGCTACTTGACTTTGCTGCTGCCTGCCGTCTCGACTACGCCTCTGCTCTAGTTGCTGAGTCTGTGCCTGCCAGCCCTCCATCCATCAGGGGTGAGTGTGCTCTTGGCACGGACGTCCTTGAGGACAGGCAGGAGGACTTTGAGTGTCTTGCAGCTGCTGTACCTCGTTTCGCCTCCTTGCTGCTTGCCCCTGAGGGAGACCCGGATGCTCTTGACATCCCGACCCCGCGCTCTTACGCAGAGGCGATTACGGGTCCTTACTCCTCTCAGTGGCAGGCAGCTATAGATGCCGAGATGGCATCCTGGAAGTCCACAGGCACTTACGTCGACGAGGTTCCCCCACCTGGGGTGAACATAGTCGATGGCATGTGGATCTTCAGGGTGAAGCGGCCGCCGGGTTCTCCGCCTGCCTTCAAGGCACGTTACGTTGCTCGAGGTTTCAGTCAGCGACAGGGAGTCGACTACTTCCAGACCTTCTCCCCCACCCCCAAGATGACTACTCTTCGGGTGTTGCTGCACGTAGCTGCTCAGCGTGACTACGAGTTACACTCCCTGGACTTCAGTACTGCCTTCCTGCAGGGCAGCCTGCACGAGGAGATCTGGCTGCGCCGACCACCTGGTTTCACTGGGTCGTTTCCTACAGGTACCCAGTGGAGCCTCCGCCGGCCAGTCTACAGTCTCCGCCAAGCACCTCGCGAGTGGCACGACACACTCAGGACTACACTTGCGGCTCTTGGGTTTGTTCCTTCTACAGCAGACCCGTCGCTGTTTCTACGCACCGATACCTCGCTGCCGCCCTTCTACGTCCTAGTGTACGTCGACGACCTTGTCTTTGCCACGGCTGACACTGAGGCACTGACCCTAGTGAAGTCCGAGCTGCAGAAGAGACATACCTGCACTGACCTGCGTGAACTGCGCAGCTACCTTGGCCTGCAGATCACCCGGGACAGAGCACAGCGCACCATCACACTGACTCAGTCACACATGGTGCACCAGGTCCTTCAGCGCTTCGGCTTCCAGTACTCCTCGCCACAGCTCACTCCTCTGTCTACCAGCCACTCGCTCTCAGCTCCACCTTCGGACGAGTCCGTAGAGCCGAGTGGTCTGTACCCAGAGCTTGTGGGTTGCCTCATGTACCTGATGACTTGCACACGACCTGACCTCGCGTACCCTCTCAGCCTTCTGGCTCGCTACGTGGCTCCCGGTAGGCACCGAAAGGTGCACTGGGATGCTGCGAAGAGGGTACTGCGTTACCTGTGCAGTACGTCGGGCATGGGGCTTGTGCTTGGAGGACGGGGTCCTGTTGTCCTCACTGGTCACGCAGACGCCTCCTGGGTTGACGACTCAGCTACGCAGCGGTCGTCGCAGGGTTACACCTTCAGCCTTCGGTCCGGCTCGGTTTCTTGGTGCTCTACCCGCTCGTCTTCAGTTCTCAGCTCCAGCTGTGAGGCTGAGATCTACGCCGGAGCCATGGCTGCTCAGGAGCTACGCTGGCTCACCTACTTGTTGACCGACTTGGGAGAGCAGCCTCGTTCGCCTCCAGTCCTGTACGTAGACAACAAGGCCATGATAGCCTTGTGTCAAGAGCACTGACTGGAGCACAGAACGAAGCACATCGCTCTGCGATACTTCCTTGCTCGAGAGTTGCAGCAGCGTAGTCAGCTTCATCTAGCGTATGTGGCCACTCGGGCCAACACTGCTGATGTCTTCACCAAGGCACTTCCGCCTGGTGACCATCAGCGCTTTGTTACTGTGTTAGGCCTTGTGCCTACTTTGCCTCACTTACTTACTGCCTGAATCTGCCTGTACTGTTATAGTCACAATAGCCTTGAATGTGCCTAAAACGAAAGATAGAGTGCACAGACGGATTTCTGCACAGCGGCTTCAAACGTTGATAGCGTTCTGCTCACAGCTGCAAATGACTTGATTCAAATTGGATCTGGAGCGTCTTGAAGTCGCCTACAATAAGCAATTTAGATTGCACGATTTCATAAAGAATTGACGACACAGTGTCGGTTTGAACGAACGGTACTATGGCAGCCACTATAGTCTTAGAACACAAGATAGGAAGAGTTACGAGTTGGGAATGACTCCCAGCTCCTACAAACCCCAAGAGCCAAGGTACAGTGATGTGGAACAGTGCCACACTGTCCCCAACCACGAAGGGTCTCGAAACTACCCGCCACAAGGGCCTACACCAAGAGAAATGTTACACTACACAAAGTAATGCAACTATTCTCACTATCTTAAAGTTTACCCTTTTGGAGAGCTTCGAAATAACTTGAATCTTGAAACCAAGGCTCTGGTTCTTCAAGGTAAATTCTTCCTTGAGTTCTTGGAAGTCTGCTGCGCACACCTGCGACACGCCGAACGTTCCACACACGACAAAATAGAAAACCGCACACGACACGCAAACGACGACGTGACACGCGACTAGCGATAACTCGCTATTGACTCGACGCACACATTCAAAATCATGCTTCATCATACACACACTATTGTAAACATGAAATATATATTATTTCATGCCCTCATACCATTCCATGCACACACGCATGCACGCACACGGACAACAAGCCGAATGCAAACCGTAGGGTTGCACCAACAAACTCCCCCTCGGATTGTTGGCCTTAGGATCTTGCTCTCTCAGTTCAGAGCCATCCCAGCCAGCTTGCAACACTTCCAATGCTGCTGCTCCACCAGCCTCTTGGTCATCATGTCAGCTGGCTGCCTTGTCGTCTTCACATAGTGCAACTCAACTTCACCCGCGGCCACCATGCTCCTCGTCCAATGCCACTTCACCCTCATGTGCTTGGTGAGGCCATGCAACACAGGGTTCTTAGCAAGAGCAATGGCACCCTGGCTGTCACAGTAGAGTGGGGTAGGTCCTTGCTGCTCCTCCCCCAATTCAGCCAACAAACGCCGCTGCCACACAATCTCTCGTACGGCACGGAAGAGTGCCATATACTCAGACTCCACCGAGCTCAATGCTTGATCCACCTGCTTCTTGCTCTCCCAAGCAGTTGGGCCTCCACCAACACAGCAAATGAACCCTCCAACACTTGTCATGTCCTCTGGTTCTGATGCAAAAGAAGCATCCGAGAATGCGGTGAGGAACAAACGCCCGGGTTCAACACCATCCGCGCCCTTTTGGCGCCTTTGCGCCGCCGCCGAATATTGCAGCCCAACGGTCGGTGTTTGGCCAAGATACTTGGCCACTCTCATTCCAGCTGCTACCTGCTCCTCATTAGGGCATTGAACAACCCTAGCCAACTGTCCGGTAGCAAACGCGACGTCCGGTCGGGTGTTTACCGCCGCGTACATGAGGCTGCCCACCAACGAGTGAAAACGGCGCCTCTCCTCTTCACCAACGCTCTCCTCCTCTGGTCCCTTCACACACTTGAAACCAGAGGGAAAGGGTGTAGCCACATGGCCTTCACTCTGCCCAAAGTTGGCAGCCAATGCCTCCAGGTACTTCCGTTGATGCACCCGTATGCACCGCTTCTCCACATCACGTTCAATGTGAAGCCCAAGGTAGAAGTTGACGTCACCAAGGGCCTTACACTTAAACTTGTCCTGAAGCTTCAGCATCACCTCCTTCACAAGGTCAGATGAGGGTGAAAAGATGAGGATGTCATCCACGTACACCACCATGAAGCTCCTCTGCTCCCCCTCGCCAAGCATGAACAATGAGTGATCGGCCGTTGAGGGAGTGAAGCCGATCTCCAAAACTCCTCGCAGCTTCAAGTACCACTGCCTAGGGGCCTGCTTCAGTCCATAAAGGGCCTTCTTCAGCCTCAAAACTCTGCCACTACCATCATCAAACCCCTCTGGCTGCGCCATGAAAATCTCTTCCTCAAGGACGCCATTGAGGAATGCCGTTGTGACATCCATTTGTTTCACCACCCATCCTTTGATGGCAGCTCCCGCGAGTAGGGTTCGCAGCGTCGTCGGCTTCACCACAGGAGCAAACAACTCCTTATAGTCCACCTTCTCCTTCTGCTGGTACCCCTTCGCCACAAGCCTAGACTTGTAGCGCTCGATCTTGCCGTCGGCGTCGGACTTGATCTTGAAGAGCCACTTGGACGTAATCGCCTTACGCCCCTCCGGTAGCTCCACCAATTCCCATGTGCCGTTCTCCTCAATGCTCTTCAGCTCACTCTCCATTGCCTTCTTCCACTCCTCAGCATCACTACTCTCCAAGGCCTCCTTGAGAGTTGCTGGTTCCCCCGGCATCTCCACCGGAGAGAAGAACGCGAAGGCACACTCCTCGTAGTCACTCTCCTCGTCTTCTCCAACTATAAGTGCCGCTCCGGCCAAGGCTGACTTGGCTGGCTTTCCGAGTGCCTCATAGGTCAGCCTATTTGGGGCTTGGATTCTCCTTTTGCCCCTTCCTTCTTCCTCAGCTGCAGGAACATGAAGGCCTTGGCGTTGCTGCGGGGTGACTCGGATCCGTGGAGCACTCGTAGTGCGAGAAGGAAGTGTCGGTGCACGCTCGCTCACTTGCTGAACCTCCTCCTCTTCTTCCTCTGCATCCTTGGCCTCCTCTCCCCCATTCACAAGGGAAGATTGCCTTGTGGTGGTGCTGCCGCTGCTCAGCTCCAAGGGCAGCTCCACATGCTCCAAACCGGAACTCTTCACGTCCCCCAACCGCACGCCTATCTTCGCCTCATTCTCCGCCTTCCAATCCTTGTACATCAGATTCTCCATGAATTTGCAGTCCCTGCTCACCAAGAATTTCTTGGTGAATGGGTCCCAAAGAAGCCACCCCTTGCTGTTTTGAGCCATGCCCAAGTGCACAGCCCATATCGCCTTGGCACCGAGCTTGTTGTGCCGAAGATGCTTAGGCACGAGCGCCATGCACATGCACCCGAACACCCGAAGCATATCCACCTTTGGCTTCCTTCCAATCCACTCCACATAGGGCACCCATTTGTCTGCTCCCACATGAGTCAAAGCTCTGTTCTTGGCCACACATGCACTCCGCACCGCATCAGGCCAGAAATATTCGGGTAGCCCGGCTTCAATGAGCAACCCGCGCGACGTCTCCGTGATTGTCCGGTTCGCTCGCTCGGCGATGCCGTTCATTGCAGGGGAGTATGGCATGGTAAGGGAGTGCCTTATGCCATTCTTCTTCAGCCACAATCCAAACTCCTTGCTCAAGAACTCTCCCCCTCGATCGGTGCGGATTGCCTTCACTAGCCGATCTTGTTGCCGCTCCACCATCGGCAACCAATCGGTCTTCACCGTTTCAGCCACGTCACTCTTCTTGGACAGCACGTACACCCAAGTCATGCGAGTGTAGACGTCCACAATGGTGAGAAAGTACTCAGCTCCAGCAGCTCCAAGCTTCAGGGGGCCCACCACGTCCATCACCACCTCATCAAGTGGTGCCTTAGCCGTTGCCTCCGAACTAGAGAACGGGAAACGGGTGAACTTGGCTTGCATGCACGTCGGGCAGCCAAGTACCTCATCGGGCTCCCCCTTCACACGTATGCCAGCAACCATCTCATTCTTCACTAGCTGCTGCAAGATGGGCAGGGCCACATGCCCCATTCGCCGATGCAAGGTGAGCCAATCACACTCCCCCGTAGCCGAAGTCGGATTGGAGAATGCCGCACTCGCAATAGTGCCCCACATGTTCTCTCCGTACTCCTCCTCCGCTGCTGCCTTGGGGTTCTCCTCACCCTTGTGCTGCTTCTGAGCTGCTGCACCACTCTCCTCATGTTCACCGAGCTTGCTGGTCCCTCCAAGATTGCACTTCTTGGACTTTATCTCCTTAGCGCGACCGTTCGCGCCATCGCCGCTACCAACCGCTTCACCCTTGGTGCTGATGCTTGCTGCCACTTGCCTCTCCTTAGGCATGGGGACCACAGGGATTTGCCACATCTCGTTGTAGACATCCCTATCCTCGTGAAGGTCCCAAAGAATCCGCTCGCCAAGCCTCGCGGTGTAGGTCTTAGCTCCCTTCGAGCTCGTGTCCATGCCGGCCTTTTGCAACCGCCGCACGGAAATCAGGTTGGCAGCAAGGTTGGGCACCCAAAGCACGTTCTTGAGGCCCACCATCTTCCCATCAGCACCCTTGAACATGGCCTTGCCCATGCCTTTCACCTCTGCTCGCTGCCCCAAAGCCGATGTCACATGCTTCACCGGTGACGGCTCAAGTTCGGTGAGCAAGTCCGCACGAGGTGTCATGCTATAGGTAGCGCCGCTATCGATCACCCAATAGTCCAGGGAGTGTAGGGTGACCTTCCCCACAGCTGCTGGCTCCTCAAAGCTTTCATCATTCTCTGGACCAGCCGGTGCTTGCGTGGACACGAAGAAGAATTGACCCGGGAAGCGATCGTCCCTCGACTCGCTCTCGTTGCCGGCACTCTTCATACTTGCAGCACCACCTCCGCGACCGCCACGTCCTCCACGGCCTCTTCCTCTCCCTCCTCCTGCTCCTCTACCCTCTTGGACTTGAGCAGGAGTCCATCCATCAGGGAGTTTGTAGCAATCGCGCCACATGTGTCCGCTCTTGTGGCAAAAATGACACTCGCCGTCGAACCGTCCGCGACCGCGTCCGTTGTTCTTGTTGTTATTGCCGTATCCGCTACTCCCGCGGCCTCCGTTGAAGTTGCTGCCTCCAAACCTTCCTCCTCCTCGTCCTCTGCCCTTTCCACGGCCATATCCACGGCCGATGCTTGCTGCCCCGGCGCCATCCGCACTCGCCAACTCACGGCGACGGAAATCCTCTTGAAGGATCGCTCGCTTCACGTCTTCGAGCGAGAGGTGGGGCAAGTCACGATTGAGGTTGATGATGAGAGAGGACCATGACTCTGGGAGTAAGGCCAGCAACTTGGTCTTTTTTTGGAGCTCACTGTAGTTCAAATCAGCTCCCTCAAGCCGCGTCAACAAGTCGAAGAATTTCTGCACCCCTTCTTCAACCGCTTCGTCTTCTTCAATTCGTAGTGCCGCCATTTGCCGTTCCAACACCACCGCTACCGCCGCTGTTGCAGGAGCATGTACACCCTTGAGAGCAGCCCATGCCTTTGGTCCCTTCTCTGGTTCACGCTGGAATGGTTTGATGTGACGGATCTGGCTGCTCCCCAACGCTTGCCCAAGTAGGAGATAGCCTTGTGCGCTCTTCCGCACCCACGGGCTCTTCTCCGGGTCGTTCTCGGGGCGCTTCTCCGTTCCTTCCATCACCTCCAGCAGGTCATAGTGGTCAAATATGTTCTCCATCTTGAAGGACCATTCAGCAAAGTTGTCACCGTTGAACTTGTCAAGCCCAAACACCCTAGGCTTATCCCTAGGTGGGCCAAGACTTGGTTGCATGGGCGCCATGGCTGAATCACGGGGTTGGCCTTGAGCTTGGGCTTCTCCACTGCCACCAGCAACTCTGCCACCCCTTTCCTCAGGTCCATCCATTGTCGAAACTGCTCCAAGGGGCTCTGATACCACTTGTTATAGTCACAATAGCCTTGAATGTGCCTAAAACGAAAGATAGAGTGCACAGACGGATTTCTGCACAGCGGCTTCAAACGTTGATAGCGTTCTGCTCACAGCTGCAAATGACTTGATTCAAATTGGATCTGGAGCGTCTTGACGTCGCCTACAATAAGCAATTTAGATTGCACGATTTCATAAAGAATTGACGACACAGCGTCGGTTTGAACGAACGGTACTATGGCAGCCACTATAGTCTTAGAACACAAGATAGGAAGAGTTACGAGTTGGGAATGACTCCCAGCTCCTACAAACCCCAAGAGCCGAGGTACAGTGATGTGGAACAGTGCCACACTGTCCCCAACCACGAAGGGTCTCGAAACTACCCTCCACAAGGGCCTACACCGAGAGAAATGTTACACTACACAAAGTAATGCAACTATTCTCACTATCTTAAAGTTTACCCTTTTGGAGAGCTTCGAAATAACTTGAATCTTGAAACCAAGGCTCTGGTTCTTCAAGGTAAATTCTTCCTTGAGTTCTTGGAAGTCTGCTGCGCACACCTGCGACACGCCGAACGTTCCACACACGACAAAATAGAAAACCGCACACGACACGCAAACGACGACGTGACACGCGACTAGCGATAACTCGCTATTGACTCGACGCACACATTCAAAATCATGCTTCATCATACACACACTATTGTAAACATGAAATATATATTATTTCATGCCCTCATACCATTCCATGCACACACGCATGCACGCACACGGACAACAAGCCGAATGCAAACCGTAGGGTTGCACCAACATGTACTGTGATCTATCTATATACCTGCATGCTTGCACTTGTTAGGGTATGATCACTGTATTGTTTGTTCTCTTTATATAACTCTGCATGTGAACTGGCCTTGTGGCCCTTTGATTGTGCTCGGACTGTGTGGTGACTTTGTGATCCACCCTGAGCTTGCTTTGCTTTTCTTGACTGGTCTTGTGACCATTACTTGTTCTGGCTATCCCCCACTTCGCCTATGGGGTTGTGTCAAACATATATGCTTAGTTATATCTAGGCTTAGTTCATGTGTTTACATTTGTCTAGGCTATAGTGGGTTTAGCCTTAGGGGGTACAGAATTCTCTCGACATTTTACTTGTACCCTTCCTTGTTTCCTAGTCAATCATTCTCGCCTAAGATTCTAACAAGCACATGCTCGAACTCGATCGAGCACTTCACTATCTCGTCAGCACTCCGACGATCGGACTAACCTACCACAAGACCAGCACCGCAACACCTAAGCTAATAGGTTACGTCGACGCCGATCACGCTGAAGACTCCGACAACAGACGGTCTCGAACAGGCTACGTCTACAGACTCGAACCTATCGGGCCTATCTCATGGCAGTCGAACAAGCAAGAGCTTATCGCTCTCTCGTCAGCAGAAGCAGAATATATCACACTCTGCTCAGCCACCAAGGAAGGGCTATATCTTCGCGAACTACTGGAGGAAGCAAAATTGGCCTAGTTACCCAACTTCTCTCTCTTCTGCGACAACCAATCAGCCATTTGCATAGCGAACAAAAACGGGTTCGCGAATCGAACGAAGCACATCGCCCTTCGGTACTTCTTCGTAAAAGACGAAATCGAAAAGGGGAGACTCGAGCTATCCTACTGTCCCACATCCGAGATGGCAGCTGATTACTTGACCAAGAAACTCGGAAAACTGAAGTTCGAGTACTGCATGCTGCTGATTGGACAAGAACACGTCATCAGCAGCGATTCTCCAGAAGCGAATGGGAGTGTTGGAAACAAGTAATTTAAACGCTTCTGTCGTATCGAAGCTTCGACACGAAACGGAACTGACGACAGCGAAGAAGCACTCGAGTCAACCAAGGCAACCGTCGGAGGTTACACGAAGGTCAAAAGTCTCCGACCTTTGACTTGACAAAACGTACAGTGCGACAGTAAGGACACATAACAGACTCGTTACTGAGCAGTTACCTGAGTCGGCACTGTATCGAACCGCAACAGCAAAACAGTTAAAGTAGAACTTTTCATATTCCTTGTAATCATATAAAAAGCCTGTATCTCTTTGCTATTATTCAACTTATCTTGTTCTCACACACCAGCACAAGGTGGTTCAAAGAAGGGAAAATATGTCAATGGTAACTTACCTGGGGCAGTATAACGCGTACGGTAACGATTTCAACGCGTTTGGTAACTCGCTTAACGCGTTTGGTAACTCGCTTAACGCGTATGGTAACTATACACTAGCAGCCCATCACGCGAATGGTAACTAGTGTCGAAATAGTAGCAAGATTGGTTAGGTTGATTGGGCCTAGGCTTAGTAGCCTAGGCCAAAGGAGGTCGAGATGGTTGGAGCCAAGGAGGCGAGAGTCGAGAGAATGAGAAGGAATGATTTCACTATGGAGAGGTTCACAACATATAGGGCAGGACAAGGGGGGGGTACACCACCAAGCAGGATATCAAGATAAATACACTAACGCTAGACCTACATGCAGTTATAACAGCATAATTCTGACATCCCCCCGTAACTGCATGCAGGAATAGCTAAGTGCAGAACACAACTTGCAGGGGTACACCTCGAACAGAGAAAACAGCAACAGCAGGCAAGGTAACACAGTAGGTACAACAGCAAAGGGGCAGGCACTCCTGCCACTCCTTCACTCTCCTCCCCCCCCCCCCCACCTCAGAGGGACGGGGGGTTGGATGGTGTCACACCCGCCACCCACATGCCACTCCCCTGGCTCCCCCACACCCTCACACCCTCCCCCCAGCGGCAGCTGCAGCAGTGGGAACGAAAGGAGGAGGAGGGGAAGGGGATCACAGACACCCACACCCCCATACCCGCCACCTCCATACCCTCCCCCCCACGGCTGCACGCGCAGCAGGAAGAAGAAGGAGGAGGGGGGGCGGGGGGGGGGTGGCGGGGAAGAAGCCGCCCCACATCCACAGAGGGGTGGCGCACAGGGAAGGGCAGGGGCGGCTGCTCGAAGGCAGGCGCGAGGTGAAGCAGAGGCGCCGTCGCGGGCGCCAGGGGCGGATCCGCAGCGGCCCAGGGCACCGTCGCGGGCGCCAGGGGCGGGTCCGCGGCGGCTCAGGCCACCGTCACGGGCGCCAGGGGCGGGTCCGCGGCGGCGCAAGGCACCGTCGCGGGCGCCAAGGGCGGGTCCGCGGCGGCTCAGGGCACCGTCGCGGGCGCCAGGGGCGGGTCCGCGGCGGATCAGGGCACCGTCGCGCGCCACGGGGCGCACGACGGGCAAGCAGGCAGGCAGGCAGGCAGGCAGACGCCGCGCGCCCGGGGCGCACGGCGGACAGAAAACCGCCGTGCGCCCCGAGCACACGGCGGGCAGAAAATCGCCGCGCGCCCTAGGCGCGCGGCAGGACGACATGTAGCGGAAGCAAAATGGTGGGCCCGTTAAGGAAGGCAGCAGGAAGGTTCCTGCTCTGAATACCATGTCGGAATAGTAGCAAGATTGGTTAGGTTGATTGGGCCTAGGCTTAGTAGCCTAGGCCAAAGGAGGTCGAGATGGTTGGAGCCAAGGAGGCGAGAGTCGAGAGAATGAGAAGGAATGATTTCACTATGGAGAGGTTCACAACATATAGGGCAGGACAAGGGGGGGGTACACCACCAAGCAGGATATCAAGATAAATACCTAACGCTAGACCTACATGCAGTTATAACAGCATAATTCTGACAACTACAAGAAACCCTCGCCCAAAATGACCCTGATTCTGGTTTTTCCCGCTCGCGTCAGACTAAATTGACGAATCTTGAAGCAGAAACCTCTGACACACTCTCCGAGATTCTGACACAGTTTTCCAAAATTCTGACACACTTCCCGAAATCCTGACACACTTTCCGATTTTCAAGCTAATTGCAAAACCGTAAGTGTTTCAAAAACAAAGTTTTATATGCAACTGATATTCTGGCGCTCCTTCCACGAACTGTTTGTACTTAATTCTATCGTGCAACCGGGGCAAACAAATCTATGCCCCTTTCAGATGGCAAATGAATTTGGGAGCATCAACCCTAAACTCCTTGCGACAAGGCGTATATGGTTCTTTTTTGAAAAATGAAACATGTAGTTCTAAAGAGGTGTATCTTTTCCACATGAAAAAAAATGGCCAACGTTGCAGTAATTACAAAACTTAAAAGCCCGATGCCCTTTCGTGGAAAGATTTTTTTTTTATCATTTTGCAAGTTCGCTATCATGCTATCAAAAATATGATTTGACCCGTTTTTGTACGAGCCATATACAGGCCCTACGATATCAGGAATTTTTCCCTGAAATTCCTGATTTTCAGCCTAGTTTTGTGTTCCTACACTGAATTTTCAGTGTTGAGATTTTTGTGACACTGATTTTTTCAGCCTTTACTTCATAGCTAACACTGATGTTTCAGACTTTTATTGAAGTGTACACTGAATGCACATTCCGAATCCTTCCCGTAAAACACCCGAGACAATAAGTCAACAAACATTTCCTTATAATAAAATCATGGTTAAAATTACTGAACGTTTTGACGAACTGTCTTAGTGGTTAGCGAAGTAGTTACCGAATGGAAAGGTTGCCTGTTCGAATCCCTCTACTACCATGTTCGTGAAGGATACCCTTTTGCACAATCTCATGATGTGATTGAAAATTCAGGCTTTTGTTTTCCGGAACACTGAAAATTCAGGCTTTTTGTTTTAGGAACCCTGAAAATTCAGGCTTTTTTTCACAGGGACCCTGATGCATCAACGTCCCTAAAAGTGAATCTGAGGGTCTGGCCATATATATATACAATATATATATATATATACAAACTTTGAAACTTCTTGGTCCGTGGTATTAGACTAAACAGGGTCCTTCAAAGTCGCGGCGGAACTTGTTCAAGAAATATAAAACTGTGCGTAAAGGCTTTCAAACTCGATAAATTCCTCAATTTCAGGATCATTTCGGCGGGAGTTTCATGTAGTTACCATTCGCGTGATGGGCTGGTAGTGTATAGTTACCATACGCGTTAAGCGAGTTACCAAACGTGTTAAGCGAGTTACCAAACGCGTTAAGCGAGTTACCAAACGCGTTGAAATCGTTACCGTACGCGTTATACTGCCCCATGTAAGTTACCATTGACATATTTTCCCTTCAAAGAAACTCTTCATTTTGGAGACATTTCAGAAAGGAAAGAAATGTCGGCATGTGCCAGCCACAATTCTTCTGGACTCGCCGCCACAAGGCCATCCTCGAATGAAACGCCCGTGAGGGGGAGTCCGAATGAAACGTCATCTGCAGCAGCATCAGCTGTGGGAGGGCTGCAAGGCTCAGGGTAAAGCATCTGATCCAGATCAGCAGACAGTGTCTCAAAAACCCTAGTGCTGGGGAGCCAGTGGTAGCCTGCGGAGTTGCTCGTGTCCTCAGTAGACGTTGCCTCGTCAGAGGGCGTCAGACGGACCCTCTTCTCGGCGCACGGCCAGCGTCCACCCAGGGAGTCAGTTTCGGTAAACAAGTGGCTCAGATTCCCGGATTCAGTTGGCAGCGATTCGCAGGAGCTGAATGAAAGAGACGGTGGGATCGCGGATGACAGTGTCAGAGCAGCTGACTCGCTGCTGCCAGAGAAGGCGAAATTTTGCGGCAAGCGATTTGCCGCAATCGCCAAGTCAGCACCATTCGACAGCGAGTCAGGGCGAACGGGGACGGGTTCAACTGAGGAAGAAACCACGCCTTCGCAGCTGGCGGGTGTAATGATGGGTAACTCCCCACTGGAAGGAGTGTTGCTTGCAAGTGCGTAAGGTTCAGGGCGGGTTCCGGCACTGCTTGGAGGGGAAGCGAGCGAGTTATCGGTGGTAACCACGGCAGTAGGGTTACAAGTGCTCGATTCCGCAGAGTGGGAAGGACAGGAGCCCTGGGCGATAGCATCGTTGGGGTGGTTCAGAGGAATGGAGTGGTTGTGAGAGCGGTTGGAGTACTTGGTGTTGGTGGTGGAGGAGGAGATGGGGAGGCGGCGGTCGTAGTCAACAGTCTTCTTCGCTCGGCAGGGGGGCTTGTTCTTGGAGGAATAGCACTTGTAATAGCACCTGCAGCGGCCATCACGGGATGTGGAAAGGAAATTGTCAGATCAGAACATCATGATGCTGAAGAAATGCAGGTACTACAGTTTGAGAGAATAGTAGCACTGCTGCTCAGAAGCGAAGCGATAACTTATCATAAAAGAGACAATAGTGGTATTTATTATGAGTATGCCGGCCGTACTAGCGGCTGCGCGTATACTGCACAGCTGTGCGTAAAGGATGCAGGCGTTACACGCTTCATCGTGTGCCACAAATGCAGCCAGCGCGACGTCAAAGCCGCGTGCGTACCGTATGGTGGAGGTGTTGTGAATGTTCTTCTGCCCGTACTTGAGCCACATATGCCCATCGGCTCGCACGATATCAGTCATGTTCTCCCCCACCTCCGGTGCTGACGGTGCTGGGAAGGCCGCCATCAGAGCGCTATAGTTGCGCTCCCGGTATAGCACAGCGCCGGGATCTACCTGGAGAAAGGTCGTGCTTAACTATTATCGGAATTTGATGTACTCAAGGCTAACTAAGTCGGGCGGCGTGGATAGTTTAATCTGGGAGGACCTGTCGTTCCCCCTGGAGTTTACTACTCGCGATCTGAGAAATGTGAAGCGCGCAAGTAAGTGCGAATCGCATTGACAACTTGTGACGACAAGCGACGACACACAAAGAAAGCCAGCTGCGGCTTTTATCTCCATAGCGGTCCACCTCATGCGTATGTTGGACGGCTCTTTTGGCCCAAAAGGATGGAAGACGGCTCCAACTGAAAAGTCGGCTTTGGGTTGCAGATAAAAAATGCACGTACACGGGGGAGAGAGATAGTGAGAAAAAAACAACCTTGCGCTACATGCGGCGTCGTTTCGACTGCGTCGTTACGAGCTCAAGTGGTACTGTACTAAGGAGAGAACTGATTGGCGGCAGTGTTGTGAGCAAGAGTCCTCACTGTCGACCTGCCAGTGCACCATGCTCTTCTCATATTGCCTTGCTTGCTCTGAGTGGTTGGAGATTGGCGGAAGCGAATATGGAATGCAGAACTCGGAAGAAAACGGATTGGCGAGAAATGGAGCTTTGACGAGCCATTCACGGATGTCGGACACGGAGATGTGTCGGTGAGGATGGCTTGAGAAAGGTTGATTGGGTTGGAGTAGGGTGGGCTGGAGTTGAGGCGGAAGGTTTGAAGCACTACATTCTATGGTGATGCGACCATTCTGGCGGGGACGAGTGGTCGCACTGTCGCACATGCGTCGTCACTCATTCTCTCGAATGTCATTCTCGAAGCACATGAGGTTGAACATCTGACAAGTGCGGACTTTTGCTACAGTGTGTCCCGGGCAGCTTGGTCGACTCACCTGCTAAAAAAATCTTCGTCTGATCCGAATCCCGATTAACTGCGCGCATTGGTTGGATATATAGAGTCGATCAAGGTGTGTGGCATGTGACTTGCCACGATGGATTAGAAAAGGCCCATATTTTTCAGAACATGTTCCCACTCTGAGATTGTAGCGCGCAGCCGCTTTTGAGAGCGTGGAGGCCGGAGGCACTCAATCGGTTGAACGTGCTTGTTCATCCACATGTTGTGGAATGGCAAATTGAGCAAGCTGGTTAGATTGGAGGACGTGGTGCACACTGAGGTGACATGTGTTCTGTAGAAAAGTGGGGATTTGTGGCTGCCAGTGACTCACTCGGAGGACAGCTTTGGTTGGGAAAGGACACCCTCCTCACCAAGGCTCTTGTTTGGTTTTGTAACCGCATCAGGTTTGGGCAGAAACACCTACGCCTTGATCTGTTGCCCAAACTCAGAGTTAGCTAACTCTGAGTTACCGAGCCGTGTAGGCTCGGGTGAGGACACCGACAAGCATCATTACGCTCGTGTGAATGTTGAGTAGTAGACTTAACTGCGCGACCTAACTATTTTCGAATTTGTCTCAATCCTGTCGACCACTCTCGCACCGCGTACCCACAATTCGGAATTGCCAAATTCCCATGGACCCTACATGCGATTGCGCTATAATAGCTTATAGTTACAAGGTTTGTAATTTATGTGGAAATTTAGTAAGTTCATTTCTCGAACCCCTTTAGGGTAGTACCCTGAAATGTCAAACATGAATTGGTTTCTGTCATGATTTGGCAAAACTGGCATGTTCTTCCTCTTTTTTTTAGGGACTACAGACAAACTTATAATGCTGTTTAGTCAAGTGCTCGACCCAAGGTTCGTCATCATTTGTCCACAGTATACAACCAATGTCATATTGCCCTGTTTATATAGTAATATAATCACCTCAATCGGAATTGGATGCGACTTAGGGGGCATCAACCTTAAATTGACGGCAGGTTCCCGTATTTAGGGTTGATCCCTTCCGAAAATGCTGGCAGGTTCCCTAGAGGTTTCATTTTTTATCATGGGCTGCCGGCGTTACCTAAGCTACCGAGCTGAATAAATTGGCGCATTATTCAGATATGATGCGTAGTTGAGATTTGGCTCGCCCCTCTATCTTTTCGCTTTATTGGTCTGACGTGTTGCAATAAATGCATATATGCACTTGACAGATTATGTAACACACGAAATCTCGGACAAAAGGGTTCTTTAAACCCAGAAAATCTATGGAAGCATACTGTGTCAGAATGCTATAGTGCTTACATTTGTATAGGCTATAGTGGGGTAGCCCATAAGAGGTACAACCCAATTAGGGTTAGTACTTGTACCCAACTTCTACTCAATGCATTCATTCTCGTTCGTTAGTTCGACATGGTTTCAGAGCAGGTCCTTCGCTAGGACCGTTTTTTTTTTGCCCACCACTGCGCTGCCCCACTAGCCGCCCCTAGCGACCCTCGTGCCGCACCTGCTGCCCTGCGCGCCGCCCTCGAGCGGCCCTTAGGTCTGTCGCCCCTAAGCCCCGGCCCGTCGCCCGTCGACCCCAGGCCCCGCGCGCGTCGCTCCTAGTCCCGGCCCGTCGCCCGACGCCCCTAGGCCCCGACCCGTCGCCCGTCGCCCCTAGGCCCGCGCCCGTCGCCTTTAGCCTCGGCCCGTCGCCCGACGCCCCTAGGCACCGGCCCGTCGCTCGTCGCCCCTAGGCCCGCGCTCGTTGCCCCTAACCCCGGCCCGTCGCCCGACGCCCCTAGGCCCAGGCCCGTCGCCCGTCGCCCCACACCCGTCGCCTCTAGGCCCCGGCCCTGGCCCGTCGCCTGTCGCTCGTCGCCCCTCGGCCCGTCGCCCCTAGGCCCCGGCCCTGTCGACTGTCGCCCCTAGCCCCGGCCCGTCGCCTGACGCCCCTAGGCCACGGTCCGTCAACCGTCGCCCCTAGGCCCGCGCTCGTCGCCCGACGCTCCTAGGCCCCGGCCCGTAGCCCGTCGCCCCGTGCCCGTCGCCCCTAGGCCCCGGCCCGTCTCCCGTCGCCCCACGGCCCGTCGCCCCTAGGCCACAGCCCCGTCGACCATCGCCTCTAGCCCCAACCCGTCGCCCTTCGCCCCTAGGCCCCGGCCTAACGCCCGTCGCCCCTAGGCCCGTCGCTCGTCGCCCCCCCCCAGGCCCCGGCCCGTCGCCCCTAGCCCCGGCCCCCCAAGTCGACCCTGGCCCGGCCGCCGTCCCTACAGCCAGCACGCCGCCCGCTTGCGGACCGCCAGCACCTCTTGCAGCCCGCGAGTTGCCCACCTTGCCGCACATGCGCCACCCCTTGCAGCCCCCGTGCCGCCTCTTGCAGCCTGCTCACCACCTCTTGCAGCCTGCGCACTACTCTCTCGCAACCTGCTAGCTGCCCCTCTTCTCTGCTGCTATGGCTTCTCTTCGCGTCCTCGCTTTCGATCCTGAGGGCCGCCCTATCCAGTTTGAGACGTGGCCAGACGACCTGCAGCTGTACCTACTGAGCGACTCTAGGGACAGTGTTTCGTTGTTTGACCACACGTCTGGCGCCGCTCCCGCCCCTCCCACCACAGCTGACAGTGCGACTTGCTCACAGTGGCTTACTCGCGATGCTGCTGCCCGCTTAGTCATTCGCAACCACCTGCCGTTGGCCGAATGCGCTAACTTCGGACAGCATAGAACAGCGCAAGCACTGTACGACGCTGTCGTCGCTCGCTACTCCTCGCCTGCCACTGCTGCTCTAGGCCGCCTCCTACTGCCCTACCTGTTCTCCGAGCTGTCCGCCTTTGCCACAGTAGAGGACCTAGTTTCCCACCTTCGCACTAGCAACGCTCGCTACTGCACTGCCGCCCCAGCTGAGTTCCTTGTAAGGAACAAGCCCCCGATGTTCATCACTCTCTACATCATAGTCACCCGCCTCCTTGACTCTCTTCGCTCTGTCAGGGACCACTTTCTCTCCCTCGACCCTACAGTCCTCACTATTGACCTCCTCGAGCAGCACCTCCTTGCAGCTGAGACTAGTGCACTCGCTGTACGTGCTGCTCGTGGCACTCCGCGCACACCCTTCTTTGAGGGGTGCTCTCCCTCCCCCCTTGCCCCCTCCTACGCCTCTGCTGCTGCTGTCAACGTCCCTGGTGCTGAGGACGTCAGGGCTGCTTCTGCAAGTGCGAAGCGCCGCAGCAGCAAGGGCAAGGGTGGCAGGGGTGGTGGCGGTGGCACCGGGGGTGGTGGTGGGGGCAGCAGTGGAGGTGGTGGAGGCAGTGGAGGTGGTGGAGGCAGTGGAGGTGGTGGCAGCGGTGGGAGTGGTGGTGGGAGTGGGGGCTTTGGTGGTGGCAGTGGAGGCAGCGGTGGGAGTGGCGGTAGTGGCAGCGGTGGGAGTGGTGGCGGTAGGACTGGAGCTCAGCGTGGAGGTTCTGGAGGAGGCCAGAGGCAGCGGCAGCAGCGTCGGAGCGAGACCCTGTCGCCCTAGGAGCTTCGTGAGTGGTTGTTTCAGCGTGGGGCGTCTGGGGGTAGTGTTCGCTGCCCGTATGTCATTCGCACGGGTGACCGTGCTGGTCAGACATGCGGGAAGCCTCACACTCAGCACCGCTGCTTCTCCCGGCTCGACGACGCTTGGCGCGCTGAGTTTGGTGACGAGGTCGAGCGCCCCCACTGGGCAGAGCTGCTTAGGTCTGGAGTTGCGATCTTTGACCTAGACTATGATGCTATTCTTTCTGCTATGTATGCTTTGTCTGTTAGTGCTGAGGGTGACTGTTACCTGTGTGTGCTGCTTGACCCAGGTATAGAGGCTGCTGCTCTAGGTGGTAGTGAGTCTTCTCTCCCTGATACTGCGCCTGCTGAGGCCTTTCACACCTTCACGCTGGACTCAGGTGCCTCACGCTGTTTCTTTCGTGAAAGCACCACCCTCACTCCTCTCCCTGCACCTGTCCCGGTCAGATTGGCTTACCCCTCTGGGGGCCCAGTCGTTGCCCGTTCCTCCACTATTCTCCCGTGTCCGGCGGTTCCATCCGGCTCACAGTCAGGTCTTAACCTCCCCTCGTTCTCTACAAACTTGGTGAGTACAGCTGCCCTCCAGGATGCGATGGTCACTACCACCACTCCTGGGGGTCAGCGTGTATCGATCTGCACGTGCACACGGACGGGCCATCACCTGGCCACGTTCGCTCGTCGGCCAGGGTCGAGTCTGTACGCACTGGCTACCGAGCCTTTTCAGATAGCTGCGTCTGCCCAGGTGTCCTTGTCAGGTTAGGTAGCACCCCCTTGCTCGTGTCGCCTTCTGTCGCACCAGACTCTCCTCTGGCACCACCGCCTTGGTCACCCCTCCCTGCCACGCCTGCGTGGCATGCACTCCCGCCTCCTTGTCTCTGGTCTTCCCAGGTCTCTACCTCCCCTCCCGCCCTCGCCTGCCCCGCCCTGCCTTCCTTGTGTCGAGGGGCGGCAGCGCGCCGCTCCTCACTCCTCGTTTCCCCCGACAACTGCTCCCCTGCAGACTCTCCACATGGACGTGTGGGGCCCAGCTCGCGTCAGTGGACAAGGCCGCGAGCGCTACTTTCTGCTGGTCGTTGACGACTACACGCGGTACACCACGGTCTTCCCCTTGCGCAGCAAGGGTCAGGTCGTTGATGTCTTGATCCCTTGGATGCACGCAGTACGTCTCCAGCTCTGCGAGCGGTTCTACAAGGACCTTCCTGTCCTGCGTCTGCACTCTGACAGAGGTGGTGAGTTCTCCTCCGACCTCTTGCGGGACTTTTGTCATGGGGAGGGCATTCTCCAGTCGTTTGTTATAGTCACAATAGGCTTGAATATGCCTAAAACGAAAGATAGAGAGCAGAGACGGATTTCTGCACAGCGGCTTCAAACGTTGATAGCGTTCTTCTCACAGCTGCAAATGACTTGATTCAAATTGAATCTGGAGCGTCTTCACGTCGTCTACAATTAGCAATTTAGATTGCACGATTTGATGAAGAATTGACGACACAGCGTCGGTTTGAACGAACGGTACTATGGCAGCCACTATAGTCTTAGAACACAAGATAGGAAGAGTTACGAGTTGGGAATGACTCCCAGCTCCTACAAACCCCAAGAGCCGAGGTACAGTGATGTGGAACAGTGCCACACTGTCCCCAACCACGAAGGGTCTCGAAACTACCCTTCACTAGGGCCTACACCAAGTGAAATGTTACACTACACAAAGTAATATAACTATCTTCAATATCTTGAGGTGTACCCTTTTGGCAAGCTTCGAAATCACTTCACGCTTGACACCAAGGCTCGGGCTCTTCATCACAAACTCATCCTTGAGTTCTTGATGGGTCTGCTGCACACACCTGCGACACGCCGAACGTTCGACACAGGACAAAATAGAAACCGCGCGCGACAAAATAGAACCGCGCGCGAGACACAAACGACCGCGTAACACGCGTCTAGCGATAACTCGCTATTGACTCGACACACACACTCGACATCATGACTCAACATTCACACACAATTATAAGCATGAAATATATATTATCCCATGCCCTCATACCATTCCATACACACACACATTCACGCACACGGACAACAAGCCGAGTGCAAACCGTAGGGTTGCACCAACATCGTTCACGCTTCCGGACTCCCCTCAGCAAAATGGGATTGCTGAGCGCCGCATTGGATTATTTATGGAGTTCGCTCGTACCTCCATGATCCACGGCGGCTCCCCATTTTCTGTGGCCGTTTGCGGTCCGGCACGCTGCACATCAGCTCAACCTTTGGCCCTGTGTCTCCTTGCCGGAGACCTCGCCCACACTGCGTTGGACGGGGGAGGTTGGCGATGCGTCGGTGTTCCCGGTGTGGGGCTCTCGTGCCTTTGTTCGCGATTCGTCCACGGACAAGCTCTCCGCCCATGCTATCCCCTGTGTCTTCCTTGGCTTTCCCCATGACGCGCCTGGCTAGCAGTTTTACCACCCCACCTCGCGCCGTGTCTTCCCCTCTCAGGATGTCATGTTTGACGAGTCGGTTCCCTTTCACTGTCTCTTCTCCTACCTCTTTGCCCCTCCCCCGCCCCCGCTGCTCTTCCTTGCTCCCGATCCCTCTCCGGTAGACCCCCTCCCGCCCCAGGGTCCTACTCCCTCTGGTGTGTCTCAGGTAGACCCTCTCCCTAATACTGTGCCTGTAGAGGTAGCTGGTGACTCAGCTGCTGCTCGAGGTGCTGCGTCTAGGGGTGCGGAGCCTGGGGGCGCTGAGTCTGAGGGTGCTGGGTCTGGGGGTGCTAGAGCCTGGGGGTGCGGAGCCTGGGGGTGCTGAGCTTGCGGGTGTGGAGCCTGGGGTTGCTGAGCCTGAGGGTGTTGAGCCTGGGGGTGCTGATGGTACTATGCCTGTTGAGGTAGCTGGCGACTCAGGTGCTGCTTGAGGTACTGGAGCTGCCGGGTCTGGTGGTGTTGGGGGCACTGGAGCTGGAGACCCTACAGAGCCTGGAGCTGCTGGGGCTGGAGGCATTGGAGCTGGAGGCACTGGCGCTGGTGGCGCTGGAGCTGGAAGAGCTGGAGCTGGAGGAACTGGCGTGGGAGGCGCTGGAGCTGGAGAAGCTAGAGTTGTTGACCCTGGAGCTCGAGGTGCTGGAGCTGGGGGTGCTGGTGGTACTGGTGCTGGAGGCACTGTGCGGCCGCGACCGTACTTCGTTCCCCTGCTTCAGCAGGTTCTTGGTGCCCCGTCTTCTACTAGTCTTACTCCTCCCCTACTATGTCCACCGCCTGACCAGTCGCAGGCGCCGTTACAGCTAGCCTCCCCACTGCCTGCTCCTTCTCCTTACACTGAGCAGTCTGGCGGTCTTACTTAGCGTCGTGAGCCTGCGTCTCGTCCTGTCTCTCCTGTTCGCACTGCTCGTCGCGTTCCTCATTCGCGTCCTCCTCCTGTCCCCGGCACACGTGCTATGGCACTCCGTCCTTCCTCTGTTCCACTGCGTGTTCCTCTGCCGCCTCCTCCAGAGTCCTCTCTTCCTACCGTCCCTGTCCCGGAGTCTGACCTTGTGCATGCTGCCAGTCCCACTGTCTCTCGTCTCCTCGCCAATGTTGTCACCGACCCTTCTTTTGAGTCCACTGCTGCATCTGCCCTCGTTGCTCAGCTGCTTGTCTTTGCTGCTGCCTGTCGTCTAGACCACGCCACTGCTCTTGTTGCCGAGTCTGAGTCTGCCAGTCCTCCGTCCGTCGGGGGTGAGTGTGCTCTTGGCACGGACGTCCTTGAGGACATGCAGGAGGACTTGGAGTGTCTTGCAGCTGCGGTACCTCGTTTCTGTTATAGTCACAATATGCTTGAATGTGCCTAAAACGAAAGATAGAGTGCACAGTTGGATTTCTGCACAGCGGCTTCAAACGTTGATAGCGTTCTGCTCATAGTTCAAACGACTTGCTATAAATTGGATCTGGAGCGTCTTGATGTTGCATATAATATGCAATTTAAATCACACGATTTCAGCAAGTACTGAGGACGCAATGTCGTTTTGAACGAACGTCACTATGGCAGTCGTTATAGTCTTAGAACACAAGGTAGGAAGAGTTACGAGTTGGGAATGACTCCCAGCTCCTACAAACCCCAAGAGCTGAGGTACAGTGATGTGGAACAGTTCCACACTATCCCCAACCACGAAGGGTCTCGAAACTACCCTCCACAAGGGCCTACACAAAGTAATGCAACTATTCTCACTATCTTAAAGTTTACCCTTTTGGAGAGCTTCAAAATCACTTGAATCTTAAAACCAAGGCACTGGTTCTTCAAGATATTTTTTTTTTTTTGAGTTCTTGGAATTCTGCTGCGCACACCTGCGACACGACGAACGTTCCACACACGACAAAATAGAAAACCGCACACGACACGCAAACGACGACGTGACACACGACTAGCGATAACTCGCTATTGACTCGACACACACATTCAAAATCATGCCTCATCATTCACACACTATTGTAAGCATAAAATATATATTATTTCATGCCCTCATACCATTCCATGCACACACGCATGCACGCACACGGACAACAAGCCGAATGCAAACCGTAGGGTTGCACCAACAAACTCCCCCTCGGATTGTTGGCCTTAGGATCTTGCTCTCTCTCAGTTCAGAGCCATCCCAGCGAGCTTGCAACACTTCCAATGCTGCTGCTCCACCAGCCTCTTGGTCATCATGTCAGCTGGCTGCCTTGTCGTCTTCACATAGTGCAACTCAACTTCACCCGCGGCCACCATGCTCCTCGTCCAATGCCACTTCACCCTCATGTGCTTGGTGAGGCCATGCAACACAGGGTTCTTAGCAAGAGCAATGGCACCTTAGCTATCGCAGTAGAGTGGGGTAGGTCCTTGCTGCTCCTCCCCCAATTCAGCCAACAAACGCCGCTGCCACACAATCTCCCGTACGGCACGGAAGAGTGCCATGTACTCGGACTCCACCGAGCTCAATGCTTGATCCACCTGCTTCTTGCTCTCACAAGAAGTTGGGCCTCCACCAACACAGCAAATGAACCCTCCAACACTTGTCATGTCCTCTGGTTCAGAAGCATAAGAAGCATCCGAGAATGCGGTGAGGAACAAACGCCCGGGTTCAACACCATCCGCACCCTTTTGGCGCCTTTGCGCCGCCGCCGAGTATTGCAGCCCAACCGTCGCTGTTTGGCCAAGATACTTGACCACCCTCATTCCAGCAGCTACCTGCTCCTCATTAGGGCATTGAACAACCCTAGCCAACTGTCCGGTTGCAAAGGCGACGTCCGGTCGGGTGTTTACCGCCGCGTACATGAGGCTGCCAACCAACGAGTGGAAACGGCGCCTCTCCTCTTCACCAACACTCTCCTCCTCTGGTCCCTTCACACACTTGAACCCAGAGGGAAAGGGTGTAGCCACATGGCCATCAGTCTGCCCAAGGTTGGCAGCCAATGCCTCCAGGTACTTTCGTTGATGCACCCGCATGCACCGCTTCTCCACATCGCGTTCAATGTGAAGCCCGAGGTAGAAGCTCACGTCACCAAGGGCCTTGCACTTGAACTTGTCTTGAAGCTTCAGCATCACCTCCTTCACAAGGTCAGAGGAGGGTGAGAAAATGAGGATGTCATCCACATAAACCACCATGAAACTCCTCTGCTCCCCCTCTCCAAGCATGAACAATGAGTGATCGGCCGTTGAGGGAGTGAAGCCGATCTCCTCCAAAACTCCTCGCAGCTTCAAGTACCACTGCCTAGGGGCCTGCTTCAGTCCATAAAGGGCCTTTTTCAGCTTCAGAACTCTGCCACTACCATCATCAAACCCCTCTGGCTGCGCCATAAAAATCTCTTCTTCGAGAATGCCGTTGAGGAACGCGGTTGTCGCGTCCATTTGTTTCACCACCCATCCTTTGATGGCAGCACCCGCGAGTAGGGTTCTCAGCGTCGTCGGCTTCACCACTGGAGCAAACAACTCCTTATAGTCCACCTTCTCCTTCTGCTGGTACCACTTGGCCACAAGCCTAGACTTGTAGCGCTCGATTTTGCCGTCGGCATCGGACTTGATCTTGAAGAGCCACTTGGACGTAATCGCCTTACGCCCCTCCGGTAGCTCCACCAATTCCCACGTGCCGTTCTCCTCAATGCTTTTCAGCTCACTCTCCATTGCCTTCTTCCACTCCTCAGCATCACTACTCTCCAAGGCCTCCTTAAGAGTTGCTGGTTCTCCCGGCATCTCCACCGGAGAGAAGAACACGAAGGCACACTCGTCGTAGTCACTCTCCTCGTCATCTCCAACTATAAGTGCCGCTCCGGCCAGAGCTGACTTGGCTGGCCTTCCCAATGCATCATAGGTCAGCCTATTAGGGGCTTGGATTCTCCTTTTGCCCCTTCCTTCCTCCTCAGCTGCAGGGACATGAAGGCCTTGGCGTTGCTGCGGGGTGACTCGGATCCGTGGAGCACTCGTAGTGCGAGAAGGAAGTGTCGGTGCACGCTCGCTCACTTGCTGCACCTCCTCCTCTTCTTCCTCTGCATCCTTGGCCTCCTCTCCCCCATTCACAAGAGAAGATTGCCTTGTGGTGGTGCTGCCGCTGCTCAGCTCCAAAGGCAGCTCCACATGCTCCAAACCGGAACTCTTCACCTCCCCAAACCGCATGCCTATCTTCGCCTCATTCTCCGCCTTCCAATCCTTGTACATCAGATTCTCCATGAATTTGCAGTCCCTGCTCACCAAGAATTTCTTGGTGAATGGGTCCCAAAGAAGCCACCCCTTGCTGTTTTGAGCCATGCCCAAGTGCACAGCCCATATAGCCTTGGCACCGAGCTTGTTGTGCCGAAGATGCTTAGGCACGAGCGCCATGCACATGCACCCGAACACCCGAAGCATATCCACCTTTGGCTTCCTTCCAATTCACTCCACATAGGGCACCCATTTGTCTGCTCCCACATGAGTCAAGGCTCTGTTCTTGGCCACACACGCACTCCGCACCGCATCAGGCCAGAAATAGTCGGGTAGCCCGGCTTCAATGAGCGACCCACGCGCCGTCTCCGTGATTGTCCGGTTCGCTCGCTCGGCGATGCCGTTCATTGCAGGGGAGTATGGCATGGTAAGGGAGTGCCTTATGCAATTCTTCTTCAGCCACAATGAGAACGCACTGTCCCCAACCACGAAGGGTCTCGAAACTACCCTCCACAAGGGCCTACACCAAGTGAAATGTTACACTACACAAAGTAATGCAACTATTCTCACTATCTTAATGTTAACCCTTTTGGAGAGCTTCAAAATCACTTGAATCTTGAAACCAAGGCTCTGGTTCTTCAAGATAAAATCTTTTTTGAGTTCTTGGAATTCTGCTGCGCACACCTGCGACACGCCGAACGTTCCACAGACGACAAAATAGAAAACCGCACACGACACACAAACGACGACGTGACACACGACTAGCGATAACTCGCTATTGACTCGACACACACATTCAAAATCATGCCTCATCATTCACACACTATTGTAAGCATAACATATATATTATTTCATGCCCTCATACCATTCCATGCACACACGCATGCACGCACACGGACAACAAGCCGAATGCAAACCGTAGGGTTGAACCAACAGTTTCGCTTCCATGCTGCTTGCCCCTGAGGGAGACCCGGATGCACCAGACATCCCGACCCCGCGCTCTTACGCAGAGGCGATTACGGGTCCTTACTCCTCTCAGTGGCAGGCAGCCATGGATGCCGAGATGGCATCCTAGAAGTCCTCAGGCACCTACATCAACACAGTTCCCCCCTCTCGGGCGAACATAGTCGATGGCATGTGGATTTTCAGGGTGAAGCGGCCGCCGGGTTCTCCGCCTGCCTTCAAGGCACGTTACGTTGCTCGAGGCTTCAGTCAGCGACAGGAGGTTGACCACTTGCAGACCTTCTCTCCCACCCCGAAGATGACCACTCTTCGGGTGTTGCTGCACGTCGCTGCTCAGTGTGACTACGAGTTGCACACTCTGGACTTCAGTACAACTTTCTTGCAGGGCAGCCTGCACGAGAAGATCTGGCTGCGCCACCCACCTGGCTTCACTGGGTCGTTTCCTGCAGGTACTCAGTGGAGCCTCCGGCAGCAAGTCTACGGTCTCCACCAGGTGCCTCGCGAGTGGCACGACACACTGAGGACTACACTTGCGGCTCTTGGCTTTTCTCCTTCTACTGCTGACCCGTCGCTGTTTCTACGCACCGACACCTCGCTGCCGCCGTTCTACGTCCTCGTGTACGTTGACGACCTGGTCTTAGCCACTGCTTACACTGAGGCACTGACCTTTGTGAAGTCGGAGCTGTAGAAGAGATACACCTGCACTGACCTGGGTGAACTGCGCAGCTATCTTGGCTTGCAGATCACCCGGAACTGAGCACGGCGCACCATCACCCTAACTCAGTCACACATGGTGCACCAGGTCCTTCAGCGCTTCGGCTTCCAGTTCTCCTTGCCATAGCCCACTCCTCTGTCTACCAGCCACTCGCTCTCAGCTCCACCTTCGGACGAGTCCGTAGAGCCGAGTGGTCCGTACCCAGAGCTTGTGGGTTTGTTGGTGCAACCCTACGGTTTGCATTCGGCTTGTTGTCCGTGTGCGTACATGCGTGTGTGCATGGAATGGTATGAGGGCATGAAATAAAATATATTTTTTGCTTAAAATAGTGTGTGAATGATGAGGCATGATTTTGAATGTGCGTGTCGAGTCAATAGCGAGTTATCGCTAGTCGCTTGTCACGTCGTCGTTTGCGTGTCGTGTGCGGTTTTCCATTTTGTCGTGTGTGGAACGTTCGGCGTGTCGCAGGTGTGCACAGCACACTTCCAAGAACTCAAGGAAGAATTTATCTTGAAGAACCAGAGCGCTGGTTTCAAAATTCAAGTGATTTCGAAGCTCTCCAAAAGGGTAAACTTTAAGATAGTGAGAATAGTTGCATTACTTTGTGTAGTGTAACATTTCTCTTGGTGTAGGCCCTTGTGGAGGGTAGTTTCGAGACCCTTCGTGGTTGGGGACAGTGTGGCACTGTCCCATATCACTGTACCTTGGCTCTTGGGGTTTGTAGGAGCTGGGAGTCATTCCGAACACGTAACTCTTCCTAATTTGTGTTCTAAGACTATAGTGGCTGCCATAGTACCGTTCGTTCAAACCAACGCTGTGTTGTCAATTCTGAATGAAATCGTGCAATCTAAATTGATTAATGTAGGCGACGTAAAGACGCTCCAGATCCAATTTGAATCAAGTCATTTGCAGCTGTGAGCAGAACGCTATCAACGTTTGAAGCCGCTGTGCAGAAATCCGTCTGTGCACTCTATCTTTCGTTTTAGGCACATTCAAGGCTATTGTGACTATAACAAGTGGTATCAGAGCCCCTTGGAGCAGTTTCGACAATGGCTGGACCTGAGGAAAGGGGTGGCAGAGTTGCTGGTGGCAGTGGAGAAGCCCAAGCTCAAGGCCAACCCCGTGATTCAGCCATGGCGCCCATGCAACCAAGTCTTGGCCCACCTAGGGATGAGCCTAGGGTGTTTGGGCTTGACAAGTTTAACGGTGACAACTTTGCTGAATGGTCATTCAAGATGGAGAACATCTTTGACCACTATGACCTGCTGGAGGTGATGGAAGGAACGGAGAAGGGCCCTGAGAACGACCCGGAGAAGAGCCCGTGGGTGCGGAAGAGTGCACAAGGCTATCTCCTACTTGGGCAAGCGTTGGGGAGCAGCCAGATCCGTCACATCAGGCCATTCCAGCGTGAACCAGAGAAGGGACCAAAGGCATGTGCTGCTCTCAAGGGTGTACACGCTCCTGCAACAGCGGCGGTAGCGGTGGTGTTGGAACGGCAAATGGCGGCACTACGAATTGAAGAAGACGAAGCGGTTGAAGAAGGGGTGCAGAAATTCTTCGACTTGTTGACGCGGCTTGAGGGAGCTGATTTGAACTACAGTGAGCTCTAAAAGAAGACCAAGTTGCTGGCTTTACTGCCATAGTCATGGTCCTCGCTCATCATCAACTTCAATCGTGACTTGCCCCGCCTCTCGCTTGAAGACGTGAAGCGAGCGATCCTTCAAGAGGACTTCCGCCGCCGTGAGTTGGCGAGTGCGGATGGCGCCGGGGCAGCAAGCATCGGCCGAGGGTATGGCCGTGGAAGGGGCAGAGGACGAGGGGGAGGCAGATTTGGCAGCAACAACTTCAATGGAGGCCGCGGGAGTGGCGGATACGGCAGCGACAATAAGAGCTACGGACACGGTCACGGCCTATTCGACGGCGAGTGCCACTATTGTCACAAGAGCGGACATATGTGGCGCGATTGCTACAAGCTTCCTGATGGATGGACTCCTGCTCAAGGCCAAGAGGGTAGAGGAGCAGGAGGAGGGAGAGGAAGAGGCCGTGGAGGCCGTGGCGGTCGCGGAGGTGGTGCTGCAAGTATGAAGAGTGCCGGCAACGAGAGCGAGTCGAGGGACGATCGCTTTCCGGGTCAATTCTTCTTCGTGTCCACGCAAGCACCGGCTGGTCTAGAGAAGGATGAAGGCTTTGAGGAGCCAGCAGCTGTGGGGAAGGTTTTCTTACACTCCTTGGACTATTGGGTGATCGATAGCGGCGCTACCTATAGCATGACACCTTGTGCGGACTTGCTCACCGAACTTGAGCCGTCACCGGTGAAGCATGTGACATCGGCTTTGGGGCAGCGAGCAGAGGTGAAAGGCATGGGCAAGGCCATGTTTAAGGGTGCTGATGGGAAGATGGTGGGCCTCAAGAACGTGCTTTGGGTGCCCAACCTTGCTCCCAACCTGATTCCGTGCGGCGGTTGCAAAAAGTCGGCATGGACACGAGCTCGAAGGGAGCTAAGACCTACACCGCGAGGCTTGGCGAGCGGATTCTTTGGGACCTTCATGAGGATAGGGATGTCTACAACAAGATGTGGCAGATCCCTGTGGTCCCCATGCCTAAGGAGAGGCAAGTGGCAGCAAGCATCAGCACCAAGGGTGAAGCGGTTGGTAGCGGCAATGGCGCGAACGGTCGCTCTAAGAAGATTGAGTCCAAGAAATGCAATCTTGGAGGGACCAGCAAGCTTGGTGAACACAAAGAGAGTAATGCTGCTGCTCAGAAGCAGCACAAGGGTGAGGAGAACCCCAAGGCAGTAGTGGAGGAGGATTACGGAGAGAGCACTATTGCGAGTGCGGCATTCTCCAATCCGACTTCGGCTACGGGGGAGTGTGATTGGCTCACCTTGCATCGGCGCATGGGGCATGTGGCCCTGCCCATCTTGCAGCAGCTAGTGAATAATGAGATGGTTGCTGGCATACGTGTGAAGGTACTTGGCTGCCCGACGTACATGCAAGCCAAATTCACCCGTTACCCGTTCTCTAGTTCGGAGGCAACGGCTAAGGCACCACTTGATGAGGTGGTGATGGACGTGGTGGGCCCCCTGAATCTTGGAGCTGCTGGAGCTGAGTACTTTCTCACCATAGTGGATGTCTACACTCGCATGACCTGGGTGTACGTGCTGTCCAAGAAGAGCGACGTGGCTGAAACGGTGAAGACCGATTGGTTGCCGATGGTGGAGCGGCAACAAGACCGGCTAGTGAAGGCAGTTCGCACCGATCGAGGGGGAGAGTTCTTGAGCAAGGAGTTCTCATTGTGGCTGAAGAAGAATGGCATAAGGCACTCCCTTACCATGCCATACTCCCCTGCAATGAACGGCATCGCGGAGCGAGCGAACCGGACAATCACGGAGACGGCGCGCGGGTTGCTCATTGAGGCCGGGCTACCCGACTATTTCTGGCCTGATGCAGTGCGGAGTGCGTGTGTGGCCAAGAACAGAGCTTTGACTCATGTGGGAGCAGACAAATGGGCGCCCTATGTAGAGTGGATTGGAAGGAAGCCAGAGGTGGATATGCTTCGGGTGTTCGGGTGCATGTGCATGGCGCTCATGCCTAAGCATCTTTGGCACAACAATCTCGGTGCCAAGGCGATATGGGCTGTGCACTTGGGCATGGCTCAAAACAGCAAGGGGTGGCTTCTTTGGGACCCATTCACCAAGAAATTCTTGGTGAGCAGAGACTGCAAGTTCATGGAGAATCTTATGTGCAAAGATTGGAAGGCGGTGAATGAGGCGAAGATAGGCATGCGGTTTGGGGAGGTGAAGAGTTCCAGTTTGGAGCATGTGGAGCTGCCTTTGGAGCTGAGCAGCGGCAGCACCACCACAAGGCAATCTTCTCTTGTGAATGGGGGAGAGGAGGCCAAGGATGCAGAGGAAGAAGAGGAGGAGGTGCAGCAAGTGAGCGAGCGTGCACCGACACTTCCTTCTCGCACTACGAGTGCTCCACGGATCCGAGTCACCCCGCAGCAACGCCAAGGCCTTCATGTCCCTGCAGCTGAGGAAGGAAGGGGTAAGAGGAGAATCCAAGCCCCTAATAGGCTGACCTATGATGCACTGGGAAAGCCAGCCAAGTCAGCTCTGGCCGGAGCGGCACTTATGGTTGGAGATGACGAGGAGAGTGACTACGAGGAGTGTGCCTTCGCGTTCTTCTCTTCGGTGGAGATGGCGGGGGAACCAGCAACTCTCAAGGAGGCCTTGGAGAGTAGTGATGCTGAGGAGTGGAAGAAGGCAATGGAGAGTGAGCTGAAGAGCATTGAGGAGAACGGCACGTGCGAATTGGTGGAGCTACCGGAGGGGCGTAAGGCGATTACGTCCAAGTGGCTCTTCAAGATCAAGTCCGACGCCGACGGCAAAATCGAGCGCTACAAGTCTAGGCTTGTGGCCAAGGGGTACCAGCAGAAGGAGAAGGTAGACTATACGGAGTTGTTTGCTCCTGTGGTGAAGCCGACGACGCTGAGAACCCTACTCGTGGGTGCTGCCATCAAAGGATGGGTGGTGAAACAAATGGACGTGACAACCGTGTTCCTCAACGACATTCTCGAAGAAGAGATTTTCATGGTGCAGCCAGAGCGGTTTGATGATGGTAATGGCAGAGTGTGGAAGCTAAAGAAGGCGCTCTATGGGCTCTAGCAAGCCCCTAGGCGGTGGTACTTGAAGCTGCGTGAAGTCTTGGAGGAGATCGGGTTCACTCCCTCATCCGCCGATCATTCCTTGTTCATGCTTGGCGAGGGGGAGCAGAGGAGTTTCATGGTGGTTTATGTGGATGGCATCCTCATTTTCTCACCCTCCTCTGACCTTGTGAAGGAGGTGATGCTGAAGCTTCAAGACAAGTTCAAGTGCAAGGCCCTTGGTGACGTGAGCTTCTACCTCGGGCTTCACATTGAACACGATGTGGAGAAGCGGTGCATGCGGGTGCATCAACGGAAGTACCTGGAGGCATTGGCTGCCAACTTTGGGCAGAGTGAAGGCCATGTGGCTACACCCTTTCCCTCTGGGTTCAAGTGTGTGAAGGGACCAGAGGAGGAGAGCGTTGGTGAAGAGGAGAGGCGCCGTTTTCAATCGTTGGTGGGCAGCCTCATGTACGCGGCGGTAAACACCCGACCAGACGTCGCATTTGCCTCCGGACAGTTGGCTAGGGTTGTTCAATGCCCTAATGAGGAGCAGGTAGCATCTGGAATGAGGCTGGCCAAGTATCTTGGCCAAACACCGACCGTTGGGCTGCAATACTCGGCGGCGGCGCAAAGGCGCAAAAAGGGCACAGATGGTGTTGAACCCAGGCATTTGTTCCTCACCGCATTCTCGGATGCTTCTTATGCATCGGAACCAGAGGACATGACAAGTGTTGGAGGGTTCATTTTCTATGTCGGTGGAGGTCCACCTGCTTGGGAGAGCAAGAAGCAGGTGGATCAAGCATTGAGCTCGGTGGAGTCCAAGTACATGGCACTCTTCCGTGCCGTACGGGAGATTGTGTGGCAGCGGCGTTTGTTGGCTGAATTGGGGGAGGAGCAGCAAGGACCTAACCCACTCTACTGCGATAGCCAAGGTGCCATTGCTCTTGCTAAGAACCCTGTGTTGCATGGCCTCACGAAGCACATGAGGGAGTTTGTTGGTTTGCATTCGGCTTGTTGTCCATGTGCGTGCATGCGTGTGTGCATGGAATGGTATGAGGGCATGAAATAATATATATTTCATGCTTATAATAGTGTGTGAATGATGAGGCATGATTTTGAATGTGTGTGTCGAGTCAATAGCGAGTTATCGCTAGTCGCGTGTCACGTCGTCGTTTGCGTGTCGTGTGCGGTTTTCCATTTTTTCGTGTGTGGAACGTTCGGCGTGTCGCAGGTGTGCGCAGCAGACTTCCAAGAACTCAAGGACGAATTTATCTTGAAGAACCAGAGCCTTGGTTTCAAGAATCAAGTGATTTCGAAGCTCTCCAAAAGGGTAAACTTTAAGATAGTGAGAATTGTTGCATTACTTTTTGTAGTGTAACATTTCTCTTGGTGTAGGCCCTTGTGGAGGTTAGTTTCGAGACCCTTCGTGGTTGGGGACAGTGTGGCACTGTTCCACATCACTGTACCTCGGCTCTTGGGGTTTGTAGGAGCTGGGAGTAATTCCCAACTCGTAACTCTTCCTAATTTGTGTTCTAAGACTATAGTGGCTGCCATAGTACCGTTCGTTTAAACCAACGCTGTGTTGTCAATTCTGAATGAAGTCGTGCAATCTAAATTGCTTATTGTAGGCGACGTTAAGACGCTCCAGATCCAAGTTGAATCAGGTCATTTGAAGCTGTGACCAGAACGCATTTGGTTGTCAAAATGTTATATAGCTTACTTTGTGTAGGCTATAGTGGGGTAAGCCCATAAGGGTTACAACCAACTTAGGGTTAGTACTTGTACCCAAACTTTCATAGTTCATTCATTCTCGTTCGTTAGTTTGACATGGTTTAGAGCAGGTCCTTCCCTAGGACCGAATTTTTTTTTAAGGCCCACCACAGAGCTGCCCTACTGATTGCACTGCCGCCCTTGCTATCGACGCGCTGCCCTGCTGGCCGCGACACTGCCCCTAGCAGCTTGTCGAGCCCCCCCTAGCAGCCCACGAACCGCCCCTGCAGTCAGTGCGCTGCCCTTGCAGCCCCCGCACCGCCCACTTGCGGCCCGCCCGCCGCCCCTGCAGCCCGCGCGCCACCCGCTTGCGGCCCACCCGCCGCCCCTGCAGCCCGCGTGCCGCCCGCTTGCGGCCCGCCCGCTGCCCCTGCAGCCCGTGCACCACCCATTTGCGGCCCGCCCGCCACCCCTGCAGCCCACACGCCGCCCATTTGCGGCCCGCCCGCCGCCCCTGCAGCCCGCGCGCCGCCCATTTGCGGCCCGCCCGCCGCCCCTGCAGCCCGCACGCCGCCCATTTGCGTCCCGCCCGCCGCCCCTGCAGCCCGCGCGCCGCCCGCTTGCGGCCCGCCCGCTGCCCCTGCAGCCCGCTTGCCACCCATTGCGGCCCGCGTGCCGCCTCCTCTGCAGCCCGTGCACTGCCTGGCTGCTGCCAGCACTGTTCCTTGCGCTGCCCGGCTCCTGCCCTGCCCTGCGAGCTTCCCTAGTGCTAGTACGCCGCCTTGACTGCGTGCTGCTCTGCTATGGCTTCTCTCCGTGTCCTCACGTTCGATCATGAGGGCCGTCCGATCCAGTTCGACACGTGGCTCGAAGACTTACAGCTGTACTTACTGAGCGACTCTAGAGATAGCATTTTGTTGTTTGACCACACGTCTGGAGCCTCTCTCGCCCCTCCCGCCATAGCTGATAGTGCAACTCGCTCACAGTGGCTTACCCGTGACGCTGCTGCTCGCTTAGCCACTCGAATGCGCTCACTTCGGACAGCACAAGACTGCTAAAGCACTGTACAACACTGTAGTCGCCCGTTACTCCTCCCCTCCCACTTCTGCTCTAGGCCGTCTTCTACTGCAATACCTGTTTCCTGAGCTGTCTGCTTTTGCCACTGTAGAGGACCTCGTTACCCACCTTCGCACTAGCGACGCTCGCTAACGCTCAGCCCTCCCAGCCGAGTTCCTAGAGAAGACCCCCCCCCCCCCCCCCGATGTACATCACCCTCTACTTCATAGTCATCCGCCTCCCTGACTCTCTTCGCGCAGTCAAGGACCACTTTCTTGCACTTGACCCCACAGACCTCACTGTTGACCTGCTCGAGCATCACCTCCTTGTAGCTGAGACTAGTGTAGTCACTGTAGGTGCCCCTCGTGGCACTCCTCGCACGCCCTTCTTTGAGGGGTGTTCCCCCTCCCCCCTTGCCCCCTCCTACGCCTCTGCTGCTGCTGTTGACGTCCTTGGTGCTGAGGATGTCGGGGCTGCTTCTGCTAGTGGGAAGCACCGTAGCAGCAAGGGCAAGGGTCGCAGGAGTAGTGAAGGTGGCAGCGGGGGTGGTAGTGGGGGCGGCAGTGGAGGTGGTGGAGGTAGTGGAGGTGGTGGCAGCGGTGGGAGTGGTGGCGGGAGTGGGGGATTTGGTGGCGGCGGTGGTGGCAGCGGTGGGAGTAGCGGTGGCGGCAGTGGGAGTGGTGGCAGTTGGGGTGGAGCTGTTCAGATGGGAGGTTCTGGCGGTGGCCAGAGGCAGTAGCAGCAGCGTCGGAGCGAGACCCCTTCGCCCCAGCAGCTTCGTGAGTGGTTTTCTCAGCGTGGGACATCTGGGGGTAGTGTTAGCTGCCCGTATGTCATCCGCACGGGTGACCGTGCTGGTCAGACATGCGGGAAGCCTCACACGCAGCAAGGCTGCTTCTCCCGCCTAGACGACGCTTGGCGCGCAGAGTTTGGTGACGAGGCCGAGCGCCCCCGCTGGGCAGAGCTGCCTAGGTATGGAGTTGCTATCTTTGATCTTGACTATGATGCTATCCTTGCTGCTATGTATGCCTTATCTATTAGTGCTGAGGGTGACTTGTCAGAATCCAAACCACTTAGACCATTCGGATAGAAGGGCTTGTTAAGTAGCGGGTCAGAGTGCGCCCATAACCCCCCAGGCGAACGCGCCTGTAACCCCCCTAGGATCAATCGGGCATCCACAGTACAGATCTACTGACACCCCCCTTCACTGGGAGGCCCAGGACTGAGAACAGCGGCAACGGCCTACATGTGCAACACCAGGATTCGAACCCGAGACCACTCTGACAGTGTGTCAGAATCCCAGTCTCTAGACCATTGGGATAGAAGGGCTTGTTAAGTAGCGGGTCAGAGTGCGCCCATAACCCCCCAGGCGAACGCGCCTGTAACCCCCCATAGGATCAATCGGACATCCACAGTGCAGATCTACTGACACCCCCCCATACTGGGAGGCCCAGGACTGAGCACAGCGGCAAGGGCCCACATGTGCATCCACCGGGATTCGAACCCGAGACCACTCTGACATCATGTCAGAATCCCAGTCACTAGACCACTGGGATAATTAGCGGGTAAGAGTGCGCCCATAACCCCCCAGGCGAACGCGCCTGTAACCCCCCTAGGATCAATCGGGCATCCACAGTGCAGATCTACTGACATGACTGTCACCTGTGTGTGCCGCCTGACCCAGGTATAGAGGCTGCTGCTCTAGGTGCTAGTGAGTCTGATCTCCCTGGTACTGCGCCTGCTGAGGCCTTGCACACCTTTACACTTGACTCAGGTGCTTCCCGCTGTTTCTTTCGCGACAGCACCACCCTCACTCCTCTCTCTGCACCTGTACCGGTCAGACTGGCTGAACCCTCAGGGGGCCCAGTTCTTGCCCGTTCCTCCACTGTTCTCCCGTGTCCGGCGGTTCCGTCCGGCTCACTGTCAGGTCTTCACCTCCCTTCGTTCTCTACAAACTTGGTAAGTACTGCTGCCCTCCAGGATGCGATGGTCACTACCACCACTCCTGGGGGTCAGCGTGGGTCGATCTACACGTGTAAACCGGACGAGCCGTCACCTGGCCACGTTCACCCGTCGGCCTGGGTCGAGTCTATACACCCTGGCTACCGAGCCTCCTCAGGTAGCTGCGTCTGCCCAGGTGTCCGCGTCAGGTCAGGTAGCACACCCCTGCTCGTGTCGCCTCCTGTCGCACAAGAGTCTCCTGTTGCACCACCGACTTGGTCACCCCTCCCTGCCACGCCTTCGTGACATGCACTCCTGCCTCCTTGTCTCTGGTCTTCCCAGGTCTCTTCCTCCCCTCGCGCCCTCGCCTGCCCCGCCCTGCCTTCCTTGCGTCGAGGGGCGGCAGCGCACGGCTCCTCACTCCTCCTCGTTTCCCCCGACGACTGCTCACCTACAGACTCTCCACATTGACATATGGGGCCCAGCCCGCGTCAGTGGACAGGGCCGCGAGCGCTACTTTCTACTGGTTGTTGACGACTACACGCGTTACACCACGGTCTTCCCCTTGCGCAGCAAGGGTGAGGCCCTTGATGTCTTGATCCCTTGGATCCGCGCAATCCGTCTCCAGCTCCGCAATTGGTTCCGCCATGACCTTCCTGTCCTGCGTATGCACTCTGTCAGAGGTGGTGAGTTCTCCTCCGACCTCTTGCGGGACTTTTGTCGCGGGGAGGGCATTCTCGAGTCGTTCACGCTTCCGGACTCCCCTCAGCAAAATGGGATTGCTGATCGCCGCATTGGCTTAGTCATGGAGGTCGCTCGTACCTCCATGATCCATGCGGCTGCTCCCCATTTTCTGTGGCCGTTTGCGGTCCGGTACGCTGCGCATCAGCTCAAACTCTGGCCCCGTGTCTCCTTGCCGGAGACCTCGCCTACAATGCGTTGGACGGGGAAGGTTGGCGATGCATCGGTGTTCCAGGTCTGGGGTTCTCGTGCCTTTGTTCGCGATACGTCCGCGGACAAATTCCCCGCCCGCGCTATTCCCTGCGTCTTCCTTGGCCTTCCCCCTGACGCGCCTGGTTGGCAGTTTTACCACCCCACCTCGCGCCGTGTCCTTCCCTCTCAGGACGTCACGTTTGATGAGCCGGTTCCCTTTTACCGTCTCTTCCCCTACCGCTCTGCCCCTCTCCCACCCCCGCCGCTCTTCCTTGGTCCCCCTCCAGTAGTCCCCTTCCCCCCTCAGGGTCCTGCTCCCTCAGGTGTGTCTCAGGTAGACCCACTCTCTGGTACTGTGCCTGTTGAGGTCGATGTAGACTCAGGGGCTGCTCGAGGTGCTGCGTCTAAAGGTGCTGCGTCTAGGGGTGCTGCGTCTGGGGGTGCTGAGCCTGCGGGTGCGGAGCCTGAGGGTGCTGAGTCTGAGGGTGCTGGGTCTGGGGGTGCTGAGCCTGGGGGTGCGGAGCCTGGGGGTGCTGAGCCTGCGGGTGCGGAGCCTGGGGGTGCTGAGCCTGAGGGTGCGGAGCCTGGGGGTGCTGAGTCTGAGGGTGCGGAGTCTGGGGGTGCTGAGTCGAGGGGTACTGCTTCTTCTGAAGGTCGTGCAGGTGCCTCGTTACGATTGTTTCCCCGGCCGAAGCCTCTCTCCCCGCAGCCGTTGCGCGAGTGGTTTGCTCGGCGCACACGCCTTCGAAGTGGAGCTGCCGGAGTTGGAGACTCTGCAGCTGGAGGCACTTGAGCTGGAGGTACTGGAGATACTAGTCTTGGAGGTGCTGGAGTTCTTGATGGAGCTGGAGGTCCCGGAGGTGCTGGAGCTGCTGGTCCTGGAGGTACTGGAGCTGCTGGAGCTAGAGGTGTTGCAGGAGTTCGAGATGGAGGCACTGGAGCTGGAGCTGCTGGAGGTACTGGAGCCGATGGTCCCGGCGGTGCTTGTACTGGAGGTACAAGAGCTGTTGGAGTTGGTGGTGCTGCAGGAGTTGGAGCTGGAGACCCTAGAGCTAGAGACACCAGAGCTGGAGGCGCTGCCCTGGGGGTGCTGGTGCTGTTGGTGCTGGTTCTGGAGACACTGGACGGCCGCGACCGTACTTCGTTCCCCTTCTTCAGCAGGTTCTTGGTCTCCCGTCTTCTACTGGCCTTACTCCTCCCTTACTGTGTCCACCGCGTGACCAGACGTAGCCGCCGTTACAGCCAGCCTCCCCACTGCCTGCTCCTTCTCCTTACACTGAGCAGACCGGAGGTCTTACGGATCGTTGTGAGCCTGTGTCTTGTCCTGCCTCGCCTGTTCACGCTATTCTTACTGGTCGTCGTGTTCCTCGTCCGCATCCTGCTCGTGTCCCCGGCACGCACCATATGGCACTTCGTCCTTCCTCTGTTCCACAGCGTTTCCCCCTGCCGTCTCCTCCTGCGCCCTCTCTTGCTGACGGTCCGGACCCTGAGTCTGACTTAGTTCGTGCTGCCAGTCCTACTGTCACACGTCTTCTAGCCACTGTTGTCACTGACCCTTCGTTTGAGTCTGCTGCTGCGTCTCCCCTAGTTGCTGAGCTTGTTGACTTTGCTACCGCCTGTTGTCTCAACTACGCCGCTAGTCTTGTTGCTGAGTCTGAGTCTGACTGTCCTCCGTCCGTCGGGGGTGAGTGTGCTCTTGGCACGGACGTCCTTGAGGAAAGGCAGGAGACTTTGAGTGTTTTGCAGCTACTGTACCCCATCTCGTGTCCATGCTGATTGCACCTGTGGGAGACCTGGATACACCAGACATCCTGACCCCGCGCTCTTACGCAGAGGCGATTACCGGTCCCTACTCCTCTCAGTGGCAGACAGCCATGGACGCAGAGATGGCATCCTAGAAGTCCACAGGCACTTACGTCGACGCAGTTCCCCCTCCAAGGGCGAACATAGTCGATGGCATGTGGATTTCCAAGGTGAAGCGGTAGCTGGTTTCTCTGCCTGCCTTCAAGGCTCGTTATGTTGCACGAGGCTTCAGTCAGCGACAGGGAGTTGACTTCTTCCAGACCTTATCCCCTACCCCAAAGATGACTAGTCTTTGGGTACTGCTGCACGTCGCCGCTCAGCGTGACTACAAGCTTCACTCTCTTGACTTGAGCATAGCTTTCTTACAGGGCAGCCTGCACGAGCAGATCTGGCTGCGCCGCCCACCTGGCTTCACTGGGTCATTTCCTGCAGGTACCCAGTGGAGCCTCCAGCGGCCAGTCCACGGTCTCTGCCAGGCGCCTCGCGAGTGGCACAACACACTGAGGACGACGCTTGCGCCTCTTGGGTTTGCTCCTTCTACTGCTGACCCGTCGCTATTTCTACGCACCGACACTTCGCTGCCGCCGTTCTACGTCCTCATGTACGTCGACGACTTGGTCTTTGCCACTGTTGACACTGAGGCACTGGCCCTTGTGAAGTAAGAGCTGCAGAAGAGACACACCTGCACTGACCTGGGTGAGCTGCGCAGCTATCTTGGCTTGCAGATCACCCGGGACAGAGCACGGCGCACCATCACCCTAACTCAGTCACACATGGTGCACCAGATCCTTCAGCGCTTCGGCTTCCGGTACTCCTCGCCGCAGTCCACTCCTCTGCCTACCGGTCACTTGCTCTCAGCTCCACCTTCGGACGAGTCCGTAGAGCCGAGTGGCCCATATCCAGAGCTTGTGGGCTGCCTCATGTACTTGATGACCTGCACTCGACCTGACCTTGCCTACCCTCTTAGCATCCTGGCACGCTACGTTGCGCCCGGGAGACACCGACCAGAGCACTGGGAGGCCGCTAAGAGGGTGTTGCGCTACTTGTGCAGTACTTTGGGCATGAGGCTCGTGCTTGGAGGACGGGGTCCAGTTGTCCTCACTGGACACGTAGACGCTTCTTGGGTTGACGACTTGGCTACGTAACAGTCGTCACAGGGTTACACTTTCAGCCTTGGCTCCGGCTCTGTTTCTTGGCAGTCTACCTGCTCGTCTTCTGTTCTCAGTTCCAATTGTGAGGCTGAGATCTACGCACCGACAGCACCGACAGTGGTGTACAAGGCGTAATCTCGCCATAATCTGAAGTGCCAATGGGCTTGCGTGCTTATGCGCACTTGTGATTATCTATTCTAGAAGAGCGCGTTCCCGAAGGTTCGGATTATCTGTTGTTTCTATGCATTTCTGAGTGTAAATACGCCTTGTACTCACCTTTAGTGCAACATTCTCGAGTGGAAATTCGATCCTGTGACAGGCCATGGCTGCACAAGAGTTACGCTGGCTCACCTACCTGCTGACCGACTTGGAAGAGCGGCCTCGTTCTTCTCCAGTTCTGTACGTAGACAACAAGGCCATGATTGCCTTGTGTTAAGAGCACAGACTGGAGCACAGAAAGAAGCACATCGCTTTGTGTTACTTCCTTGCTCGAGAGTTGCAGCAGCGTGGTCAGCTTTGTCTTGCTTATGTGGCCAGTCGGGCCAACACTGCTGATATATTCACCAAGCACTTTAGTCTGGTGATCATCAGCGTTTCAGTACTGTTTTAGGCCTTGTGCCTACTTTGCCTCACTTGCTTACTGCGTGACTTTACTTGTACTGTGATCTATATATATACCTGCATGCTTACACTTGCTAGGGTATGATCATTGTACTGTTTGTTCTCTTTTATATAAGTCTGCATGTGAACTGGCCTTGTGGCCTTTGCTTGTGCTCGGAATGTGTGGTGACTTTGTGATCCACCCTGAACTTGCTTTGGTTTTCTTGACTGGTCTTGTGACCACTTGTTCTCCCCCACTTTGCCTATGGGGGTGTGTCAAAATGTTATATAGCTTACTTTGTGTAGGCTATAGTGGGGTAGCTCATAAGGGGTACAACCAACATAGGGTTAGTACTTGTACCCAACTCTTTCATAGTTCATTCATTCTCTTTCGTTAGTTTGACATTGGTAACTTAGCACAGGCGAATGATCACGCGAATGGTAACTAAATTAAAATCCTGCCAAAATGATCCTGAGTACGAGCAATTTGTTGGATTTGAAAGGTTTTACGTACTGTTTTATAGTTCTTGAACGATTCCCGCCGTGACTTTGAAGGATTTCTTCTGTTTAAGTTCGAACAAATAAAACTAGCAGATAAAATTATATGTTTGCTAACATGATTGCGTACTTGCAGAACAAAGAAATTTTCCCGGAAAAGCGACAAATCTATATTAAAAAAAATGTGGAATTATTGCAACGTGGGGTATTTAGGTGGGAAAATAATACACCCCTTCTGAATGGCATGCCTTTGGTACAGTCAGGAATCGTCAATTTAGTCTGGCTAGAGCAGGTTACCCCAGAATCAGGGTTATTCTGGGTGAGGGTTTCTTCTAGTTACCATCCGCGTGATGGCATGCCACTGTATAGTTACCAAACGCGTGAATCGAGTTACCAAACGGGTGAAAATTCATCGTAATGGTTACCATACGCGTTATAAAGCGCTAGGTATGTTACCATTCGCACATTTTCCCTGTCATTTTCCTTAATTCGCGCCTCTGCTTCACGCGTACATGACTGTCCCCGCCAACAACTTCCTACAGTAAAATGCTACCACTCGCGACACTCGCCTCGACCAATGTTCCCGCCATTGTTCACATCGCGACCCAACCTCACGGTTCGGTTGGTAACTCGCGCTCCGACCCTCCGCCTCGACAATTTCCAACTTCAGCGCCAGGCCTGTCGCGCACCACATTCTCGCGCATTATCGTTACCACGCTAGGCCTCGCTATATATTGTTCGCTCATTCATTGCTCATTGTATTATTGCTTCGATAGTGCAATTTTCGCTCGCTCACTCAATTGCACTCGTAACACTTGGAATTCAGAGCTACGACCCTTTCTCGGACCGCGCCCACACCTTTGCTTCCCACATTATCTCAATTTTTGGAGGGGGTAGACGTCCCTCAACAATCAAGCACCGCTGCTCGTTGTCAGAATTATATTATAACTGCATGTAGTTCTAGCCTTAGTGTAGTTATCCTAACTTCCTGCTTGGTGGTGTACCCCCCTTTCCTACCCTATTTGTACTTCACTCTCTATAGTGAAACCCCTCTTCTCCTCAACTCTCTCGATAGTCCATGCCTAGCTAAAACTCTAGCATGGTTCCTAATCTTCTCCGTTCCTACTATGCTACTAATCTCAACATGGTATTAAGAGCTACTACGGTCTTAGGACCTATTATCTTTCGTGGAACATGGGCCCACCCACGCTGGAGCGCGAAATGCGGAAATTTCCCTTTTTCCTCGTTGCCTGCCGCCCCTAGCATGGCCTCGCGGCCCCCCGTCGCCCTAGCACGACCCCGCGGCCCCGTCACCCTAGCACGACCTCGCGGCCCCGTCGCCCCTAGCACGGCCCCGCGGCCCCGTCGCCCGTCGCGGCCCCGTCGCCCTAGCACGGCCCCGCGGCCCCATCGCCCGTCGCTGCCCCGTCGCCCTAGCACGGCCCCGCGGCCCTGTCGCCCTATCTCGTCACCTGTCGCGCCCGGGGCGCCTACCGGTCCCGTCCCATCAGCACGTCGCGCTCTGCCCTGTCGCGACCGATGCGCCTGCCCGTCCCGTCCCGTCGTCGCCCTGTGCTCTGCCTGTCGTCGTCGTCGTTCCGCCCGTCGCCCTGCCCGTCGTAAGCGCCAACGCCAGCTCGGACCGCCAGCGCCAGCACCGGAGCCTACGCCTGCGCCACCGCCAGCGCCGGCAGCAGCTAACGCCGCCCCCCCCCTCCCCCTTCCCTCTCGCAGCTTCTTCTGTGGAAGGGGGGGAGATTTGGGGGTGGCGGGTGTGACCGACCAGTAGCCCGTCCCTCCCTTCCCTCTTCCTCTCTCCACTGCAGCGCTTGTTGCTGTGTGGAGGGGGGGGGGGAGGAGAGAGGTGTAGGGGGGATGAGAGCGGTTAAGGGGAGACGACAGAGAGTGGCGGAAGAAGCAGCCACACATCTGCAACTGCCGCCCTCTGCTCCCGTGGTACCTCCAGCTGCAGCCCCGGTCGCCACTTTTGCTTGTCTTGACTTTCTGTTGCTGTTGTGCGGCAGGTGCTGCCGTTGAGCCCAGATGTGCCGCCGCCGCTTGCCGCTGCACGCTCCTGCTCTCCAGGCAGCCTGCCGCCACATGCACCTACTTCTGCTGTGCCGCCGCCCTTGCCGCCGCATGCTCCTGCTTCTGCTGCTTCTACCTTGGCTGCGGGGTTGCTGTAACTGTATCTGCCACTATTGCACTGGTTGTCACTGCTCTCGCGTGCTGCTGCTTTGTTCTGCTTGGTGTACCCCTGCAGGTTGTGTCTAGCACTTGGCTCTTCCCGCATGCAGTTAAGGGGGGATGTCAGAATTATATTATAACTGCATGTAGTTCTAGCCTTAGTGTAGTTATCCTAGCTTCCTGCTTGGTGGTGTACCCCCCTTTCTTACCCTATTTGTACTTCACTCTCTATAGTGAAACCCCTCTTCTCCTCAACTCTCTCGATAGTCCATGCCTAGCTAAAACTCTAGCATGGTTCCTAATCTTCTCCGTTCCTACTATGCTACTGATCTCAACACTCATGTGCTCTCCCGCAAGCACACCCAGCCACGACTGAGGCTCTAGCTGAGCTCGCCCGATGTTGTGCCAAAGTACTATAGTGGCACGGTCATCGCACTCCCATTCAGCCTACAAGCCTGCTCAGCTTCTGGAATTTTGTGGGGTGGTGCTTCAACATGTGTTCTTCAAATCCTCAAAGTTTCAGAGTTTTTGAAGCAGTTTACAAGGCATTGCAACATTTTTAGTTTCAAGACTTATGGCATCCCGGAAGTGTGTGTTACTCTTTTTTGGTAACACCCGAGTTCACCATTTCGGCTGCTGACTCATCTACCGAGCTCTGATTGGTCTGAAAATCGGTGTGGCAGTCCTTTGCCATGTTGTGCAGGTGGTCACCGAGTTTCAGGACAACCCAGCATCGGAGCAGCACGTGACAGCTGTCGAAAGTTACTGTTCCGTAGTCATGGTGCACTGTTGGCAGCATTTCCCTTGCCACCCTTTCATTGTTGTCATGCCAATGGTGCAGGGACAGAGAATGAGACAAGAAGTACAGGTGGTCAAGTGGGACTCTACCACCCTCCTTTTGAGAACTGTGGTCTTCCTGGAAGCAGCTTGCAAGAGGGTGCAAGTGGGAAGACAAGCTGACTCATGGTTGGCTTGACTCACTATTGGTAGCCTTGAGTACAGCTCTGAACATCCAAGTGTGGTTGGCTTTGCTGACCTAGCTAGGACGTTTCCCGTCCTTCTCTAGCCTTTCTCCCCTAGGACTCAACCTTCTCTGAGTTCCCAGGATGGTCCCAACCCCTTAAGAGTCCCCTAGGCAATGCTGTACTCAACCTCCTCTTTGCATCAATAAAGCTACTCGTTTTTCAGCCGAGCTTACGTTTTTAATCACTGCGTAGCGCATACAACTCTGATGAAAGCAATCCATATACCGTTGGAAAGCAGACACCTGAAGCTAACGTTTGTCCAAATTTCAGCCTCGTTTGTTATCGGAGCGGATCGTGATGGTGTTTTGAACAGGGGCGGTTCGAAGTCATCAGATTCTGCTTAGGTGGTTTCAAGGGCATCTACGACCCCTAAGTGGACTCTAGACTATAACAAGTGGTATCAGAGCGGTTATTCTCTGTTCCTGGGTCAATATGGAGGCTGAAGGTTCTGCTCCAGCTGGTCCTAGTGGCAGTGGTGGCGTGAGAGGCGCTGGGGAAGCAGGAAGAGGCGTTGTAGGCGGATCTGCACCAATAGCATCCGTTTCAACACCAGCCAAGGATGATGTGAAGGCATTCAACCTAGAGAAGTTCTCTGGGGAGGATTGGGCATCATGGAGCTTCAGGATGGAGCTCCTATTTAACCATTATGGGCTGCTTGAAGTGATGGATGGAGAATTGAAGAGGCCTGCGAGCGAAGGAGCGACCAAGGAATGGGATCGCCGATCCAAGGATGGATTCTTCCTTCTCTCTCAATGCCTCTCATCCAACCAGCTGCACCACGTCAAGAATCTCATCCAGGACATCCAGTGTGGTCCCAAGGCATGGAAAATATTGAAGGATGTCCATGCCCCCAGCAGCGAAGCGATGGTGGTGGTGCTCGAACGACAACTCCATGCGGTGAAGTTCAACGAGGGTGATGCGGTGCAAGGAGCGTTCGATCAAATCCGGGACCTCTATGTGAAGCTCTCTGCTGCTGGTGTGGACTACCCTGAAAAGATCAAGTGCTACAAGGCTCTCTCGCTGCTGCCGGAGTCGTGGGGCCCCTTGGTGGTCAACCTCAATGGCATGAAGGACTCATGGTCCCTTGAGTGGATTCGTGCTCAAGTCCTTCAAGAGGAGTTTCGGAGGAAGGAGCTGACTGCCGCTGCCGGTGAAGGTGGAGGCTCTGCCTATGGCATGAAAGGCTTCAAGGGACGTGGCAGCAAGAAAGGCAAGGCCAAGGAAGGCTCTGGAGGGGAGCAGTATTCGGGAGGGAAGCGTAGCAACAAGGGAGGCAAGCGGTGTGGCGGCAAGTGTTGGTATTGCCATGTGGAAGGTCACCCATGGTTTAAGTGTCGCAAGCTACCTGATGGTTGGAGGCCTGGTCAGCCATCAATTGAAGGCTCTAAGGGTGTTCATGGAGCTATGGGAGAAGGCATGGGCAGTGAGGAGGGCGATGGAGGTGCCGGCGGACATGGCGGCATGTTCTACCATGTAGGAGAGGCATGCTCCGAGGATATGGTTGTACCGGCCAGCAAGGTTGCTCTTCACCGTTCCTCCCATTGGGTCATCGACACGGGAGCCTTCATGACCATGACCAACCGAGAGGATCTGCTGGATGAAGTCAGGCCATCAAAGGCAGCCACCGTTGTTTCAGCCACCGGCCAAGTTGTACCCGTGCGTGGCGAGTGCGGATGGGAGGCTTGTGGAGCTGAAGCGTGTTCTCCTTGTCCCTGGACTATGTGCCAACCTTCTCTCTACCAAGGCATTGAGTGAGGCAGGGATGAAGATGGAGATGATGGGCACAAAGGTGTTCAAGGCAACTCTGGATGGGCGCGTGTTGTGGGACCTCCGAGGCGGCAAGGACATGCACCGGTCCATGTGGGAGATACCGGTGCTGCCATGGAAGGAGGCGGCTGCGCGCTTGGCTGCTGAAGCTGTAAGAGGAGGGCATGCAAGCCACGTAACCAGTGGAGGAGGTGGTGATGGCAGTGATGGTGGGCTGCTTGTGCATGGGGGGGGTGCTCTACCAAGTGTAACTCCTAGCACGGGTGAGACGGATTGGCTCACCGCACACCGTCGCTTTGGCCACGTGGCGCTACCTCAGTTACAGCAGCTGTTTAAGGAGGAAAGAGTCAAGGGGCTGAGGATAAAGGGGGAGCCCAAGGAGGTGGGCTCTTGTGAGACTTGCTTGACCAGCAAGTTCTCACGATTTCCCTTCCATTCGACGGTGGGGCAGTCAAGTGACCCGGTGGAGCTCGTGCATGTGGATCTTGTGGGGCCCATGAAGGTGAAGGGAGATGGTGGAGCCCTGTATTCCATGACTATGGTGGATGATTACACAAGGCTCACCTGGTCCTTTCCACTTGCAAAGAAGAGTGATGCTGCAAGGGTCATCATTGAAGAGTGGCTGCCCATGGTGGAGCGAGAGAGCGGCAAGCGGGTGAAGGCGATTCGTAGCGACCGTGGTGGGGAGTTTTTGGGAGCGGAGTTCCGGAGCTGGTTGAAGCGGCATGGCATCAAGCAGCAGCTCACCACGGCCTACACCCCTCAGTCCAACGGTGTGGCAGAGAGAGCGAACCGGACCATCATAGAGGGCGGGAGAACGATTTTGGTGGACTCGGGTCTACCCTTGCGGTTCTGGCCCCTCGCTATTCGTCATGCTATCGTCATCAAGAACCGGATGTTGACTCATGTGGGAGGTCAGCATTGGGTTCCTATGGAGAAGTGGAGTGGCAAGAAGCCCCTGGTTGATATGCTTCGTGTGTTTGGGTGCATGGGGCTCGTGCATGTCTCTAAGGAGAAGCGTGACAAGCTTCAAGCGGCGGCGGTGTGGGCTGTTCATTTGGGTCTTGCACGGGGGAGCAAGGGCTGGCTCATGTGGGACCCAAAATCCAACACCATCTTCACCACCAGAGATGCCAAGTTCATGGAGGGGCTCATGTTCAAGGAGTGGTCGGAGCGGGGGAGGAGCAAGGTCACCATTCCGCTTGGAATAGAGGTGGGAACCAACGACCCACTTCTCATTCCCATCGAGTTGTCCTCATCTTCAGAGTTGACAGAGGTGTCACATGACTTGGGAGGTGCTGAAGGGGAGGCAGCAGATGTGGAAGAAGTACTACAGCAAGGGGAGGCCCCTATATCTGAGAGAGGTGATACCGAGGAGGAGGTGCAGCAGCCTACACCATCCCCTAAGCTTCCACCAAGGCGCACAACCCAAGGGAAGCGTGATGCTGTCCGTGGTGGAGCCAAGGAAGGAGCAGCCAAGGAGAGGCCCAAGAGAGCTGCCCACCCAAGGGATTTCCTCAAGTATGAAAGGCTTGGGGTTCCCAAGGCATTGCTAGTCCAAGAGGAGGAATATGAGGAGGAGAAGGGAGCCGAGGGAGAGATGGAGCAGATTTGTTGCTTTGGCGTCAACTTACCTCATGAGCCGGCGTCAATGGAGGAAGCTCTCGCTGGAGATGATCGAGAGGCGTGGCTGGCTTCAAGGGAGGATGAGTTCCAGAGCCACATGGAGAATGAAACATGGACCCTTACCAATCTTCCCCCAGGAAGGAAGGCATTGGACTGCACGTGGGTGTTACGTGTAAAGACCGATGCGGAGGGGAGGTTGGAGAGGCGCAAGACAAGGCTTGTGATCAAAGGCTTTCAGCAGAGGGAGGGAATTGAATTTCAAGAGGTGTTTGCTCCTGTTGCCAAGGCTCCTACGCTCCGGTTGTTGCTAGCAGCCGCTGCCGTTTGTGGCTGGAAGGTGGAGCAAATGGATGTGAAGACGGCGTTCCTCTATGGCGTGGTAGATGAGGAGATCTACATGAAGCAGCCAGAGGGGTATGATGATGGGAGCAGACGTGTTTGCAGGCTCAACAAGGCCATCTATGGCCTCAAACAAGCTCCAAGGTGCTGGTATGCAAGGCTGGTGGAGGCGTTGGAGGCTCTTGGCTTCAAAGTTAGCGGCTGCGACGAGAGTCTCTTCATGACCGAGGGGGAGGAGGAGAAGGTATTTCTCCTTGTCTATGTCGATGACATCCTCCTCTTCTCTCCATCCCTAGAGAGGATCAAGGAGGTGCAAGGGAAGCTGAAGGAGACCTTTCAATGCAAGGCCCTTGGATCAGTGGGGTATTACCTTGGTCTTCACGTTGAGCGGGACGAGGTGAAGGGATGGTTGAGGCTTCACCAACACAAGTACCTTGCAGTCATGGGGGAGAAGTATGGGCTGGAGGAAGGGAGGAGTGTGAAGACTCCTCTACCCTCAGGGTTTCAGCTGCACATTGATGAAGAGGAGGGTAAGGTGTTGGAGTACGAGTTGCAGCGTCGGTTCCAGTCAATGGTGGAGAGCTTGATGTACGCTTCGGTCAACACTCGCCCCGACATTGCGTTTTCAGTTTCACAGCTCGCTCGTGTGGTGTCTAGGCCCCTTCAAGAGCACCTGGATGCAGCAGAGAGGCTGGTGAGGTACTGCATGGCAAACTCAAGGGTGGGGCTGCAATATTCAGTGCATGGGCAGCTGAAGCAAAAGGGAGTGGAGGAGGTGAGCACAAAGACTGGTGCACCTGCAAGGCGTGGGCATTTGTACCTCTCGTGTTTCACCGATGCTACCTGGGCAAGTGACATCAGTGATGCTACATCCCATGGTGGCTATATATGCTGTGTTGGAGGGAGTCCAGTGAGTTGGAATTCTAAGAAGCAAGGAGAGATAGCTCACTCATCAACGGAGAGCGAGTACATGGCGTTGTTTCATGGAGTGAAGGAGGTGGTTTGGATGAGGAGGTTGCTTGAGGAGTTGGGGCAGGAGCAAGAGGGCCCTACACCTGTGTTTTGTGACAGCCAAGGAGCAATTGCAATGGCGCGTAATGCTGTGCTCCATGGGCTGAACAAGCACATGCATATCAAGTGGCATTGGGTGAGGAAGGAGGTGAAGAAGGGCACCATCTCCTTGCACTACATCAACACTATCAAGCAACCTGCGGATTTCTGGACTAAGCGGCTTGCAGAGCATCAGCATTGGAGCTGTGCCACCTTGTGTGGCATGTCCTTCAACTAAGGGAGGCAGCTTCAGGGAGCAGCTAAGGGATGAATGAGAGCACGATGAGGGGGAGTTTGTTGTGCCAAAGTACTATAGTGGCACGGTCATCGCACTCCCATTCAGCCTACAAGCCTGCTCAGCTTCTGGAATTTTGTGGGGTGGTGCTTCAACATGTGTTCTTCAAATCCTCAAAGTTTCAGAGTTTTTGAAGCAGTTTACAAGGCATTGCAACATTTTTAGTTTCAAGACTTATGGCATCCCGGAAGTGTGTGTTACTCTTTTTTGGTAACACCCGAGTTCACCATTTCGGCTGCTGATTCATCTACCGAGCTCTGATTGGTCTGAAAATCGGTGTGGCAGTCCTTTGCCATGTTGTGCAGGTGGTCACCGAGTTTCAGGACAACCCAGCATCGGAGCAGCATGTGACAGCTGTCGAAAGTTACTGTTCCGTAGTCATGGTGCACTGTTGGCAGCATTTCCCTTGCCACCCTTTCATTGTTGTCATGCCAATGGTGCAGGGACAGAGAATGAGACAAGAAGTACAGGTGGTCAAGTGGGACTCTACCACCCTCCTTTTGAGAAGTGTGGTCTTCCTGGAAGCAGCTTGCAAGAGGGTGCAAGTGGGAAGACAAGCTGACTCATGGTTGGCTTGACTCACTATTGGTAGCCTTGAGTACAGCTCTGAACATCCAAGTGTGGTTGGCTTTGCTGACCTAGCTAGGACGTTTCCCGTCCTTCTCTAGCCTTTCTCCCCTAGGACTCAACCTTCTCTGAGTTCCCAGGATGGTCCCAACCCCTTAAGAGTCCCCTAGGCAATGTTGTACTCAACCTCCTCCTTGCATCAATGAAGCTACTCGTTTTTCAGCCGAGCTTACGTTTTTAATCACTGCGTAGCGCATACACCTCTGATGAAAGCAAGCCATATACCGTTGGAAAGCAGACACCTGAAGCTAACGTTTGTCCAAATTTCAGCCTCGTTTGTTATCGGAGCTGATCGTGACGGTGTTTTGAACAGAGGCGGTTCGAAGTCATCAGATTCTGCTTAGGTGGTTTCAAGGGCATCTACGACCCCTAAGTGGACTCTAGACTATAACACCCGACACCCCCGCCATGGCTGAATTCCAGCTCGCGACGTTGATGCAAGAGTGCCTCGACGAACTTATGCGCCAACTCGAGTAATTGACGCTCGAAATTGCGACGCTCACGGAGGAACGCGACTCCGCACGACAGCAATCTACGGCCAATGCACCAGCACTTGCAAATGCACCTGCACAATCGGAAGAGCCGATTGTCATCTCATCAGGAATACCATTGCAGCACGACAGTGTGGGACAGCGCTCCGGTGCAATCAGCGATGGCGCCGCCCAATCGATGCCATGCATGGAGAGAACCAGGACCGCACCGTGCGTAAACGTACCACGTGAGGCTCATCGCCACGATATTGGTGAGTCGATGCCACTCAAGCCGCAGCGCCCACCCTGCTTCGACCCTAGCCAGCATGGAGGTCTGACGGTTCAATCATGGATTTTCACGATGAACATGTTTTTTTACGCGAACTACGTCACGTCGGATGCAGCGAAGATTCAGTACGCCGTGTCATTGCTGCGGAGCCCCGCCATGGACTGGTGGCGAGCCATTGTGACGTCGCCGAGCACCTACGAGCCACTATCGCAAGAGGAAAGGCACGCAGGCCCAGCCGTAACCTAGAGTTCGTTCTGCGAAACAGCCCAATACAGCACGTGGAACGCGTGGTGCGCAGGGCTACGGGCGCGCTTCGAGCCGATGCAGCTTCGATTTCGGTGCGTCAGAAGCTGCGCACTTGGCGACGGTTTGGGTCGGTCCAAGATTACACCAGCGGTTTTCTCTCTCTGTGTGAGCAGGTCGGCTACATGCACGAAGCGGAGCGAGTGGATCGCTACGTCGGCGGCTTGAAGCCAGAAATTTTGCAGGAGATTCTTCTTCGCGGGATTTCTAATTTCAACGAAATCCTGGCTCTCGCTGAGAAGACCGACATCCTATGCCGTCCGAGGCCGGGGTCCTACCACTAAAGATATCCTACTCGGGGGCTGACCGAGCATGCCACTGTACATGCCGTTGCGACGAACGCAGCTGCCGTTGCGACGAACGCAGCTACTGTGCCGTTTAAGGGGGCGCTGCTTCGCGTCCAATAGGCCGGGTCATCACAAGAGCGAGCGCCCAAAGGAGCTAAGGCACCATGGAGCGGAGCAGGGGAGGGAGTCTAGAAGGCAAGGAAACGCAAGCAGTTAGTAGAGTACGGGCCCATTGCTGACGAGACTCACTGCTCGCCCGACCTCACTGACCCTCACCGAGTGACAGTACCGATTCACGCAATCGATCGGGTTCGGCTGAATAAGGAGGGTACAGCGATAGATTGCCCAATACTGATTTACGGGAAAATACAAGGGACAGTGATGAAGATTTTTATTGACCGAGGAGCAAGTCACAGCTTACTTAACACCGCAACCGCAAGGAAGCTGCAACTGACACTTAGCCGTTGTTTATCGGAGATCGACGCACGCTTAGTTGACGGCATGCCACTGACTATACGGGAGAAGGCGGAGAGAGTGAAGGTTTGCAGCGGGGGGAATTTTGGGTGTACACAGGAAATGCTCGCGACGACACTGGATGAGCACGACATTTTGCTGGGACGTGATTGGCTGCGACGCTACAACCTGCGAATCGACCGGACGACAGGGAGTTGCACTGTGCGAAGCGGCGGTAACTGGGTCGCGCTACCTCACTGGCACTCGCCTATGTCTTCAAAGGTCCACGTCAATGCCATCACGATGAAACAGGCAATCGCCACTGGAGCTGACGTGTACGCAGTGGGCATCATGAAAGTAGGAAAAGCGGAGGAACCGAACGATTTGAAGAAACTGCTGGCAGTCGTACCGCCCGAATTAGAGGAGCTACTGAAACGGTACCCCGGGATTTCCTGATGACTTACCGGAGGGACTGCCACCTCAGTGAGCACATGACCACCTTATAGAGTTAGAGCTGGGGGCATAGCCAACAGTACAGCGACAATTCTGACTTACATAACCCGAACTTGACGAACTGAGGAAGCAGCTAGATTATTTACTGGAGAAAAAAGTTTATCCGACCAAGCTCTTCACCGTTCGCCGCACCGATACTGTTCACACCGAAAAAAGACGGAGGGTTTTGCATGTGCATCAGCTACAGCGCACTGAACAGGGTAATAGTCAAATCGCGATACCCCATCCCCCGCGCCGACGAACCGATCGACCATCTTCGAACATCTAGGGTGTTTTCAAAAATCGACCTACGCGGCGGTTACCACCAGATGCGAGTCGAACCGACAGACTGCGCCAAGACAACTTTCAGAACTAGATACGGGTCCTTCGAGTATACAGTGATGCCATTCGGGCTGGACAACGCACCCGCGACTTTTCAAATGACCATGAACCAAGCGTTTCGACCACTCTTAGACAAGTGCGTCATCGTGTACCTCGACAACATCTTAGTTTACAGCCGGGACAAGCAGTAACACTAAGCAAATTTGGAAGCAGTATTTATTTTTTTAGACGAGCATCGGCTACTGACTAAGGGTTCGAAGTGCGAGTATTTTCAGGACAGGCTAGAGTTTCTGGGGCATGTCATTTCGGAAGCTATTGTTGAAATAGACCCGAAAAAACTGGATACCGTCAAGGTATGGCACCCCCCGAGAAACATCACAGAGCTGCAGAGTTTTTTAGGGTTCGTTATTTATGTACGTCGGTTCGTCCCCAACATGGCACGGTTAACTGCCCCTCTGACGGATTTCCTGCGGAAGGGGTCGTTTTTACGTGGGGGGAGAAAGAGCATGCTGCCTTCTCTGCCCTGAAAATGCTATCTGTTAACCGCCCGTGCTACACATTGCCGACCCACACCGCCCATTCGAAGTAGTTACCAACGCCAGCGACATCGCCATCGAAGCCGTACTGCTACATGATTTTGGCAACGGATTACAGCCCATCGCATACGAGTCACAAAAACTGCATCCGCTTGAGAAGAAATACCCGATACACGGCCGCGAAATGCTCGCGATCGTACACGCATTCAAAGTGTGGCGCGGTTACTTGACCGGCGCAGGCGTGACAATATGGACTGACCATAAATCACCACAATACCTCCGCGCACAGCCCCATCTCAACCCATGATAGATCCGTTGGCTCAAATTTCTTGAGTCCAACTTCCACTACACGGTCACCTACAAAAAGGGAGCCTCGAACATCGCCGACGCACTGACCTGACCGACTGCCCAAATACACGCGATACTACTCACCCAAACCAGCCCACTGCTCACAGGACTATTCACCCACGGATATTTTGCAGACCCGTTCTTCATAGGAGGAAACTTGCAGCAGTTCGCAGCAGCAAAGGGGACCTGTCACGTAAAAGCCGGCACCGATCGCATCTGGGTACCGGGCTATACACTACTACGGGAATTACTGCTACAAGAGGCACACAACAGAGTTACCTCAGGACATTTCGGGGTAAAAAAACACGACAGCAGCTGTAGTGGTATTATTATTCGCCCGAGATGCTGACCGACGTGCAACGACACGTGGCATCATGTCCCACCTGCCAGCTCATGAAATTGTCACGACAGCGACTGGCGGGGCAGCTGCAGTCGATACCACCCCCAGAGCGAGCTTGGCAGCAGGTGACGATGGACTTCGTCACAGGGTTACCATCTGGAGCAAGTGGGAACGACGCGATCCTGATCGTCATCGATCGGCTGACGAAGATGGCGCATTTCGCAGCCTGCAAGAAATCGATCTCAGCCGAAGAAACAACTCGACTCTTCATCGCCACCATCGTTCGACTACACGGGATACCGGCAGCGATCATCAGCGACCGCGACACGAAATTTACCAGCAACTTTTGGAGGAACCTGTGGCAGTTGTTCGGAACACGAATGATCAAACAGAATGGTCCAATCAGACCATGGAACAGTTAATTCGAGCCACGTGCGATGACCCGGCAACATGGGAATAGCAACTACCACTCATCGAATTCGCATACAACAACACCACGTCAGCCACGACGCAGCAGTCACCGTTCTACCTCAACTACGGATAGAACCCTACAGTACCCATGACGCCCAACCCCGACAACCCAGTTCCACGTGCGCAACAGTTCGCCAAAAATATTACAGGCAGCCCGGACCCGAGTAGGGGGGTAGTGTAAGGAAAATTCCTATTCCTTACTTCGCGCTTCTGCATATCATGTACACGACTGCTCCCGCCAACAACACCCTACAATAAAACGTTACCACTCGCGACACTCGCCTCAACCATTGTTCCCACCACTGTTCACACCGCGACCCAACCTCACGGGTCGGATGGTAACCCGCGTCAAGTTACTAAACAGGTAATGAATTGACTAAGAATGAAATTGTCAAGTCTAACCCTAAACGTAGCACAAATGTAACACACATAGACTATAACATACAAACTATAGAAATCATAGTTTGACACACCCCCATAGTCTAGGTGATGATAGACCTATAGAAAGCAAGAACAAACAAGGGTCACAAGATCAGTCCACAAGAACTAAACAAATCTCAGGGTGGATCTCAAGATCACCACGCAGAGATGCACGAGTACAAAGACATGTCAAACTAACGAACGAGAATGAATGAATTGAACAAAAGTTGGGTACAAGTACTAACCCTAATTGGGTTGTACCCCTTATGGGCTACCCCACTATAGCCTACACAAATGTAAGCACTATAACATTCTGACACACCCCCATAGGCAAAGTGGGGGAGAACAAGTGGTCACAAGACCAGTCAAGAAAGCAAAGCAAGCTCAGGGTGGATCACAAAGTCACCACACAGTCTGAGCACAAGAAAAGGGCCATAAGGCCAGTTCACATGTAGAGTTATATAAAAGAGAACAAACAATACAGTTATCATACCCTAGAAAGTGTAAGCATGCAGGTATATATATAGATCATCGTATAAGCAGAGCCAAGCGGTGAGCAAGTGAGGCAAAGTAGGCACGAGGCCTAACACAGTAGAGAAGCGCTGATGATCACCAGGCGGAAGTGCCTTGGTGAATATATCAGCAGTGTTGGCCCTAGTGGCCACGTACGCAAGACAAAGCTGGCCACGCTGCTGCAACTCTTGAGCAAGGAAGTATCGCAGAGCGATATGCTTCGTTCTGTGCTCCAGTCTGTGCTCCTAACGCAAGGCAATCATGGCCTTGTTGTCTACGTACAGAACTGGAGGCAAACGAGGCTGCTCTCCCAAATTAGTCAGCAGGTAGGTGAGCCAGCGTAGCTCCTGTGCAGCCATGGCCCCTGCGTAGATCTCAGCCTCACAATTGGAGCTGAGTACCGAAGACGAGCGGGTAGACCGCCAGGAAACTGAGCCGGAACCGAGGCTGAAGGTGTAACCCTGTGACGATCGCTGCGTAGCTGAGTCGTCAACCCAAGACGCGTTTGCGTGACCAGTGAGGACAATTGGACCCCGTCCTCCAAGCACGAGCCCCATGCCCGACGTTTTGCACAAGTAACGCAATACCCTTTTCGCAGCATCCCAGTGCACCTTTCGGTGCCTATTGGGAGCCACGTAGCGAGCCAGGAGGCTGAGAGGGTATGCGAGGTCAGGTCGTGTGCACGTCATCAGGTACATGAGGCAACCCACAAGCTCTGGGTACAGACCACTCGGCTCTACGGACTCATCCAAAGGTGGAGCTAAGAGCGAGTGGCCGGTAGACAGAGGAGTGGGCTGTGGCGAGGAGAACTGGAAGCCGAAGCGATGACGGACCTGGTGCACCATGTGTGACTGAGTCAGGGTGATGGTGCGCCGTGCTCTGTCCCGGGTGATCTGCATGCCAAGATAGCTGCGCAGTTCACCCAGGTCAGTGCAGGTGTGTCTCTTATGCAGCTCCGACTTCACAAGGGTCAGTGCCTCAGTGTTAGCAGTGGCAAAGACGAGGTTGTCGACGTACACGAGGATGTAGAACGGCGGCAGCGAGGTGTCGGTGCATAGAAACAGCGACGGGTCGGCAGTAGAAGGAGCAAACCCAAGGGCTGCAAGTGTAATCCTCAGTGTCGTGCCACTCGCAAGGCACCTGGCAGAGACCGTAGACTGGCAGCCGGAGGCTCCACTGGGTACCTGCAGGAAACGACCCAGTGAAGCCAGGTGGGTGCCGCAGCCAGATTTCCTCGTGCAGGCTGCCCTGCAAGAAAGCTGTGCTGAAGTCAAGAGAGTGCAACTCGTAGTCACGCTGAGTAGCGACGTGCAGCAATACCCGAAGAGTAGTCATCTTCGGGGTGGGAGAGAAGGCCTGGAAGAAGTCGACCCCCTGTCGCTGACTGAAGCCTCTAGCAACGTAACGCGCCTTCAAGGCAGGCGGAGAACCCGGCGGCCGCATCACCCTGAAAATCCACATGCCATCGACTATGTTCGCCCGAGACGGGGGAATTGCGTCGACGTAGGTGCCTGTGGACTTCCAGGATGCCATCTCGGCATCCATGGCTGCCTGCCACTGAGAGGAGTAGGAACCCGTAATCGCCTCTGCGTAAGAGCGCGGGGTCGGGATGTCTGGTGCATCCGGGTCTCCCTCTGGGGCAAGCAGCATGTGAGCGAAACGAGGTACAGAAGCTGCAAGACACTCAAAGTCCTCCTGCCTGTCCTCAAGGACGTCCGTGCCAAGAGCACACTCACCCCCGACGGACGGAGGACTTGCAGACTCAGACTCAGCAACAATTGCAGTGGCGTAGTCTAGACAACAGGCAGCAGCTAAGTCAAGCAGCTCAGGAACGAGGGCAGACGCAGCAGTGGACTCAAAAGAAGGGTCAGTGACAACAGTGGCAAGGAGACGAGAGACAGTGGGACTGGCAGCACGAGCAAGGTCAGACTCAGGGTCAGGGACGGCAGGAAGAGAGGACTCAGGAGGAGGGGCAAAGGAACATGCAGTGGAACAGAGGAAGGACCAAGTGCCATAGCGTGGGTGCCGGGGACAGGAGGAGGACATGCTCTGATACCATGTCAGAATCCCAGTCACTAGACCACCCGGATAAGAGGCGTTTTTAAGTAGCGGTTCAGTGCGCCCATGACCCCCCAGGCCAACATGGTTGTAACCCTTCCTTAGGATCAATCGGGGATCACCAGTGGACCTCTGACACCCCCCCGCACTGGGATGCCCGAAGTGCACAGAATGGGATTCGAACTCGAGACCTTCGCTCTGATACCACGTCAAACTAACGAACGAGAATGAATGCATTGAACAGAAGTTGGGTACAAGTACTAACCCTATTTGGGTTGTACCCCTTATGGGCTACCCCACTATAGCCTACACAAATGTAAGCACTATAACATTCTGACAAGACAAGCAAGACAAAGGATCTCTATATAAGCAAGTGAGGACTGGCAGACATAAGGCCTAGATGGGTGCAGAAACATTGGTGGTCACAAGGCGGCAACGCCTTGGTGAAGATATCCGCAATGTTGGCCTCAGAGACCACACGAACGTTGCGAGCCTGGCCACACTGCTGTAAATCACGCAGAAAGAAGTAACGAAACAGCTCCGGTCCCGAGGCTGAAGCAGTAGCCCTGTGAAGATCTGTACTTCTGACCACAATCCGCGTACGACGATTCTAAGAAATCTATGTGTGTAACTGGCTGCTTCCCTCCAAGGACAAGTCCCATGCCTGATGTGCTCGCCACATAATTCGCCACGCTCCTAGCAGCCAACCAGTGAGAAGGTCGGTGTCTCCAAGGAGCAACAAAGCATGCAAGGACGCTGAGAGGGAAAGCCATGTCTGAGCGAGTAGAAGTCATCAGGTACATGAGACAACCCAACAACTCAGGATATGGACCACTGGACCCAAATGACTCGTCTGAAGGTGGAGCCTTGAGCCCATCGTTCACACTAAGAGGGGTGAGCTGCACCTTGGAAAATGCGAAGCAAAACTACGTGAGGATCTGCTCGACCATATGCGACTGCATCAGCGTAATGGTGCGAGCTGCCCTGTCTCTAGTGATCTCCAGGCCAAGGTAGTGCTGCAGCTCACCAAGGTTAGTGCACGTATGTCTCCTCTGCAGTTCCTCCTTCATAGAGGCCAGTGCGAATCGGTCAGGAGTGGCAAAGACCAGGTCGTTAACGTAAATCAGAACAAAGAATGGGGTCGAGCCACGGCGAACGAAAAGCGCCGGGTAAGCAGACGATGGAAAGAAACCAAGTGCTGCAAGAGTCGTGCGAAGTGTGTCATGCCACTCGTGAGGAGCCTGGCGCACGCCGTTGACCGGTCGACGCAGCTGCTACTGGGTCCCAAGGGGAAAAGAGTTAGTGAAGCCAGGCGGGCGACGCAGCCAGATCTGCTCGTGCAGGCTCTTCTGAAGGAATGCTGTGGAAAAGTCCAAGGAGTGCAACTCGTAGTTGCGCTGGGCTGTAATATGCAGCAACACCCAAAGAGTGGTCATCTTCGGGGTGGGAGCGAAGGTCTTGAAGAAGTTGACCCCCTCTCGCTAACTGAAGCCTCTCACCACGAAGCGCGCCTTGACCACCAGTGGTGATCCATGCGGCCACTTCAACTTATAAAGCCACCTGCCACCGACGACGTTCGTCCCAGGCAGCGGGACTGCGTCAACGTAGGTGCGTGTGGACCGATAAGATGCCATGCATGCCTCCTCAGCTGCTATCCATGTCAGAGGTGCACTGGAGTTCCCCGATTGATCCTAGGGAAGGGTTACAGGCACGTTGGCCTAGGGGGTTATGGGCGCACTCACCCGCTGCACAAACAAGCCCTTTTATCCCAGTGGTTACTGGCTGGGATTCTGACATGGTATAGAGCAATTCCTTCATAAGGACCGATTTTTATGGGCCCACCGCAAGCCTCTCGCCATGGCGCGCCACGTTGTGCAGCCCGTAGTGCTCCTCGTGAGGGCTTCCCCGCCTTCAGCTCGTCGCCCGCGCGATACCCGCTGCTGCAGCCCGCCGCCCGCGAGCTATCTACTTCTGCTGCGCGTCGCCTGTCTCGTCGTGTGGCCGCCCGTCGCCCGTTAACCCGCCGCCCCGCGTTCTGCCCGCACCCCTTCGTCCGCGCGTTACCTGCCTCACGCTCGCCGCCCGTCACTCGGACGCACCTCGCCTCCCGCTCATCCCCTCGTCGCGGCTGCTTGCGTGTGCAGCGACGGTCGTTGTGGGGGGGAAGATGGAAAAGGGAAGGGTGTGGCGGTGGACGGCCAGCAACGACCACCGAACCGCCAGCCGCCAACGACCAGCACCAGCAGTGACATCTGCGCCGACCAGCACCAGCCGCGATACTGACGCGTGCCAGCGCCAACCGCAACGCCAGCAGCACCTGCAACCCTTGTCGCCATCCCTGTTGCCTCCCATCGCCTCCCCTTTCCCCGCCGTGGCCCCTTCTCGTCACCCCCTGTCGCGGCTGTACCTGTGTGCAGCGACAGTCACTGTAGGGAAGGAGAGGGATGGGGGAAGGGCGTGGCGGGACCGCTAGCAGCTACAACGCCAGTGACACCGCCAGCAGAGACCCCGCCAGCAGCGCCACCGCCAGCAGCGACACCGCCAGCAGCGCCACCGCCAGCAGCGACACCGCCAGCAGAGACACCGCCAGCGCCAGCCGCCAGCGCCAACCGCCAGCCCTGCCGCCCATCCCTCTATCCTCCCCCCCTCCCCAGTCGCCTTCCCTTCCGCGACTATGGCTGTGCGGGGGGAGGTGGTGTGGAAGGGGGGTTTGGGGGTTAACCGTCGTGAGAAGGAGCAGAACTGCCGCCTCCTCTTCCTCTCGCTCACTCCCGCTTCTGCCGTGGGGGGGAGGGGGGGGCTAAGGGGGTGGCGGTAAGTATTATGCAGAGACTACTGTGGGTGGGGAAGGACCTGGAGGAAGGAAGGGGGGCAGGGGGTGCGGTCCCAGGGGGCGGCTGAAATGGGGGGTGAGGTTAAAGGGGGGTGGTTGAATGGGTGTGGGGATTCGGAGGTTAGTAAGAGGGGTTTCATCGCGCTTGGCTCCCCCCCACCTCCTCTCCTCATCACTCTCTCACCTCCCCCTTTCTAAAAGGGGGTTTGTTAGAGGGTTTCGCCACGGGTGGCTCGGATTCTGACATGCTATCAGAGCGAAGGTCTCGGGTTCCAATCCCAGTGTGCACTTCAGGCATCCCAGTGGTTACTGGCTGGGATTTTGACAATCCAGTACGGGGCCCAAGGTCTCGAGACCGCCTCCGTGTGAGTGCGAGGGATCGGGATGTCAAGGGCGTCTGGATCCCCCTCAGGGGCAAGCAGCATGGCGCAGAGATGGGGAACAACAGCCGCAAGGAACTCCAGCTCAAACTGCCTGTCCTCCAGAACCTCCAAGGAAAAGATCGGTGCACCCCAGTGGTCGGAGATCGGGCAGGTCCACTCACCAGGTAAGCGGCGTAGTTAAGGTGAAGGGACGAGGCAAAGGCACTGACAGTAGCTGCAAGAGCGGAGACAGACGACAGAGGAACGGACGGGTGCATGTCTGACGAGGACAAAATACGAGGGACGACACGATGAGCAGCACGGCCGGAGTCTGAGACGGGGTCTGGGAGAACAGGAAGGGACGACGCAGGAGGACTGGACACAGCAAGGGAGACGACTGTGGAGTGACGTGCAATACACCTGACGGGGCAGGACGTGAGGGAGGGAGGGCTATCGGGGGGACTAGGAGGGGGGGACCGAGGTGAGGAACAGCGAGAGGGGGGGGGGGGGGGGGGGGGAGGCCTCAGAAGCTCGGTGGGGACGACTCCGGTAGTAATAGTCCGACTCGTCGAAAGTTGTGTCCTCGGAACCGAAGAACTGGTAGGTGAGCGGGTCGTAGAACGCCCAGTCGGAGGCGTCCAGGGGGGAAGCCAAGAAAGACGCAGGTACGAGTGCGCGCAGACAACTTGTTCGCGCCAGGGACGCAAACGTGAGCCAAGGAGCCCCAGACTCGGAAGTCAGCTGCCACACCTCGAGACTCCGTCCAAAGGAAGACCGGCGTCACCCGTGGCCATGCGTCACTAGGCCACAGGTTCAGCTAGTGCGCGGCGTAGCGGACGGCCTGGGGCCACAGGAATCGGGGGGCCCCGGCATGGCACATGGAGGAATGAGCAACCTCCATGACCAGGCCGATGCGTCGCTCAGCTACCCCGTTTTGCTGTGGCGAGGCCGGTAGCGTGTAGGACTGGACGATCCCTTGGGCCCCGCAAAACGCCGACAGGCGAGTGGAGTCATACTCACCACCACGGTCGGAGTGTAGACGAAGTCCACGAAGGCCCTGGGCGCCACCCCTCGCTAGGAGCCACGGCTCTAGGACAGTAGGCACGTCGGCCTTCCGTCGCAAGGGAAACACCGTGGTGTAGCGGGAGAAGTCGTCCACCACAATCAGGAGCATTCCTGACGTGGGCGAAGGACCGGTGACGGGCCCCAGATGTCCAAGTGCAGGGTCTCTAAGGGAGCCATGGTGGGGAGAAACGAAGAGGTGTGAGGGGCAGCACGTTGCCGACCCTCGACGCAAGGAGTGCACGGCGGCGCATGCGAGCGGGGAAGTGGAGCGAGCGACTCTGGGAGACCTGAGACCAGATGGTGACGTACCATCCTACTGAGACGCGGGAGGGACGGGTGACCTAGATGGTGGTGTCAGAGGACCGACGGGTGGGTGAGTGATCGACAGTTGCAGCTACCTAACCTGACCTGTCCTGACCTGGACCAGTGTGGTGGGACCCCGTGTGTAGTGAGAAGTGGCCAGAGGTGCCCAAGTGATACTGTCTGAGTAGGAGGCAGCAGGCTCATCTAAAGGAAAGGTGGTGACTACTCCAAGGTCGTGAAGGTGGCTGACACCCACCAAGTTCATGGAGAACGAGGGGGTGTAGTAACCTGTAAGGACCCCAGAGGGAGCCGCCGGACATGGGAGAGTGTTGGTGAAGTGGGCAACCACCGGTCCTACTGAGGGGTCAGCCAAGGCGATAGTGACTGGAGTGTGCAGCGGCGTGAGGTCAGTGCAGTCGCGAAAGAAATAGCTGGACGCCCCAGAGTCGAGGGTGAAGGAAAACAGCGCAGTCGCTAAGGTCGTGCCCGAGCCAGCGACAAAGGCTGGGACAGGGCTGGCGGTAGCTGCTGCTTCTACACATAAAACCTCTGAGGCACCTAGGCTAGACACTACACACGCACCAAGAATGGAAACACAAGGTCCTACTCGTGCAGTCGGGAAATGTCCTGGACGAGGTAGGTGCAATGCAACTGGTCGAACAGAAACCCGGCGAAGAAGCAAGGGCCAGTGTGGTGGAATAGTGTCAGGACCAAAACGCCCACGGTGGAGGTCGTCGAGGCGACAGTAGCAGCGGGCCGCAGAGTGGTCAGGGTTCCAGCAGGTAGTGCCAGCACTAGGGCCAGTCAGGATCCGGTACCTGCAGGGACCGACGTCTCGCCCACTGCTAGCTGAGCCGCTAGTAGGGCCAGTATTCCTTGGACGCTCAGTTCCCCACTGCCGGGAATGCTGCAGCTGCTGTTGCTGCGGCTGACCCTGTTGTTGCAGAACTCGAGTAGATGCCATAGCAGGAGCTAGGGACGAGGGAGGGGTACGAGTACACGTAGCGATGGGGCCTGCTAGCTGGGGGCCGTGGGGCCTTCTAGCTGGGGGGGTAGCTGGTATGGGTGGGGTAGCGGGTGGGGCGGCTGGTTACGGGTGGGGCTGCGGCTAACTGGTGGGGCGGGTTTCAGCTTGAGAGGTGGCAAATTCCAGGTGGGGCGGCGGGTTTCAGGTCATGGGGCGGCAGGTTTCAGCTTGTGAGGGCGTCAGGGAACGGGTGGGGCGGCGGTTTCAGGTCGTGGGGAGGTTGCTAACGGGTGGGGAGGCGGGTTTGGCAGCGGGTGGGGCAGCGGGTGGGGCAGGTAACGGGCGAGGCAGCTCGTGGGGAGGCAAGTTTCAGGTGGGGCGGCTGCTAACGGGTGGGGCGGCGGCTTTGACAGCCGGTGGGGCAGGTAACGGGTGTGGCGGCTTGTGGGGAGGCGAGTTTCAGCGGATGGGGCGGCAGGTTTCAGATGGGGCGGCGGTTTCAGGTCAAGGGGCGGCAGTTTCAGGTCGAGGGGCGGCAGTTTCAGGTCGTCGGGTGGCGGGTTTCATGTGGGGCGGCGGTTTCAGGTCGTAGGACGGGGGGTTTCAGGTGGGGCGGCAGGTTTCAGCTCATGGGGCGGCGGGTTTCAGGTGGGGCAGCGGGTTTGAGCTCGTGAGAGCGTCGGGAACGGGTGGGGCGGTTGCTAATGGGTGGGGAGGCGGGCTTGACAGCGGGTGGGGCAGGTAACGAGTGAGGCCGCTAATGGAGAGGCTGGTTTCAGCGGGTGGGGCGGCAGGTTACAGGTGGGGCGGCGGTTTCAGGTCGTGGGGCGGCGGTTTCAGGTCGTGGGGTGGCGGGTTTCATGTGGGGCGGCGGTTTTAGGTCGTGGGGTGGCGGGTTTCAGGTGGGGCGGCGGTTTTAGGTGTGGGGCGGCGGGTTTCAGGTGTGGGGTGGCAGGTTCAGGTTTGAGGCTGCGATTTCAGGTGTGGGGCGGCGGGTTTCAGGTGTGGGGCGGCGGTTTCAGCTTGGGCGGCGGTTAAGGCAGCGGGCGACGGGTGTGGAAGGGCGCGGCTAACGGGCTGCACGTGCGTGCGGTCGCGACATACGTACGCGCGGCTGCACGTGCCGCTAAGGCTGTGCGTGCAGCTACTCGCGTGCGTCTGCTGTGCGCTAGCGGGCTGACGGGCAACGCACGGGGCAAAACGGGTGGGGTGCGGGGCAAATACGGGTGACGCGCGGGGCAAAACGGGTGGGGCACGGGGCAGAAACGAGTGACGCACGTGCTAGTGGGGTGACGGGGCGCTTCAAGCATTGGGGCACTACGGGCTAGGTCGGGGCACGGGGAGGTGGGCCCATCGGGATCTAGTAGCTCTATACCATGTCAAGTTACAAAACGGGTAGTGAACTGACTAAGAGTGAACAAAACATGAAAGATTTAGTCAAGGCTAACCCTAAACGTAGCACAAATGGAAAGCATTGGCAAGCTGGAAAGGCAAGGTGGTGAAGGCCGCCATGGACGAGGAGATCCGGAGCCTCATCGCCAACGGCACGTGGGAGCTTGTGGAGCGCCAGCGCAGCGTCAATGTCATGAAGAACCGCTGGGTGCTGATGACGAAGTACCACGTTGATGACACGGTCGCCCACGAAAAGGCCCGCCTGGTCGTGAAGGGCTTCACGCAGGTCTACGGCGCCGACTACGACGAGACGTGCATTTCGGTCGGGAGCTACGCCACACTGCGGATCTTCCTCAGCATCGTCGCCATCCTCGACCTGCACCTCATGCAGCTCGACATGTGTTATGTGATGCTATCATTTGCATTCACGTCTTTCTGCCTCCCATCTTATGTTCGTGCGTTGCATGCGTGGTGTGTGCAAGAATTTGTGTTTGGTGTGGTTTGGATTTTCTGAGTGTGTGAGAATATTATTTGGCTTGAGCAGATGTCTGAAGTGACACCTCTGCTCGAGAGCATTCCGACGAACCAATGATCGCTTCAATCAGAGCACGAACAAGAAAGTTACGAACGGTTGAAGTTCGTATGCTTCTTATATTTGGTTACAACAACTTTGGGAATTTGTTGGGTGACTCCATAAGGGGTACAGACTTTTGGGGGTTGGGAATGTTATGTGATGCTATCATTTACATTCACGTCTGTCTGCCTCCCATCATATGTTCGTGCGTTGCATGCGTGGTGTGTGCAAGAATATGTGTTTGGTGTGGTTTGGATTTTCTGTGTGTGTGTGTGTGTGAATGCTATTTGGCTTGAGCAGATATCTGAAGTGACTCCTCTGCTCGAGAGCTTCCCAACGAACCGAGAATCGCCGCGATCGGAGCAAGAACGAGAAAGTTATGATCGTTCGTAGTTATGGTTGTGGTGCGGTGACTATGGGAATTTATGGAGTGACTCCATATGGGGTATGTTAGAATATACTTATATATTCTCTATAACTCTCCGTAGTGTAGACTGTAGTGTATCTCACTTGCTGTAGGTGGTGTACCATGTGGCTTTCTCCTTGCTATATCTTGTACCTTGCTCAATAGTGAAACATCATCTTTCTCGATTTTCCTCTCACCTCAACTCTCTCGACACTCATGTCTAGCCTACCCTAGTATGGCTCCTATTTCCTACTAAGTTACTATTTTGACATGCTATCAGAGTAGGTCGCTTCTAGGACCTAATGTTCATGGGCCCACCACCTACTGCCCTGCTAGCCTAGGCCCCGGCCCGTCGCCCCTTGGCGTCGCCCCTAGCCCCTAGGCTCGGCCCCTTGGCCCCGTCGCCCCTAGACGCGGCGCCTAGGCCCCGTCGCCTCGGCCCCTTGGCCCCGTCGCCCCCAACCGCGGCCCCTCGCGACCCTAGGCCCGTCGCCCCGTCGCTTCGGCCCCTTGGCCTCGTCACCCCTAGCCGCGGCCCCTAGGCCCCGTCGCCCCCAGCTGCAGCCCCCTCGCGACCCTAGGCCCCGTCGCCTCGGCCCCGGTGCCCCGTCGCCCCTAGCCGTGGCCCCCAGGCCCCGTTGCCCCCCAACTGCGGCCCCTTGCGACCCTAGGCCTGTCGCCCCGTCGCCTTGGCCCCTTGGCCCCGTCACCCCTAGCCGCGGCCCCTAGGCCCCGTCGCCCCCAGCTGCGGCCCCTAGCGACCCTAGGCCCCGTCGCCCCTAGCCGCGGCCCTCGTCAACCTGTCGCCCCGTCGCCCCTAGCTATGGCCCCTCGCGACCTGCCGCCCCTAACCGCGGCCCCGTCACCTCTAACCTCGGCCCCTCACGACCTGTCGCCCCTAGCCGCGGCCCCGGTGCCCTGTCGCATCATGGAGGGTAAGGGGGTGGCAAGAGGGGGTTCTTCCTGCCCGCGTGCCCTGCAGTCGCACGCGCAGCTCCGCCCCCCGCCCCCTCCCCCCCCTCCCCCCCCTCCATGGGGACGGGGGGGAGAGGGTGTGAGGGGGTGGCGGATGTGCCTCAGCAGCAGCAGCTGCCGCCACGCCTCCTCCTCTCTCTCTCCCTGCCGCACCTTGTGTTGGGAGGGGGGGGGGAGCTTGGAGGTTCAGGGGGAGGCAGGAGGGGATCTGCAGCACCAGCCCCCCCCCGCCCCCCCTTTCTCCTCCATCCCTGGGGGGTGAAGGATTGTGGAGCAGCAGTGGGGGGGAGGGGATCTGCAGCACCAGCCCCCCCTGCCCCCCCCTTCTCCTACCTCCCCCTGCTGCGGGTGCAGCAGTGGGGGGGAGGGGATCTGCAGCACCAACCCCCCCCGTCCCCCCCCTTCTCCTTCATCCCTGGGGGGTGACGGATAGTGAAGCAGCAGTGGGGGGGAGGGGATCTGCAGCACCAGCCCCCCCCCCCCCCGCCCCCCCCTCCGCCCTTCTCCTCCATCCCCCTGCTGCGCGTGCAGCAGTGGGGGGGAGGGGATCTGCTGCACCAGCCCCCTCCGCCCCCCCCTTTTCTCCTCCATCCCCCTGCTGCGGCTGCAGCAGTGGGGGGGGGGGGGGGGTATGGGGGTGGCGGGATCTTGGAGGTTCAAGGGGTGGCAGGAAGGGATCTGTAGCACCAGCCCCCCCCCCGCCCCCCCCCCCCTCTTCTCCTCCATTCCCCTGCTGCGGGTGCAGCAGTTGGGGGGAGGGGATCTGCAGCACCAGCCCCCCCGCCCCCCCCCCCTCTTTTCTCCTCCCTCTCCCTGCTGCGGGTGCAGCAGTGGGGGGAGGGGATCTGCAGCCCTGCTGCCCTGCTGCCCTGTGCGCCCCGCGCGCCCTGCAGCCCTGCTGCGCCCCGCACGCCCTGCGCGCCCTGCTGTCCTGCTGCCCTGCGCGCCCTGCTGCCCGGCAGCCCTGTGCGCCCTGCTGCCCTGTGCGCCCCGCGCGCCCTGCAGCCCTGCTGCGCCCCGTGCGCCCTGCTGCCCTGCTGCCCTGTGCGCCCCGCGCGCCCTGCAGCCCTGCGCGCCCCGCGCGCCCTGCTGCCCTGCTGCCCTGTGCGCCCCGCGCGCCCCTGCTGCTGCCGCTACAGCCCTTGCTGCTGCCACTACAGCCCCTTGCTGCTGCCGCTACAGCCCTTCCTGTTGCCGCTACAGCCCTTGCTGCTGCCGCTACAGCCCTTGCTGCTGCCGCTACAGCCCCTGCTGCTGCCGCTACAGCCCTTGCTTCTGCCGCTACAGCCCTTGCTGCGGCCGCTACAGCCCTTGCTGTTGCTGCTACAGCCCTTGCTGCTACCGCTACAGCCCTTGCTGTTGCCGCTACAGCCCCTGCTGCTGCCGCTACAGCCCTTGCTGTTGCAGCTACAGCCCTTGCTGCTGCCGCTACAGCCCCTGCTGCGCCCCGCGCGCCCTGCTGCCCTGTGCGCCCCGCGCGCCCTGCGGCCCTGCGCGCCCCACGCGCCCTGCTGTCCTGCTGCCCTGCGTGCCCTGCGCGCCCGGCAGCCCTGCGCGCCTCGCGTGCCCTGCCTCCCTGCAGCCCTGTGCGCCCTGCTGCCCTGCAGCCCTGTGCGCCTCTGCTGCCCTACTGCCCTGTGCGCCCCGCGCGCCCTGCTGCTGCCGCTACAGTCCTTACTGCTGCTGTTACAGTCCTCGCTGCGGCTGCTACAGCCCTTCCTGCTGTCCTGCGCGCCCTGCGCGCCCTGCAGCCCTGCGCGCCTCGCACGCCCTGCTGTCTTGTGCGCCCCGTGCGCCCTGCTGCCCTCTGCACGCGCATCTGCAGCCCCATGCACAGCCCATACCCCCCCCCCCCCCCCCCCCCCCTCTCCCTGCTGCACGTGCAGCAGTTGGGGTTGGGGGGTGGGGAGGGGAGGGGAGGGTGTGAGAGGGAGGTTGCACCTACAGCGCCAACCTGCCTCCTCTCTCTCACAGCCGCACCTGCTTCTGTGGGGGGGAGTGTGAAGTGGTGGGGAGGCTCAGGGGATGTGGGTGGTGGGTGACAGAGCTGCAGCAACTCCCGCCACGCCTCCTCCTCTCTCTCCTCACTGCTGCTGCTACTGCTGTACGGGGGGAGGTTGAGGGGATGCTGTGAGTCCAGCTGCAGCATCAGCCGCCTCCTCCTTATTTGCCCTCTCCTTCTTCTGCTGCGCTTGGTGTACCCCTTCAGGGGGTGTTGTGCACAAGGTTCTTCACTACAGGCAGTTAGGGGGTGTGTTAGAATATACTTATATATTCTCTATAAGTGTCTGTAGTGTAGACTGTAGTGTATCTCACTTGCTGTAGGTGGTGTACCATGTGGTTTTCTCCTTGATATATCTTGTACCTTGCTCAATAGTGAAACATCATCTTTCTCGATTTTCCTCTCACCTCAACTCTCTCGACACTCATGTCTAGCCTACCCTAGTTTGGCTCCTATTTCCTACTAAGTTACTATTTTGACAGGGTATAGACTATTTGGGGTTGGGAAATTCGTCCCCATCACTGTAGATGATGCTTGGTGGTTGGGAGAAGCCAAACCAGGTTGGCAAGTGTGGCCAAGCTGGGTGAGGTGGATGGCATGGGTTGGGAAAGTGAAGAATGTCAAAGTTGGGGTGCCTATCGAGAGGAGAATTGTGTGGTATGGGGTTTTCCTTGGTTGGGGACTCCCTAGGGACCTTACCTCTCGTCCTCCTCATCCCCTTCTATCTGGTTCTTGCTACTCTAACTTTCTTGTGTGAACTTGTGAGACAATTGTGATTGAGTTAAGTTTCTATGGCAGCATAGTCCCTTGTGCGCCGAAATTCATAACTCGCGTTATACTCCATGTTTTGATACGATTCAAATTGGGAAAGATAGCCACGGTCAAGGGCTACATAAAAGTCGAGTTTGAGAACATTCTAACAGTGGACCTTCCGTCGACGACGTTTCTTGTGACGATGACTTTTCTGTCCAGAATTATAGTTGACGATTTTGAGATATTTCGGCCCTTAATCTTCATAGACTCCGTCCTTAGTCTCTAACAAGTGGTATCAGAGCTGATTAAGGACTTTGTGTAGAGTCTACTGAAGTGTGAAGACCCTCCTAGACCCAGTGGAGTTCTAGAGATTGGATGTGACTTCCGCTAAGGGGAAACTCTGCCGAAATTTCGTTGGCGCCGATACTTGTGGAAATTGTGTGGGACTTCGGTGTGGACAGCAAAGGGGGAGCTGGAACCTGTGTTTGGGAGCAGAGGAAATGAGTCAAGCGAGTGGAGATGAAGCTGAGAAGAGAAATGAGCCGCCACCATCCATGATCGAGGCATTGGATGGCTCCAACTATGAGGAATGGAGCGGGCGGATGCGGAGCGCATTCAAGCGCTACAAGCTGCTGAAACTTGCGATGGGTGAAGGGAAGATGCCGGAGGAAGGAGATGCTCACGATCGGTGGATTGAGAAGAGCACGGTGCTGTACGACCTAATCCTTCAATCGGTCAACAACGATATGTTCCAACACATCAAGGATTTGGTGGAGTTGGATGATTCCGGACCAAAGGCATGGAAGCTACTGCGCGACGTGATTCAGCCCAACACGCTGCCGATGGTGATTGCGTTGGAGAAGGAGCTGGCTGCCCTCTCCATGCGACCGGGCGATGATGTGAAGCCAGTCCTTGACAAGATCAAGGACACCTATGCGAGGATGGCAGCGGCGGGCAGCAATGTGTTGCAGATGCAGCAGTTCACTAAGATCATCTCGGTGCTCGACAACTCGTGGGACAACCTCATCCCCACCCTCAACACTCAGCAGGACCAGTGGACACCTGAGTGGCTACTTGAGCAGATTCTGCAGGAAGACTTCCGCAGGCGCCACACGGGTGGTGGTGCTGCCAACAAAACCGCTGAGGGGTATGGAGCTGCAGGAGGCAGCAGAGGAAGAGGGGGAGGGAGAGGTCGAGGCCGTGGGAGAGGCTTTGGCAGAGGGAGAGGCCGAGGTGACTACAAGGAGGGGCATGGGAGCTCTGGTGGCAAGGGGAGCACTCGAATGGAGGGTGCGTGCTGGTACTGCAAGAAGGCTGGACACCTGTGGTTCAAGTGTTTCAGCTGGCCTGAGGGATGGGCGCCTCCAGGCATGAAGTCGCCAAGTGGTGAACGTGCACGAGGTGGCGCTGTGCAAGGTTCAAGTGCACAAGGTGATGGTGCACAAGGTAAAGCCTACCCTGGGATGTTCCTCATGGTTGAGGATGTGAAAGGGAGTGAGGGTGATGTGGGCTCAGTTGGGAAGGTTGTGATGCACCCCCTCACTCACTGGGTGATAGATTCAGGTTGCACAAGTCCCATGACCCCACGGGCAGATTTGCTTGACGAGGTAAAGCTCCCTGGAAATATTAAGTTTGTGGCTGCCGCTTCAGGTGCTTTGCTCCCTGTGATTGGTGTTGGGAATGCCAAGGCGATGGGAGCCAATGAGGAGCTTGTGAGGCTGGGAAATGTGCTGCTAGTTGAAGGTTTGTCCGCTAACATTTTTTCTGTGCGCCGGCTGCAGAAGAGCAAGGCTAAAGTTACCTTCGGTCCAACCAGCTGCCGTGCAAAGCTTGGGAAATTGCTGCTGTGGGATTTGGAGGAGAAGAGCAGCTGCATCAAGGACCTATGGCAGCTGCCCATTATCCCTTGGAACGGGAAACTACCAGCAACGGCAGTGGCAGCAGCGACGGCTAAAGCAACTGCGGAAGGAGAGAAGACTGCACCAACTGATGGGGCCTTGGATGCAGTCAAGAAGGTGCAGCAGCAACAGCAACCACATGGTGAGGTGCTTGCTGGTGTGGATGCGACAGCTGCATGGGCAAAGGCTTCTGTTATAGTCACAATAGGCTTGAATGTGCCTAAAACGAAAGATAGAGTGCACAGACGGATTTCTGCACAGCGGCTTCAAACGTTGATAGCGTTCTGGTCACAGCTTGAAATGACCTGATTCAACTTGGATCTGGAGCGTCCTAACGTCGCCTAAAATAAGCAATTTAGATTGCACGATTTCATTCAGAATTGACAACACAGCGTTGGTTTGAACGAACGGTACTATGGCAGCCACTATAGTCTTAGAACACAAATTAGGAAGAGTTACGAGTTGGGAATGACTCCCAGCTCCTACAAACCCCAAGAGCGGAGTTACAGTGATGTGGAACAGTGCCACACTGTCCCCAACCACGAAGGGTCTCGAAACTACCCTCCACAAGGGCCTACACCAAGAGAAATTTTACACTACACAAAGAAATGCAACTATTCTCACTATCTTAAAGTTAACCCTTTTGGAGAGCTTCGAAATCACTTGAATCTTGAAACCAAGGCTCTGGCTCTTCAAGATAATTTTTTCCTTGAGTTCTTGGAATTCTGCTGCACACACCTGCGACACGCCGAACATTCCACACACGACAAAATAGAAAACCGCACACGACACGCAAACAACAACGTGACACGCGACTAGTGATAACTCGCTATTGACTCGACACACACATTCAAAACCAAGCCTCATCATTCGCACACTATTATAAGCATGAAATATATATTATCTCATGCCCTCATACCATTCCATGCACACACGCATGCACGCACACGGACAACAAGCCAAATGCAAACCGTAGGGTTGCACCAACAGCTTCATCTGGGAGTGGTGAGGCTGATTGGGAGACGTGGCACAAGAGGCTGTGTCATGTGAATTTTCCTATGCTGCAGAAGTTAGTGAAGGATGGGAGCTTGAAGGGGTTGGAGGTGAAGGGGGCAGCAAAGGAGATTGGGAGCTGCCCTACATGCCTTGAGACCAAGTTCACGAAGTTTCCCTTCAGCAGCGGCACGGGACCAGCCAAGGCCCCGCTCGCGCTTGTGCACATGGATGTGGTGGGCCCTACGAGGGCTCCTTCTTTCTTGGGCAGCCGCTACTTCTTAACCATTGTGGACGACCACACGCATGCTGTGTGGGTGTACCCTCTCAAGACTAAGGGGGAGGTGGCAGCAGCTGTTCTCAAGGAGTGGATGCCGAGAGCTCAAAGGGAGAGCGGACACAAGGTGAAGGTGATCCGCACCGACAACGTAGGAGAGTTCATTGGCAATGAGTTTGAGGCGGTGCTGAAGAAGAAGGGCATTCAGCATCAGCTCACAGTGCCCTACAACCCTCAGTAGAATGGCGTGGCTGAGTGGTTCAACCGGACCCTGCATGAAGGTGCTCGTACTCTCCTTGGGCGTGCAGGGCTGCCGGATCCGTTTTGGGAGACAGCACTGCGGCAGGTCGCTCTTGTGAAGAACTGGGTGCTGGCGACTGTGGGGGACAAGTAGTGGGTCCCCTACACCATGTGGTATGGGAGTGCACCAGCAGTCAACATGCTGAGAGCCTACGGCTGCATGGTGGTGTTTCATGTGCCTAAGCAGAAGAGAGGAAAGATGGAAGCTTCTGGGAGATGGGGTGTGCACTTGAGGATTGCCAAGGATCACAAGGGCTGGTTGGTGTGGGATTTGACCAGCCAAAAGCTGACTGTTTTGAGGGATGTGAAGTTCCTTGAGTCCTTGTACTACAAGGAGTGGAAGCAGCAGCAGCAGAAGCTTCCTACTACACCGCTGATCATTGAGGCCGATGAGGTGTAGCGGCCTTCGAGGCAAGTGCATGTTACTGTATGAGATGAGGAGATCTCTGGGGTGACAGAAGATCGGGGAGAACCTGATGCGGAGCAGCAGCAGCAACAGCAGCAGCAGCAGTAGCAAGATGCTCCACCATCTGCCGAACGTCTGCCTGACCGTCCTAGGAGGGATGTGCGCCCTCCTAACAGGCTGACCTATCCCAGTTTTGGCAAGCCAAAGGTAGTACGGGCTAGGAGTGTGGCTGAGCAGTGTGATGAGGATGAGATAGCACACTGCTACTGGGCAGCCATCCCTGAGCCCAGGACGCTAGCTGAAGCACTGAGCGGGCCCGATGCCGAGAAGTGGAAGCAGAGTGTGAAGGAGGAGTATGATTCTCTTTTGGAGAATGAGACATGGGAGCTGTGTGAGCTGCCTCCTAGGAAGAAGGCAATCTCTTTGAAGCTGATCTTCAGGCACAAGTACGGACCTGATGGGGAGCTGACCCGCTACAAGTCAAGGCTTGTGGCAAAAGGGTTTCTGCAGACAAAGGGGAAGGACTTCGATGAGATTTTTGCACCTGTGGGGAAAGGGAGGACACTGAGGGTGTCGTTGGCCGCGGCTGCAAACCGTGGATGGAGGATCAAGCAGATGGACATCACTACTGCCTTCCTCAATGGGATCATTCTGGAGGAGCTGTACATGCAGCAGCCCGAGGGGTTGGATGATGGGAGCGGCAGGGTGTGCAGTCTGAAGAAGGCCATCTATGGCCTGAAGTAGGCTCCTCGCGCATGGTACCACAAGCTGGAGGAGACACTGCTAACTGGGGGGTTCAAGATGAGTGAATGTGACCACAGTCTGTTCCTGCTGCAAGAGAAGAACGAGTTCCTCATGCTCTTGGTGTACGTGGACGACATCATTCTCTTCTCTGAGTCGTTTGCAATGATTGAGCGTTTGGAGGAGATGCTGTAGATGCAATTCAAGTGCTCAAAGATGGGAGATGTGAAGTATTACCTTGGGATGCATGTGGAGAGAGACCTTGACAAGGGAGTGTTGAGTTTGCACCAGAGGAAGTACTGTGAGGGGCTGGCTGAGAAGTATGGGCTGCAAGATGGAGGAAAGCCAGCCACCCCACTACCTTCGGGTTTAACTGTTTGGGTCAAAGTTACAGGAAGCTGTTCCATTCCATGGTTGGGGCACTCAACTATGCGGCTAGCCACACGCGGCCTAACATTGCTTTTGCTACATCCAGGCTTGCTAGTGTGGTCTCACGCCCCAGTCATGAGCAGCTAGAAGCAGCCAAGAGGTTGGTCCGCTATGTGAGTGCTACAGCATCTGTGGGTTTGGAGTACAGTGCTGTGAGGCAAAGGCAGCAACGGGGTGCTGCTGATCTGGGCAAGGGGGATGTGCTCTTGACTTGCTACACCGACGCTAGCTTCAACTCTGTGAAGGCGGATGGCACCAGCATTGGAGGCTATGTGTGCCTGTTTGGAGGTGGTGCAGTGAGCTGGCGCAGCAAGAAGCAGAACGAGGTGGGGCTGTTCTCGTGTGAGACCGAGTACATGGCCCTTCATCATGGGGCGAAGGAGGTGGTGTGGCTGAGGTGTTTGTTAGAGGAGATTGGTGTTTGTCAGAGTGAGCCCACTATGATATTCTGTGAGAATGAGTCAGCTGTGAAGCTGGCCAAGAATGCATGTCTTCATGGGCTGACAAAGCATATCAGGTCCAAGTGGCACTGGGTGAGGAGGCTCCTGGACAAGGAATTGCGGTTGGAGATAGTGAAGACCCAGCAGCACGCGGTAGACATTTTCACCAAGCGCCTGGCTGAAAATGAGCATAGGAAGGGGATGAAGCTTGCTGGAATTAGTGTGCATTGAGGGTGCATGCTTGAGCTATGGCATGTGGGATGATGGTAGGCAGCCAGAGGGGGAGTTTGTTATGTGATGCTATCATTTGCATTCACGTCTGTCTGCCTCCCATCATATGTTCGTGCGTTGCATGCGTGGTGTGTGCAAGAATATGTGTTTGGTGTGGTTTGGATTTTCTGTGTGTGTGTGTGTGTGTGAATGTTATTTGGCTTGGGCAGATATCTGAAGTGACTTCTCTGCTCAAGAGCTTTCCGACGAACCGAGAATCGCCGCGATTGGAGCAAGAACGAGTAAGTTATGATAGTTCGCAGTTATGGTTGTGATGCGGTGACTATGGGAATTTGTGGAGTGACTCCATATGGGGTATAGACTATTTGGGGTTGGGAAATTCGTCCCCATTTTGTAGATGATGCCAGGTGGTTAGGAGAAGCCAAACCATGTTGGCAAGTGTGGCCAAGTCGGGTGAGGTGGATGGCATGGGTTGGGAAAGTGACAAATGTCAAAGTTGGGGTGCCTATAGAGAGGGGAATTGTGTGGTATGGGGTTTCCTTGGTTCGGGACTCCCTAGGGACCTTCCCTCTCGTCCTCCTCATCCCCTTCTTCCTAGGTCTTACTACTCTAACTTTCTTGTGTGAACTTGTGAGATAATTGTGATTGAGTTAAGTTTCTATGGCAGCGTACCCCCTAGTGTGCCGAAATTCATAACTCTAGTTATACTCCATGCTTTGATATGCTTCAAATTTGGAAAGATGGCCACGGTTAAGGGCTACATTATACTCAAGTTTGAGAACATTATAACACTGGACCTTCCGTCGACGACGTTTCTTGTGACGACGACTTTTCTGTCCAGAATTATAGTTGACGATTTTCAGCCCTTAATCTTCATAGACTCCGTCCTTAGTCTCTAACAGGCATGCATGTCGGGGTCGAGCTCGGGTAGGCCGACGTCGGCCTGCATGTCGTCAAGGAGCGTGCTGTAGGAGGTCGGCGGTAGGCAAGCGTGGTAGCCCAGCTTCTCGCGAGGCTTGCCAAAGCTGGAGCGGGGGGGGGGACGTCGAAGTGCCGGCTTGTCGACCGAGACTTCCACCACATCACTGTCGCTGGACTGCTCCCCAATCTACAGCTCCCCTTCATCGCCATCGACAACTTCAACAACATCGCTAGATGTGCCATCCTCGAACTGCTCCTCTGTCGTCCACTCCTCTGAAACGAGCTCCTCGTTCGACGGCTCTCCTGTCGACGGCTCCTCTGAAGCGAGCTCCTCGTTCGACGGCTCCCCTGTCGACGGCTCCTCTAAAACGCGCTCCGCGTTCATGGCTCCCCTGTCGACGGCTCCTCTAAAACATGCTTCCCTTTCGACGAAGTCTTCACTCCAATGCCAATTTGCTCGAATACCAGGTCACGTCGACCGCCAGCGATGCCAATGGGCGGTGCCGAAGGCGATGCACCAATGCTCCAATCATCGCTGGCGGCCGACGTCGATGCCGACTTAGGCAGGCCGGCGGCGAGCGTTGGGAGGGAGGTGGGAAGAGGCCGAGGAGTTCGCTACAGAGGCGGAGTGGAAGGGGCAGGATCGACTGTCTAATGGTCGTCCTCGGTGACGAGTAGCGGAGTCGCCGCCAATGATGGATCCATAGGCGCGGAAACCCGAGTTCGTTCCGATGCCGGCCCATGCTCCGCCTTCCACACCTCAAGCGACATCGTCTCGTAGAAGATGGCTTTCATGGTTGTGACAGCGTGGTTGTTGGTGAGGTCGAGCACCTCCCAGCCCTTGCTCTTCGGCGAAACACCGAGGTGAATTCCCTAGCATGCCTTCGGCGCCAACTTGTTGGTGCAACCCTACGGTTTGCATTCGGCTTGTTGTCCGTGTGCGTGCATGCGTGTGTGCATGGAATGGTATGAGGGCATGAAATAATATATATTTCATGTTTACAATAGTGTGTGTATGATGAAGCATGATTTTGAATGTGTGCGTCGAGTCAATAGCGAGTTATCGCTAGTCGCGAGTCACGTCGTCGTTTGCGTGTCGTGTGCGGTTTTCTATTTTGTCGTGTGTGGAACGTTCGGCGTGTCGCAGGTGTGCGCAGCAGACTTCCAAGAACTCAAGGAAGAATTTACCTTGAAGAACCAGAGCCTTGGTTTCAAGATTCAAGTTATTTCGAAGCTCTCCAAAAGGGTAAACTTTAGTTAGTGAGAATAGTTGCATTACTTTGTGTAGTGTAACATTTCTCTTGGTGTAGGCCCTTGTGGAGGGTAGTTTCGAGACCCTTCGTGGTTGGGGACAGTGTGGCACTGTTCCACATCACTGTACCTCGGCTCTTGGGGTTTGTAGGAGCTGGGAGTCATTCCCAACTCGTAACTCTTCCTATCTTGTGTTCTAAGACTATAGTGGCTGCCATAGTATCGTTCGTTCAAACCGACGCTGTGTCGTCAATTCTTTATGAAATCGTGCAATCTAAATTGCTTATTGTAGGCGACGTCAAGACGCTCCAGATCCAATTTGAATCAAGTCATTTGCAGCTGTGAGCAGAACGCTATCAACGTTTGAAGCCGCTGTGCAGAAATCCGTCTGTGCACTCTATCTTTCGTTTTAGGCACATTCAAGGCTATTGTGACTATAACAAGTGGTATCAGAGGCCCTTGGAGCAGTTTCGACAATGGATGGACCTGAAGAAAGGGGTGGCAGAGTTGCTGGTGGCAGTGGAGAAGCCCAAGCTCAAGGCCAACCCCGTGATTCAGCCATGGCGCCCATGCAACCAAGTCTTGGCCCACCTAGGGATGAGCCTAGGGTGTTTGGGCTTGACAAGTTCAACGGTGACAACTTTGCTGAATGGTCCTTCAAGATGGAGAACATCTTTGACCACTATGACCTGCTGGAGGTGATGGAAGGAACGGAGAAGCGCCCCGAGAACGACCCGGAGAAGAGCCCGTGGGTGCGGAAGAGCGCACAAGGCTATCTCCTACTTGGGCAAGCGTTGGGGAGCAGCCAGATCCGTCACATCAAACCATTCCAGCGTGAACCAGAGAAGGGACCAAAGGCATGGGCTGCTCTCAAGGGTGTACATGCTCCTGCAACAGCGGCGGTAGCGGTGGTGTTGGAACGGCAAATGGCGGCACTACGAATTGAAGAAGACGAAGCGGTTGAAGAAGGGGTGCAGAAATTCTTCGACTTGTTGACGCGGCTTGAGGGAGCTGATTTGAACTACAGTGAGCTCCAAAAGAAGACCAAGTTGCTGGCCTTACTCCCAGAGTCATGGTCCTCTCTCATCATCAACCTCAATCGTGACTTGCCCCACCTCTCGCTCGAAGACGTGAAGCGAGCGATCCTTCAAGAGGATTTCCGTCGCCGTGAGTTGGCGAGTGCGGATGGCGCCGGGGCAGCAAGCATCGGCCGTGGATATGGCCGTGGAAAGGGCAGAGGACGAGGAGGAGGAAGGTTTGGAGGCAGCAACTTCAACGGAGGCCGCGGGAGTAGCGGATACGGCAATGACAACAAGAACAACGGACGCGGTCGCGGACGGTTCGACGGCGAGTGTCATTTTTGCCACAAGAGCGGACACATGTGGCGCGATTGCTACAAACTCCCTGATGGATGGACTCCTGCTCAAGGCCAAGAGGGTAGAGGAGCAGGAGGAGGGAGAGGAAGAGGCCGTGGAGGCCGTGGCGGTCGCGGAGGTGGTGCTGCAAGTATGAAGAGTGCCGGCAACGAGAGCGAGTCGAGGGACGATCGCTTCCCGGGTCAATTCTTCTTCGTGTCCACGCAAGCACCGGCTGGTCCAGAGAATGATGAAAGCTTTGAGGAGCCAGCAGCTGTGGGGAAGGTCACCCTACACTCCCTGGACTACTGGGTGATCGATAGCGGCGCTACCTATAGCATGACACCTCGTGCGGACTTGCTCACCGAACTTGAGCCGTCACCGGTGAAGCATGTGACATCGGCTTTGGGGCAGCGAGCAGAGGTGAAAGGCATGGGCAAGGCCATGTTCAAGGGTGCTGATGGGAAGATGGTGGGCCTCAAGAACGTGCTTTGGGTGCCCAACCTTGCTGCCAACCTGATTTCCGTGCGGCGGTTGCAAAAGGCCGGCATGGACACGAGCTCGAAAGGAGCTAAGACCTACACCGCGAGGCTTGGCGAGCAGATTCTTTGGGACCTTCACGAGGATAGGGATGTCTACAACGAGATGTGGCAAATCCCTGTGGTCCCCATGCCTAAGGAGAGGCAAGTGGCAGCAAGCATCAGCACCAAGGGTGAAGCGGTTGGTAGCGGCGATTGCGCGAACGGTCGCGCTAAGGAGATAAAGTCCAAGAAGTGCAATCTTGGAGGGACCAGCAAGCTCGGTGAACATGAGGAGAGTGGTGCAGCAGCTCAGAAGCAGCACAAGGGTGAGGAGAACCCCAAGGCAGCAGCGGAGGAGGAGTACGGAGAGAACATGTGGGGCACTATTGCGAGTGCGGCATTCTCCAATCCGACTTCGGCTACGGGGGAGTGTGATTGGCTCACCTTGCATCGGCGAATGGGGCATGTGGCCCTGCCCATCTTGCAGCAGCTAGTGAAGAATGAGATGGTTGCTGGCATACGTGTGAAGGGGGAGCCCGATGAGGTACTTGGCTGCCCGACGTGCATGCAAGCCAAGTTCACCCGTTTCCCGTTCTCTAGTTCGGAGGCAACGGCTAAGGCACCACTTGATGAGGTGGTGATGGACGTGGTGGGCCCCCTGAAGCTTGGAGCTGCTGGAGCTGAGTACTTTCTCACCATTGTGGACGTCTACACTCGCATGACTTGGGTGTACGTGCTGTCCAAGAAGAGTGACGTGGCTGAAACGGTGAAGACCGATTGGTTGCCGATGGTGGAGCGGCAACAAGACCGGCTAGTGAAGGCAATCCGCACCGATCGAGGGGGAGAGTTCTTGAGCAAGGAGTTTGGATTGTGGCTGAAGAAGAATGGCATAAGGCACTCCCTCACCATGCCATACTCCCCTGCAATGAACGGCATTGCCGAGCGAGCGAACCGGACAATCACGGAGACGGCGCGCGGGTTGCTCATTGAAGCCGGGCTACCCGAATATTTCTGGCCTGATGCGGTGCGGAGTGCATGTGTGGCCAAGAACAGAGCTTTGACTCATGTGGGAGCAGACAAATGGGTGCCCTATGTGGAGTGGATTGGAAGGAAGCCAAAGGTGGATATGCTTCGGGTGTTCGGGTGCATGTGCATGGCGCTCGTGCCTAAGCATCTTCGGCACAACAAGCTCGGTGCCAAGGCGATATGGGCTGTGCACTTGGGCATGGCTCAAAACAGCAAGGGGTGGCTTCTTTGGGACCCATTCACCAAGAAATTCTTGGTGAGCAGGGACTGCAAATTCATGGAGAATCTGATGTACAAGGATTGGAAGGCGGAGAATGAGGCGAAGATAGGCGTGCGGTTGGGGGACGTGAAGAGTTCCGGTTTGGAGCATGTGGAGCTGCCCTTGGAGCTGAGCAGCGGCAGCACCACCACAAGGCAATCTTCCCTTGTGAATGGGGGAGAGGAGGCCAAGGATGCAGAGGAAGAAGAGGAGGAGGTTCAGCAAGTGAGCGAGCGTGCACCGACACTTCCTTCTCGCACTACGAGTGCTCCACGGATCCGAGTCACCCCGCAGCAACGCCAAGGCCTTCATGTCCCTGCAGCTGAGGAAGAAGGAAGGGGCAAAAGGAGAATCCAAGCCCCAAATAGGCTGACCTATGAGGCACTCGGAAAGCCAGCCAAGTCAGCCTTGGCCGGAGCGGCACTTATAGTTGGAGAAGACGAGGAGAGTGACTACGAGGAGTGTGCCTTCGCGTTCTTCTCTCCGGTGGAGATGCCGGGGGAACCAGCAACTCTCAAGGAGGCCTTGGAGAGTAGTGATGCTGAGGAGTGGAAGAAGGCAATGGAGAGTGAGCTGAAGAGCATTGAGGAGAACGGCACATGGGAATTGGTGGAGCTACCGGAGGGGCGTAAGGCGATTACGTCCAAGTGGCTCTTCAAGATCAAGTCCGACGCCGACGGCAAGATCGAGCGCTACAAGTCTAGGCTTGTGGCGAAGGGGTACCAGCAGAAGGAGAAGGTGGACTATAAGGAGTTGTTTGCTCCTGTGGTGAAGCCGACGACGCTGCGAACCCTACTCGCGGGAGCTGCCATCAAAGGATGGGTGGTGAAACAAATGGATGTCACAACGGCATTCCTCAATGGCGTCCTTGAGGAAGAGATTTTCATGGCGCAGCCAGAGGGGTTTGATGATGGTAGTGGCAGAGTTTTGAGGCTGAAGAAGGCCCTTTATGGACTGAAGCAGGCCCCTAGGCAGTGGTACTTGAAGCTGCGAGGAGTTTTGGAGGAGATCGGCTTCACTCCCTCAACGGCCGATCACTCATTGTTCATGCTTGGCGAGGGGGAGCAGAGGAGCTTCATGGTGGTGTACGTGGATGACATCCTCATCTTTTCACCCTCATCTGACCTTGTGAAGGAGGTGATGCTGAAGCTTCAGGACAAGTTTAAGTGTAAGGCCCTTGGTGACATCAACTTCTACCTTGGGCTTCACATTGAACGTGATGTGGAGAAGCGGTGCATGCGGGTGCATCAACGGAAGTACCTGGAGGCATTGGCTGCCAACTTTGGGCAGAGTGAAGGCCATGTGGCTACACCCTTTCCCTCTGGTTTCAAGTGTGTGAAGGGACCAGAGGAGGAGAGCGTTGGTGAAGAGGAGAGGCGCCGTTTTCACTCGTTGGTGGGCAGCCTCATGTACGCGGCGGTAAACACCCGACCGGACGTCGCGTTTGCTACCGGACAGTTGGCTAGGGTTGTTCAATGCCCTAATGAGGAGCAGGTAGCAGCTGGAATGAGAGTGGCCAAGTATCTTGGCCAAACACCGACCGTTGGGCTGCAATATTCGGCGGCGGCGCAAAGGCGCCAAAAGGGCGCGGATGGTGTTGAACCCGGGCGTTTGTTCCTCACCGCATTCTCGGATGCTTCTTTTGCATCAGAACCAGAGGACATGACAAGTGTTGGAGGGTTCATTTGCTGTGTTGGTGGAGGCCCAACTGCTTGGGAGAGCAAGAAGCAGGTGGATCAAGCATTGAGCTCGGTGGAGTCCGAGTATATGGCACTCTTCCGTGCCGTACGGGAGATTGTGTGGCAGCGGCGTTTGTTGGCTGAATTGGGGGAGGAGCAGCAAGGACCTACCCCACTCTACTGTGACAGCCAGGGTGCCATTGCTCTTGCTAAGAACCCTGTGTTGCATGGCCTCACCAAGCACATGAGGGTGAAGTGGCATTGGACGAGGAGCATGGTGGCCGCGGGTGAAGTTGAGTTGCACTATGTGAAGACGACAAGGCAGCCAGCTGACATGATGACCAAGAGGCTGGTGGAGCAGCAGCATTGGAAGTGTTGCAAGCTGGCTGGGATGGCTCTGAACTGAGAGAGCAAGATCCTAAGGCCAACAATCCGAGGGGGAGTTTGTTGGTGCAACCCTACGGTTTGCATTCGGCTTGTTGTCCGTGTGCGTGCATGCGTGTGTGCATGGAATGGTATGAGGGCATGAAATAATATATATTTCATGTTTACAATAGTGTGTGTATGATGAAGCATGATTTTGAATGTGTGCGTCGAGTCAATAGCGAGTTATCGCTAGTCGCGAGTCACGTCGTCGTTTGCGTGTCGTGTGCGGTTTTCTATTTTGTCGTGTGTGGAACGTTCGGCGTGTCGCAGGTGTGCGCAGCAGACTTCCAAGAACTCAAGGAAGAATTTACCTTGAAGAACCAGAGCCTTGGTTTCAAGATTCAAGTTATTTCGAAGCTCTCCAAAAGGGTAAACTTTAGTTAGTGAGAATAGTTGCATTACTTTGTGTAGTGTAACATTTCTCTTGGTGTAGGCCCTTGTGGAGGGTAGTTTCGAGACCCTTCGTGGTTGGGGACAGTGTGGCACTGTTCCACATCACTGTACCTCGGCTCTTGGGGTTTGTAGGAGCTGGGAGTCATTCCCAACTCGTAACTCTTCCTATCTTGTGTTCTAAGACTATAGTGGCTGCCATAGTATCGTTCGTTCAAACCGACGCTGTGTCGTCAATTCTTTATGAAATCGTGCAATCTAAATTGCTTATTGTAGGCGACGTCAAGACGCTCCAGATCCAATTTGAATCAAGTCATTTGCAGCTGTGAGCAGAACGCTATCAACGTTTGAAGCCGCTGTGCAGAAATCCGTCTGTGCACTCTATCTTTCGTTTTAGGCACATTCAAGGCTATTGTGACTATAACACAACTTTCCGCCACGGTGCTGCTCCGGGACCATGAACTGCACCATGCAGCCCCACATGCGCGCTAGCGTAAGTATCAGAGGTCCACTGGTGATCCCCGATTGATCCTAGGGAAGGGTTACAGGCTCGTTGTCCTGGGGGGTTATGGGCGCACTGACCCGCTACTTAACAAGCCCTTTTATCCCAATGGTCTAGTGGTTGGGATTCTGACATGTTATCAGAGCGAAGGTCTCGGGTTCGAATCCCAGTGTGTGCTCTTCGGGCATCCCAGTGCGGGGGGGTGTCAGAGGTCCACTGGTGATCCCTGATTGATCCTAGGGAAGGGTTACAGGCTCGTTGTCCTGGGGGGTTATGGGCGCACTGACCCGCTACTTAACAAGCCCTTTTATCCCAATGGTCTAGTGGTTGGGATTCTGACAGTAAGGTCCGGCTTCTTTTCAAACAACAACTCATGTGGTGTCGTCCTTGGAGGAAGGGAAGCCCATTCGAGGCAACTGTGCACCCAGACGGCTTGGCGAAGGGTGAGGTGCCACCAGTGATGCTTTACGCCCATGTGAAGCAGCATCGTGCACACGGATTCGACGACTGTGCGCATCTCCCGCTCCGCCATCCCATTTTGCTGCGGACCCATACAAAGCGAGACTTGCGGTTTTTTAGGAGGAGGAAGTAAAGGCTCCCATCTTTGCAGCCATGTGGAAGGGGCCGTAGAGGTTGATGTGCACGACATCGAGCGCGTTCTCAGCGTCCGATCCCTTCTCAGGGAAATTATGCCGCGCCAGCTTGCCGCCGACGCAGGAGGCACATGGCAGGCTAGCTCCGGTCGACTGCTTGATGTCCAGACCGGTGGCAACTTCATGCTTCGCCGAACTCTTAATCGTGTCGACGCCGACGTGCGCGAGCCTCACGTGCCACATGTCAAGCGTCGATGCCGAGGCGATCGTCCACAGAGCAACTGTCTTCATCAAATTCGACGTCGGTTTCGACGAGCAGGGGCAGAGGTCGGTGCAGAAGACCCGGCTGGAGTCGACTGAGCACATCTCCCGCAGCGGAAACGAGCAGCATCTTGTCGCCTTCGTCTTGCAGCTTCACGCTGTTGTCCTTCACCTGGCCAACCGGCAGCAAGTTTGCCTACACACCCGAGACGTACAACACGGCGGGGACGAGAATTGGCTCTCCATCCTCCCCTTGCAGTGCAACCGTGCCATGGCCTTTGACGACTTGAAGCGCCCCAGTGAAGCCACGCACGTGACGGATTTCACCTCGTTGCTCGATGTCGACGAAAGCCTCCCATGTTCCCATCAGATGATGAGAGCAGCCGTTGTCGAGGAGTACCACGGTCGCCTGCACGGCTGATGCAACTGCCTGGAAGTCATCACTGGCCTCCGGCGCCAGAGAACTAGTCAGATCGACCACACCAACCATCGATAAGAAGAGAGTGCCCCGCCTCTCAAAGCACCACCCTCTGATTGTTGTGCCAAAGCACTATAGTGGCACGGTCATCGCACTCCCATTCCACCTAAAAGCCTGCTCAACTTCTAGAATATTGTGGGGAGGTGCTTCAACATGTGATCTTCACACCCTCAAATTTTCAGAATTCTTGAAGCAGTTTACAAGGCATGGCAACATTTTTAGTTTCAAGACTTATGGCATCCCGAAAGTGTGTGTTACTCTTTTTTGGTAACACCCGAGTTCACCATTTCGGCTGCTGACTCATCTACCGAGCTTTGATTGGTCTGAAATTCGGTGTGGCAGTCCTTTGCCATGTTGTGCAGGTGGTTACCGAGTTTCAAAACAACCCAGCATCGGAGCAGCACGTGACAGCTGTCGAAAGTTACTGTTCCGTAGTCATGGTGCACTGTTGGCAGCATTTCCCTTGCCACCCTTTCATAGTTGTCATGCCAATGGTGCAGGGACAGAGAATGAGACAAGAAGTGCAGGTGTTCGGGTGGGACTCTACCACCCTCTTTTTGAGAAGAGTGGTCTTCCTGGAAACAGCTTGCAAGAGGGTGCAAGTGGGAAGACAAGCTGACTCATGGTTGGTTTGACTCACTATTGGTATCCTTGAGTACAGCTCTGAACATCCAAGTGTGGTTGGCTTTGCTGACCTAGCTAGGACGTTTCCCATCCTTCTCTAGCCTTTCTCTACTATGATTCAATCTTCTCTGAGTTCCCAGGATGGTCCCAACCCCTTAAGAGTCCCCTTGGCAATGTTGTACTCACCTCTTCCTTGCATCAATGAAACTACACGTTTTTCAGCCAAGCTTACGTTTTTTTTCACTGCGTACCGCATACACCTCTGATGAAAGCAAGAAGTATACCGTTGGAAAGCAAATACAGGAAGCTAACGTTTCTCCAAGTTTCAGCCTTGTATGTTATTGGAGCTGATCGTGACGGCGTTTTGAACAGAGGCGGTTCGAAGTCGTCAGATTCTGCTTAGGCGGTTTTATGGGCATCCGCGACCCCTAAGTGGACTCTAGACTATAACAAGTGGTATCAGAGCGGTTCTTCTCTGTTCCTGGGTCAATATGGAGGCTGAAGGTTCTGCTCCAGCTGTTCCTAGTGGCAGTGGTGGCGTGAGAGGCGCTGGGGAAGCAGGAAGAGGAGTTGCAGGCGGATCTGCACCAATAGCATCCGTTTCTACACCAGCCAAGGATGATGTGAAGGCATTCAACCTAGAGAAGTTCTTTGGGTAGGATTGGGCATCATGGAGCTTCAGGATGGAGCTCCTATTTAACCATTATGGGCTGCTTGAAGTGATGGATGGAGAATTGAAGAGGCCTGCGAGCAAAGGAGCGACCAAGGAATGGGATCGCCGATCCAAGGATGGATTCTTCCTTCTCTCTCAATGCCTCTCATCCAACCAGCTGCACCATGTCAAGCATCTCATGAAGGATATCCAGTGTGGTCCCAAGGCATGGAAAATATTGAAGGATGTCCATGCCCCCAGCAGCGAAGCGATGGTGGTGGTGCTCGAGCGACAACTCCATGCGGTGAAGATCTACGCGGGTGATGCCGTGCAAGGAGTGTTCGATCAACTTCGGGACCTCTATGTGAAGCTCTCTACTGCTGGTGTGGACTACCCTGAGAAGATCAAGTGCTACAAGGCTCTCTCTCTGCTGCCGAAGTTGTGGGGCCCCTTGGTGGTCAACCTCAATGGCATGAAGGACTCATGGTCCCTTGAGTGGATCCGTGCTCAAGTCCTTCAAGAGGAGTTTCAGAGGAAGGAGCTGACTGCCCACTGCCGGTGAAGGTGGAGGCTCTGCCTACGGCATGAAAGGGTTCAAGGGACGTGGCAGCAAGAAAGGCAAGGCCAAGGAAGGCTCTGGAGGGGAGCAGTATTCGGGAGGGAAGCGTAGCAACAAGAGAGGCAAGCGGTGTGGCGGCAATTGTTGGTATTGCCATGTGGAAGGTCACCCGTGGTTTGTGTCGCAAGCTACCTGACGGTTGCAGGACTGGACAGCCATCAATTGAAGGCTCTAAGGGTGTTCATGGAGCTATGGGAGAAGGCATGGGCAATGAGGAGGGCGATGGAGGTGCCGGCGGACATGGCGGCATGTTCTACCATGTAGGAGAGGCATGCTCCGAGGACATGGTTGTACCGGCCAGCAAGGTTGCTCTTCACCGTTCCTCACATTGGGTCATCGACACGGGAGCATTCATGACCATGACCAACCGAGAGGATCTGCTGGATGAATTGAGGCCATCAAAGGCAGCCACCGTCGTTTCAGCCACCGGCCAAGTTGTACCCATGCGTGGCGAGGGGAGAGCCATGTTTATGGGTGCGGATGGGAGGCTTGTGGGGCTGAAGCGTGTTCTTCTTGTCCTTGGACTATGTGCCAACCTTCTCTCTACCAAGGCATTGAGTGAGGCAGGGATGAAGATGGAGATGATAGGGACAAAGGTGTTCAAGGCAACTCTGGATGGGCGCGTGTTGTGGGACCTCCGAGGCGGCAAGGACATGCACCGGTCCATGTGGGAGATACCAGTGCTGCCATGGAAGGAGGCGGCTGCGCGCTTGGCTGCTGAAGCTATAAGAGGAAGGCATGCAAGCCACGTAACCAGTGGAGGAGGTGGTGATGGCAGTGATGGTGGGCTGCTTGTGCATGGGGGGGGTGCGCTACCAAGTGTAACTCCTAGCACGGGTGAAACGGATTGGCTCACCGCACACCGTCGCTTTGGCCACGTGGCGCTACCTCAGTTACAGCAGCTGTTTAAGGAGGAAAGAGTCAAAGGGCTGAGGATAAAGGGGGAGCCCAAGGAGGTGGGCTCTTGTGAGACTTGCTTGACCAGCAAGTTCTCACGGTTTCCCTTCCATTCGGCGGTGGGGCAGTCAAGTGACCCAGTAGAGCTCGTGCATGTGGATCTTGTGGGGCCCATGAAGGTGAAGAGAGATGGTGGGGCCCTGTATTCCATGACTATGGTGGATGATTACACAAGGCTCACCTGGTCTTTTCCACTTGCAAAGAAGAGTGATGCTGCAAGGGTCATCATTGAAGAGTGGCTGCCCATGGTGGAGCGAGAGAGCGGCAAGTGGGTGAAGGCGATTCGTAGCGACCGTAGTGGGGAGTTTTTGGGAGCAGAGTTCCGGAGCTGGTTGAAGCGGCACGGCATCAAGCAGCAGCTCACCACGGCCTACACCCCTCAGTCCAACGGCGTGGCAGAGAGAGCGAACCGGACCATCATAGAGGGCAGGAGAACGATATTGGTGGATTCGGGTCTACCCTTGCGGTTCTGGCCCCTCGCTATTCGTCATGCTACAGTCATAAAGAACCGGTTGTTGACTCATGTGGGAGGTCAGCATTGGGTCCCTATGGAGAAGTGGAGTGGCAAGAAGCCCCTGGTGGATCTGCTTCGTGTCTTCGGGTGCATGGGGCTCGTGCATGTCCCTAAGGAGAAGCGTGACAAGCTTCAAGCGGCGGCGGTATGGGCTGTTCATTTGGGACTTGCACGGGGGAGCAAGGGCTGGCTCATGTGGGACCCAAAATCCAACACCGTCTTCACCACCAGAGATGCCAAGTTCATGGAGGGGCTCATGTTCAAAGAGTGGTCGGAGCGGGGGAGGAGCAAGGTCACCATTCCGCTTGGAATAGAGGTGGGATCGAACGACCCACTTCTCATTCCCATCGAGTTGTCCTCATCTTCAGAGTTGACAGAGGTGTCACATGACTTGGGAGGTGCTGAAGAGGAGGTAGTACATGTGGAAGGAGTACTGCAGCAAGGAGAGGCCCCTGTAGCTGAGAGAGGTGATAACGAGGAAGAGGTGCAGCAGCCTACACCATCCCTTAAGCTTCTACCAAGGCGCACAACCCAAGGGAAGCGTGATGCTGTCCGTGGTGGAGCCAAGGAAGGAGCAGCCAAGGAGAGGCCCAAGAGAGCTGCCCACCCAAGGGATTTCCTCAAGTATGAAAGGCTTGGGGGTCCCAAGGCATTGCTGGTCCAAGAGGAGGAAGATGAGGAGGAGAAGGGAGCCGAGGGGGAGATGGAGCAGATTTGTTGCTTTGGCGTCGACTTACCTCATGAGCCGGCGTCAATAGAGGAAGCTCTTGCTGGAAATGATTGAGAGGCTTGGCTGGCTTCAAGGGAGGATGAGTTCCATAGCCACATGGAGAATGAAACGTGGACCCTTACGAATTTGCCCCCAGGAAGGAAGGCGTTGGACTGCACGTGGGTGTTACGTGTGAAGACCGATGCAGAGGGGAGGTTGGAGAGGCGCAAGACAAGGCTTGTGATCAAGGGCTTTCAGCAGAGAGAGGGGATTGACTTTCAAGAAGTGTTTCCTCTTGTTGCCAAGGCTCCTACGCTCTGGGTGTTGCTAGCAGCCGCTGCCGTTTGTGGCCGGAAGGTGGAGCAAATGGATGTGAAGACGGCGTTCCTCTATGGCGTGGTAGATGAGGAGATGAAGCATCCAGAGGGGTATGACGATGGGAGCGGACGTGTTTGCAGGCTCAACAAGGCCATCTATGGCCTCAAACAAGCTCCAAGGTGCTGGTATGCAAGGCTGTTGGAGGCGTTGGAGGCTCTTGGCTTCAAAGTTAGCGGGTGCGACGAGAGTCTCTTCATGACCGAGGGGGAGGAGGAGAAGGTATTTCTCCTTGTCTACGTCGATGACATCCTCCTCATCCCTCCATCCCTGGAGAGGATTAAGGAGGTGCAAGGGAAGCTGAAGGAGACCTTTCAATGCAAGGCCCTTGGACCAGTGGGGTATTACCTTGGTCTTCACGTGGAGCGGGACGAGGTGAAGGGATGGTTGAGGCTTCACCAACACAAGTACCTTGCAGCCATGGGGGAGAAGTATGGGCTGGAGGAAGGGAGGAGTGTGAAGACTCCTCTCCCCTCAGGGTTTCAGCTGCACCTTGATGAAGACGAGGGTGAGGTGTTGGAGTACGAGTTGCAGCGTCGGTTCCAGTCAATGGTGGGGAGCTTGATGTACGCTTCGGTCAACACTCGCCCCGACATTGCGTTTTCAGTTTCACAGCTCGCTCGTGTGGTGTCTAGGCCCCTTCAAGAGCACCTGGATGCAGCAGAGAGGCTGGTGAGGTACTGCATGGCAACCTCAAGGGTGGGGCTGCAATGTTTTGTGCATGGGCAGCTGAAGCAAAAGGGAGTGGAGGAGGTGAGCACAAAGACTGGTGCACCTGCAAGGCGTGGGCATTTGTACCTCTCGTGCTTCACCGATGCTACCTGGGCAAGTGACATCAGTGATGCTACATCCCATGGTGGCTATATATGCTGTGTTGGAGGGAGTCCAGTGAGCTGGAATTCTAAGAATCAAGGAGAGATAGCTCACTCATCAACGGAGAGCGAGTACATGGCGTTGTTTCATGGAGTGAAGGAGGTGGTTTGGATGAGGAGGTTGCTTGAGGAGCTGGGGCAGGAGAAAGAGGGTCCTACACCTGTGTTTTGTGACAGCCAAGGAGCAATTGCAATGGCGCGTAATGCTGTGCTCCATGGGTTGAACAAGCACATGCATATCAAGTGGCATTGGGTGAGGAAGGAGGTGAAGAAGGGCACCATCTCCTTGCACTACATCAACACTACCAAGAAACCTGCAGATTTCTTGACTAAGCGGCTTGCAGAGCATCAGCATTGGAGCTATGCCACCTTGTGTGGCATGTCCTTCAACTAAGGGAGGCAGCTTCAGGGAGCAGCTAAGGGATGAATGAGAGCACGATGAGGGGGAGTTTGTTGTGCCAAAGCATTATAGTGGCATGGTCATCGCACTCCCATTCCACCAACAAGCCTGCTCAGCTTCTGGAATTTTGTGGGGAGGTACTTCAACGTGTGATCTTCAGACCCTCAAATGTTCAGAATTTTTGAAGCAGTCTACAAGGCATGGCAACATTTTTTGTTTTAAGACTTATGGCATCCCGGAAGTGTGTGTTACTCTTTTTTGGTAACACCCGAGTTCACCATTTCGGCTGCTGACTCATCTACCAAGCTCTTATTGGTCTGAAACTGGGTATGGGAGTCCTTTGCCGTGTTTTTCAGATGGTCACCGAGTTTCAGGACAACCCAGCATCGGAGCAGCACGTGACAGCTGTCGAAAGTTACTGTTCCGTAGTCATGGTGCACTGTTGGCAGCATTTCCCTTGCCACCCTTTCATTGTTGTCATGCCAATGATGCAGGGGCAAAGAATGAGACAAGAAGTACAGGTGTTCGAGTGGGACTCTACCACCCTCCTTTTGAGAAGTGTGGTCTTCTTGGAAGCAGCTTGCAAGAGGGTGCAAGTGGGAAGACAAGCTGACTCATGGTTGGCTTGACTCACTATTGGTAGCCTTGAGTACAGCTCTGAACATCCAAGTGTGGTTGGATTTGCTGACCTAGCTAGGACGTTTCCCATCCTTCTCTAGCCTTTCTCCCCTAGGACTCAACCTTCTATGAGTTCCCAGGATGGTCCCAACCCCTTAAGAGTCCCCTAGGCAATGTTGTACTCACCTCTTCCTTTTCAATGAAACTACACGTTTTCAGCCGAGCTTACGCTTTCGTTCACTGCGTAGCGCATACACCTCTGATGAAAGCAAGCAATATACCGTTGGAAAGCAGAAACCTGAAGCTAACGTCTGTCTAAGTTTCAGCCTTGTATGTCATTGGAGCTGATCGTGATAGCGTTTTGAACAGAGGCGGTTTGAAGTCGTCAGATACTGCCTAGGCGGTTTCATGGGCATCCGCGACCCCTAAGTGGACTCTAGACTATAACACTGGTGTAGACAACATTTCCGACGGCGCTGGCTTCTCCTTGCGCAGCTGGTTGTCTGAGCGACAATGGTCGGCGTCAGACTTCTCGTCCTCTGATCGACAGGCGTTTTCAGACTTCCGCGGCTTCCTCTCTGATCATCGTCGGATTCAGTGGGGTCTGGGCAGTCGAACGAGAGGTGGTCGGGGTCACCACAAATGTAGCAGCAGCGTCCTCCTCGACGCGAACCACTGCTACCGGGATCATTGTCCTTCGCCGACTTCCCGCAATCGGCATTCTTTGTTGAGTTGTTGTTCGACGACTTTCCGCCATTGCCTCCGCCCGACTTCCAATGCTGCCCGGACTGACATCCCTGCTGCGTCGGGGCGATGTAGTTTGCCTGCGGGAGGAGCTCCGTGGGCCGCTCAAACTCCTGCATGAACTCATCCCGGAGGATGTGGCTCGAAAGCGAGTCCTCGTTCAGAGTTTCGTGCGTTGATAGACTCCGTTATGGTTATCAAGTCATGTCGACCTTCGAGCTACTTCGGCACAGTTATCTTATCCGACGAGAATTTGATGTAGCCGTACGCTGACGCGATGCCTCCATCTCGACCAGCCAACACATGAGTCGCCGAAGTCGGCCTGACTCCACTCCGTTGGGGAGAACAAAGCCCACCGTCAAAATTGCCGTGCGAGCTGCCTTGTGCCTGCACTCCGCTGATGCCAACGTCGGCAGACCGAATCACTCCACGAGTCACCTTCGTGCCTCCTTCAACGACTTGGTTGTCCCCGTTGCCTTTGTTGTGCACGGGCCGTGGAGAGGCGGACGCACCGGGCGCGAGTTTCTAGGAGCATCGTCTCCTGGTCCGCACCACAAACTCGCCGACATCGTGGCGTCGCCAAACATCAGCCTCTCTCACGTGCAGGGTATCTTCTACGCTTGCTTTGACTATAGGGTCGACCATGGTGACTAAGAAGGCTACCGGCCTAACAACAACTTATGTAAGGCGCAAAATGGTCTAAATATGAAGGTTTTAACGAAGGGCCGTCCACGCTTACCGCACGATGTAGAGAGTCACCCTACAATGAGAGTGGACTACATAGGAGGGCACGGGGTTGTGCAGGTAATCCTTGCGTTCTAGTAGCGTTCTTAGTACTAGCCATGTTCACAGAAAAATTGGCAAGAGTTTCACTAAGAAATTAAGAAGAACAATAGATTACAATGAGGCATTCAATTCAATATAGCAAGAAATGCATTACTGTCAAAGTAACGAACGAGAATGAATGAACTATGAAACAGTTGGGTACAAGTACTAACCCTAATTGGGTTGTACCCCTTATGGGCTACCCCACTATAGCCTACACAAATGTAAAAGCTATAATGTTCTGACACACCCCCATAGGCAAAGTGGGGGAGAACAAGTGGTCACAAGACCAGTCAAGAAAGCAAAGCAAGCTCAGGGTGGATCACAAAGTCACCACACAGTCCGAGCACAAGCAAAGGGCCACAAGGCTAGTTCACATGCAGAGTTATATAAAGGGAACAAACAATACAGTGATCATACCCTAACAAGTGCAAGCATGCAGGTATATATATAGATCACAGTACAAGCAGAGTCAAGCAGTAAGTAAGTGAGGCAAAGTGGGCACAAGGCCTAACAGAGTAGCAAAGCGCTGATGATCACCAGGCGGAAGTGCCTTGGTGAAGACATCAGCAGTGTTGGCCCGAGTGGCCACGTACACGAGACAAAGCTGGCCACGCTGTTGCAACTCTGGAGCAAGGAAGTATCGCAGAGCGATGTGCTTCGTTATGTGCTCCAGTCTGTGCTCCTGACACAAGGCAATCATGGCCTTGTTGTCTACGTACAGAACTGGAGGCGAACGAGGCTGCTCTCCCAAGTCAGTCAGCAAGTAGGTCAGCCAACGGAGCTCCTGAGCAGCCATAGCCCCGGCGTAGATCTCAGCCTCACAACTGGAGCTAAGAACCGAAGACGAGCGGGTAGACCGCCACGACACAGAGCTAGAACCAAGACCGAAGGTGTAACCCTGTGACGACCACTGCGTAGCTCAGTCGTCAACCCAGGAGGCGTCTGTGTGACCGGTGAGAACAACTGGACCCCGTCCTCCAAGCACGAGCCCCATGCCCAACGTACTGCACAGGTAATGCAGTACCCTCTTCGCAGCATCTCAGTGCACCTTTCGGTGCCTACCGGGAGCCACGTAGTGAGCCAGAAGGCTGAGAGGGTACGCGAGGTCAGGTCATGTGCAAGTCATCAAGTACATGAGGCAACCCACAAGCTCTGGGTACGGACCACTCGGCTCTACGGACTCGTCCGAAGGTGGAGCTGAGAGTGAGTGGCTGGTAGACAGAGGAGTGGGCTGTGGCGAGGAGAACTGGAAGCCAAAGCGCTGAAGGACCTGGTGCACCATGTGTGACTGAGTCAGTGTGATGGTGCGCCGTGCTCTGTCCCGGGTGATCTGCAGGCCAAGATAGCTGCGCAGTTCACCGAGGTCAGTGCAGGTGTGTCTCTTCTGCAGCTCGGACTTCACAAGGGTCAGTGCTTCAGTGTCACAAGTGGCAAAGACGAGGTCGTCGCCGTACACGAGGACATAGAACGGTGGCAGAGAGGTGTCGGTGCGTAGAAACAGCGACGGGTCCGCAGTAGACGGAGCAAACCCAAGAGCCGCAAGTGTAGTCCTCAGCATGTCGTGCCACTCGCGAGGCGCCTGGCGGAGACTGTAGACTGGCCGGCGGAGGCTCCACTGGGTACTTGCAAGAAACGTCCCAGTGAAACCAGGTGGTCGGCGGAGCCATATCTCCTCGTGCAGGTTGCCCTGCAAGAAAGCTGTGCTGAAGTCCAGAGAGTGCAACTCGTAGTCACGCTGAGCAGCGACGTGCAGCAACACCCGAAGAGTAGTCATCTTCGGGGTTGGGGAGAAGGTCTGGAAGTAGTCAACTCCCTGTCGCTGACTGAAGCCTCTAGAAACGTAACGCGCCTTGAAGGCAGGCGGAGAACCCGGCGGCCGCTTCACCCTGAAGATCCACATGCCATCGACTATGTTCGCCCCAGGTGGGGGAACCTCGTCGACGTAGGTGCCTGTGGACTTCCAGGATGCCATCTCGGCATCCATGGCTGCCTGCCACTGAGAGGAGTAAGGACCCGTAATCGCCTCTGTGTAAGAGCGCGGGGTCGGGATGTCTGGTGCATCCGGGTCTCCCTCAGGGGCAAGCAGCATGGAAGCGAAACGAGGTACAGCAGCTGCAAGACACTCAAAGTCCTCCCGCCTGTCCTCAAGAACGTCCGTGCCAAGAGCACACTCACCCCCGATGGACGGAGGACTGGCAGAAGCAGACTCAGCAACAAGAGCAGTGGCGTAGTCGAGACGACAGGCAGCGGCAAAGTCAAGCAGCTCAGCAACGAGAGCAGACGCAGTAGCAGACTCAAAATAAGGGTCTGTGACAGCAGTGGCGAGAAGACGAGAGACAGCAGGACTAACAGCACGAGTGCGGTCAGACTTTAGGGTCAGGGACCTCAGGAAGAGAGGACTCAGGAGGAGTAGGCAGAGGAACACGCAGTGGAACAGAGGAAGGACGGAGTGCCATAGCGTGCGTGCCAGGGACAGGAGGAGGACGCGAACGAGGAGCGCGACAAGCAGTGCAAACAGGGGAGATAGGACGAGACGCAGGCTCACGACGCTCTGTAAGACTGCCGGACTGCTCAGTGTAAGGAGAGGGAGCAGGCAGTGGGGAGGCGGGCTGTAACGGTAGCTGAGACTGGTCAGGCGGAGGACAGAGGAAAGGAGGAGTAAGGCCAGTAGAAGACGGGGTACCAAGAACCTGCTGAAGCACGGGAACGAAGTACGGTCGCGGCCGCACAGTGCCTCCAGCACCTCCAGCGCAAGGGTCAACATCTCCAGTGTCTCCAGCTCCAGTGCCTCCAGCTCCATCTCTGGCAGCTCTAGCACCTCCTGCGCCAGGGCCTACAACTCCAGCACCCTTAACACCACCAGTCCCGGCAGCTCCAGTACCCCGGGTACGAGCACCTCCAGGACTAGTGGCCGCAGCAACTCCAGCACCGTCAGCTCCAGCAGCAACTCCAGCACTTCCAGCTCTGGCAGCTCCAGCAATAACTCCAGCTCCTCCAGCTCCAGCAGCTCCAGCACCTCCAGCTTCGGTGGCTCCACTCCGAAGGCGTGCGCGTCGAACAAACCACTCACGCAGCTGCTGCGGAGACAGTCTCGGCGAAGCACCAAAATAACCTCCAGACGTAGCAGCACCCTGAGGCTCAGCACCTCCAGACTCCGCACCCTCCGACGCAGCACCCCCCGTCTCAACACCCTCAGGCTCAGCACCCCCAGTCCCAACACCACCAGGCTCAGCACCCCCAGTCCCAGCACCCTCAGACCCCGCACCCCCAGGCTTCGCACCCCCAGACGAAGCACCCCCAGACGCAGTACCTCGAGCAGCACCTGAGCGGACAGCTACCTGAATAGGTGCAGGACCAGGGAGAGGGTCTACCTGGGACACTCCTGAGGGAGCAGGACCCTGGGACGGGAGGGGGTCTACCGGAGGGGGACCGGGAGCAAGGAAGAGCGGCGGGGGCGGGGGAGGGGTAGATCGGTAGGGGAAGAGACGGTAGAAGGGAACCGACTCGTCGAACGTGACGTCCTGAGATGGGAAGACACGGCGCGAGGTGGGGTGGTAAAACTGCCAGCCAGGCGCGTCAGGGACAAAGCCAAGTAAGACGCAGGGGATAGCACGGGGGGAGAGCTTCTCCGCGGACGTATCGCGAACAAAGGCACGAGATCCCCAGACCCGGAACACCGACGCATCGCCAACCTCCCCCGTCCAACGCAGTGTGGGCGAGGTCTCCGGCAAGGAGACACGGGGCCAGAGGTGGAGCTGATGCGCAGCTTAGTGGACCTCCATGACTAAGCCAATGCGGCGCTCAGCAATCCCATTTTGCTGAGGGGAGTCCGGAAGCGTGAACGACTGGAGAATGCCCTCCCCACGACAAAACTCCTTCAAGAGTTTGGAGGAGAACTCACCACCTCTGTCAGAGTGCAGACGCAGGACACGAAGGTCCTGGCCGAAGCGCTCGCGGAGCTGAAGACGGACAGTGCGGATCCAAGGGATCAAGACATCAACGACCTGACCCTTTCTGCGCAAGGGGAAGACCGTGGTGTACCGCGTGTAGTCGTCAACAACTGACGCGGGCTTGGCCCCACACGTCCATGTGGAGAGTCTGCAGGGGAGCAGTCGTCGGGGGAAACGAGGAGGAGTGAGGAGCGGCGCGCTGCCGCCCCTCGGTGCAAGGGAGGCAAGGCAGGGCAGGCGAGGGCGGCAGGGGAGGCAGAGACCTAGGGAGACCAGAGCTAAGAAGACGAGAGTGCATGCCACGAAGACGTGGCAGGGAGGGGTGACCAAGGCGGTGGTGCCACAGAAGAGTCTGGTGCGACAAGAGGCGACATGAGCAAGAGGCGGCTACCTGACCTGACGCGGACACCTGAGCAGACGCAGCAACCTGAGGAGGCTTGGCAGCCAGCGTGTACAGACTCGACCCTGGCCAACGAGTGAACGTAGCCGGGTGATGCCCCATCCGTGTGCACGTGCAGATCACCACACGCTGACCCCCAGGAGTGGTGGTAGTGACCATCACATCCTGAAGGGCAGCGGTACTCACCAAGTTTGTAGAGAACGAGGGGAGGTGAAGACCTGACAGTGAGCCAGACGGAACCGCCGGACACGGGAGGACAGTGGAGGAACGGGCCACGACCGGTCCCTCGGAGGGGTCAGCCAGTCTGATCGGGACAGGTGCAGGAAGAGGAGTGAGGGTGGTGCTGTCACGAAAGAAACAGCGCGAGGCGCCTGAGTCCAACGTGAAGGTGTGGATGGCCTCAGCAGGCGCAGTACCAGGGAGAGTACCAGACTCACTAGCACCTAGAGCAGCAGCGGCTATACCTGGGTCAGGCGGCACACACCGGTAACAGTCACCCTCAGCACTAACAGACAAAGCATACATAGCAGAGAGAATAGCATGAAAGTCTAGGTACGGGGCCGGGCGGGGCTAGGTACGAGGCCGAGCGGGGCTAGGTACGGGGCCGGGCGGGGCTAGGTATTGGGCCGGGCGCTGGGTGAGGGGCGGGGCCGGGCGCGGGCTAGGGTCGGGGCTGGGCGCTGGGTTAGGTACGGGGCCAGGCTGGGCTAGGGACCAAGCCAGGCGCAGGCTAGGTACGGGCTGGGCGCGGGCATGAGACGGGGCCGGGCGCGGGGTGGGTACGGGCTGGGCGCGGGCTAGGGACGGGCCGGTCACGGGCTAGGTACGGGCCAGGCGCGGGCGAGAGACAGGGCCGGGCGCGGGCTAGGTACGAGCGGGTCGCGGGCTAGGTACGGGCCGATCGCGGGCTAGGTACGGGCCATGCGTGGGCGTGAGACGGGGCCAGGCGCGGGCTAGGTACGGGCTGGTCACGGGCTAGGTACGGGCCGGTCGCGGGCTAGGTACGGGCGGGTCGCGGGCTAGGTACGGGCCAATCGCGGGCTAGGTATGGGCCGGGCGCGAAACGGGGCCGGGCGCGATACGGAGCCGGGCGCAGGCTAGGAACGGGGCCGGGCGTTGGGCGCGATACGGGGCCGGGCGCGAGACAGGGCCGGGCGCTAGGTTAGATACAAGACATGGCGCGATACGGGGCCGGGTGCGAAACGGGGCCAAGCGCGATACGGGGCCGGGCGCGATACGGGGTGGGTCGCGATACGGGGCCGGGCGTGAGGCTAGGTACGGGGACGGGCGCGGGCTAGATACGAGGCCGGGCGCGGGGCTAAGGGCCGATGGGGCCGGGCGCGGGCTAGGAACGGGGCCAGGCGCAGTCTTGAAGGTTACCCTTTTGGAGAGCTTCGAAATCACTTGAATCTTGAAACCAAGGCTCTTGTTCTTCAAGATACATTCTTCCTTGAGTTCTTGGAAGTCTGCTGCGCACACCTGCGTCACGCCGAACGTTCCACACACGACAAAATCGAAAAAACGCACACGACACGCAAACGACGACATGACACGCGACTAGCGATAACTCGCTATTGACTCGACACACACATTCAAAATCATGCCTCATCATTCACACACTATTGTAAGCATGAAATATATATTATCTCATGCCCTCATACCATTCCATGCACACACTCATGCACGCATACGGACAACAAGCCGAATGCAAACCGTAGGGTTGCACCAAAACCAAGTAGGTGCAGGCCGACGGTTTTGTTAGGTATATTGCGCAAGTTCACCGTCGAGCACATGACGCCGTTCCGCAAGTCGACTTCGCCAAAACCTCATGGGCGAAATTCACACACCTTCATAGAGTTTCGCGGTCGCGCGAAATCAGCCGACCTGTTCGCCGAGACGAGGCTCGCCGAACAGCACCCCTCGACCAGAGGACGGGGCCCATACAAAAACACCCCGTTCGTCAGAGTTTGTCGACGGGCTTGGCCGATCAGAGGACGAGCTCGTTGAACGACACCCAGCCAATCAGAGCTCGTCGATGGGCTAGCCGATCAGAGTCCAGCCTCGTCGAAAGCCACCCCGTCGATCAGAGGACGGACTGGTCGACGAAATCAATCATCTAAACCCGAGAGCCAATTTGACCACTTCGTCAAATTAACCATGCCGTCACAGAGAACACCTGCGCCCAAGCGAGGGCGGGGCCTCTCATTTCGATAAAGTGTTGTTCGGGCTCCCAAGAGTTGTGTTCCGGCCCATAGCCTTTCCACTAAATTAGGAACTCGCGCATAGATTCGCGGCCGCATCATCGATCACGGAGCATTAGCACATGCTTGACTTCATAAAAGAGTTCCTCTTCGAGAACGATGGTTGATGGCAGTAAGTACTTGCCTGCACCAACATACTTATTCAGCAGAGACACGTGGAAGACATTGTGAAACTTCAGTATCGCATGCAATTGAAGCCTATAGGCGACCCCACCAACGCGCGCAATCACCAAGAGCTCTCGTGCTCCTGAGATCTTAAGACGAATGTTCTTCGCACTCAACAATACTTCGTCGCCAACTGCATAGACGACTTCCTAGCATTTCATGTCCGCATAGGGCTTTTGCCTGTGTTGGGCAAGCTGCAGCCAATGGCGAGCGGACAGCAATGCCGCTTGCTGTTTTCCAATAAAGTCCTTTACGGCCGGAATTTTAAGGTTCTTAATCCCATGCGTTGCAGGGGTTGTGGGGTGCCGACCACAGTTCAGGACAAAGGGTTTCTCATGCTTGCTTTCATGCACATAATTGTTCACAACGAATTCCACCACTGGCAACAATTAATCCCAATAGTACCGAGTTGGGCTTATGAAAGGACAAAGCATTTGCTCAAGGGTGCGTTTGGTCCACTTTGTCTGTCCACCGTTTGTGCGTGGAAAGCAGATGAAATCTTGAGTTTCGTTCCCAGTGTCTTAATGACCTCTTGCCAAAATCGGCTTGTGAAAAAGAGGATCTCGGTCAGACACCATCACTTCGTTCAATCCATCCTTTCATGAGGTATTCCTCGGTCTGTTGTATAGCCTTCTCGTACTCAGCTGAACTGGGGCGATACAGAGGTGGAACCTTTCTTTGTTCAACAGGGACGGTGTGACCCACTGCGTAGTAGGTGGAAGTCCATCCGGGATGGCTTTAAACACTTCCTTGAATTCCTATACCAAATTTTACATTTGAGGTGGGAAATCCTTGATTGCAGGCTCCGAGGTCTCGACATTTTCAAGCTGCACCACGAATAGTGTATCAGCAATGCATGATGGTTGGCCAACACACACAACGCGCTGGGACGTTCATGCATCGGTGTTTCAGTTAGCATGGTGATATTGACTTGCCACTGCATTGTCTTTCCGTTCTTGTTGAACGAGAGAATGTTGTATTGGAAGTCCAATTTGACTTCATTGGCTCGCAACCAATCGATGCCAAGGATGAGATCCACACCTGACAAGAGTGGCAGGACAAACACGCGAATAGTTTTGCTATAGTCATGTATGTTCATGTTGATCAGTGTCTGTCCTTTACTTGGAATGACTCGATCGTCACCCAAGCGAATGGGACAAGACAGTCCTACAACGAGGACGTTGCAGGTCGTAACCCAAGTTTCATCAACAAGAGAAACTGACGCGCCCGTATCGACGAGAATCCTTTCTTTGTCCTCATTCATGGGTCCAGATAGCAGTAACTTCTATTGAAATCTGGGACGAATAGGAGAAGCGACAACAAGTTGGTCAATAGTACACCCTAAATTTGTTGTGAGTGCGTCCAATTTTTTGGGAATTGGTCCACCAGACATGGTGCCCTTTGTCTCAGGATACGACATTCGTGAAATCGGCGAAATAATTCTCCATTCACGATTCGAGTCAACAATCCCACTAATGTGAGCGGGTGCTTTTGGACACAACGATCCACAATATCCATGATTGTCGGAAACTCTTTCAATGAGCAACAGATTATTGAAAACTTATCTTTCAAGGACTCAAATCAAACTTTTTCTAGTGGATATGATCGAATTTCTAAAACAGATTCTTCGTAATAAAAGAGGCATACAAACAAGCGATTGTGCATGATGCAAGCTTCTCTAACTTTAGCAAATCCTCATCACAAAGAACATGAGCCTCATCTATACGATCTCGCTCATCAAATAGGTACCCACCCCCTACTTGGGCTTATGCAAATCCTTCGGACCCGAAGGGCCAGAACTATCCGGCTTCTTGCCCTAGTTGGGCTTGCCAGAGTTCTTGACCGTCTTCCACCAACGGCAATGGTAGGCCTTGTGGCCGAACTTGCCACAGATGTGGCAGCCCGCTGGGGGCTTATCAGCATCCTGAGGGTCCTTTGTGTTATGTGATGCTATCATTTGCATTCACGTCTGTCTGCCTCCCATCATATGTTCATGCGTTGCATGCGTGGTGTGTGCAAGAATCTGTGTTTGGTGTGGTTTGGATTTTCTGTGTGTGTATGTGTGTGTGTGTGTGAATTTTATTTGGCTTGGGCAGATATCTGAAGTGATTTCTCTGCTCAAGAGCTTTCCGACGAACCGAGAATCATCGCGATCGAAGCAAGAACAAGAAAGATATGATCGTTCGAAGTTTTCGATTGTGATGCAGCGACTACAGGCTGACTCAATATGGGGTAAAGACTTTTGGGGTTGGGGAAATTCGTCACTCTACTCTAGATTGATGCCAAGTGGTTGGGAGAAGCCAAACCAGGTTGGCAAGTGTGGCCAAGTTGGGTGAGGTGGATGGCATGAGTTGGGAAAGTGACAAATGTCAAAGTTGGGGTGCCTATAGAGGGGGGAATTGTGTGGTATGTGGTTTCCTTGGTTCAGGACTCTCTTGGAACCTTCCCTCTTGTCCTCTTCATCCCCTTCTACCTCGTTCTTGCTACTCTAACTTTCTTGTGTGAACTTGTGAGACAACTTTGTGATTCAGTTAAGTTTCTATGGCAGCATACCCCCTAGTGCGCCGAAATTCATAACTCGAGTTATACTCCATATTTTGATACTATTAAAATTGGGAAAGATAGCCACGGTCAAGGGCTACAACATACTCAAGTTTGAGAGAATTCAGACGGAGAGTTTTTTTGTCGACGACGTTTCTTGTGACGAGAACGTTTCTGTCCAGAATTATAGTTGACGATTTTGAGATATTTCGGCCCTTAATCTTCATAGACTCCGTCCTTAGTCTCTAACAAGTGGTATCAGAGCTGATTAAGGACTCTGTGGAGAGTCTACTGAAGTGTGAAGACCCTCCTAGACCCACCATGGCATGTGGGCGTGCCTAAGTGGAGTTCTGGAGGTTGCATGTGACTTCCGCTAAGGGGAAACTCTGCCGAAATTTCGTTGGCGCCGAAACTTGTGGAAATTGAGTGGGACTTCGGTGTGGACAGCAAAGGGGGAGCTGGAACCTGTGCTTGGGAGCAGAGGAAATGAGTCAAGCTAGTGGAGATGAAACTGACAAGAGAAATGAGCCGCCACCATCCAAGATCGAGGCATTGGATGGCTCCCACTATGAGGAATGGAGCGGGCGGATGCAGAGTGCATTCAAGCGCTACAAGCTGCTGAAACTTGCGATGGGTGAAGAGAAGATGCCGGAGGAAGGAGATGCCCGTGATCGGTGGATTGAGAAGAGTGCGGTGCTATACGACCTAATCCTTCAATCGGTCAACAACGATATGTTCCAACACATCAAGGATTTGGTGGAGCTGGATGATTCCGGACCAAAGGCGTGGAAGCTACTGCGCGACGTGATTCAGCCCAACACGCTGCCGATGGTGATTGTGTTGGAGAAGGAGCTGGCTGCCCTCTCCATGCGACCGGGCGATGATGTGAAGCCGGTCCTTGACAAGATCAGGACACCTATGCGAGGATGGCAGCGGCAGGCAGCAATGTGTCGCAGATGCAGCAGTGCACCAAGATCATCTCGGTGCTCGACAACTCGTGGGACAACCTCATCCCCACCCTCAACACTCAGCAGGACCAGTGGACACCTGAGTGGCTACGGCAGCAGATTCTGTAGAAGGACTTCCGCAGGCGCCACACGGGTGGTGGTGTTGCCAACAAAACTGCTGAGGGGTATGGAGCTGCAGGAGGCAGCAGAGGAAGAGGGGGAGGGAGAGGCTTAGGCCGTGGGAGAGGCTTTGGCAGAGGGAGAGGCCGAGGTGACTACAAGGAGGGGCATGGGAGCTCTGGTGGCAAGGGGAGCACTCGAATGGAGGGTGCCTGCTGGTACTGCAAGAAGGCTGGACACCCGTGGTTCAAGTGTTTCAGCCGGCCTGAGGGATGGGCGCCTCCAGGCATGAAGCCGCCAAGTGGTGAACATGCACGAGGTGGCGCTGTGCAAGGTTCAGGTGCACACGGTAAAGCCTACCCTGGGATGTTCCTCATGGTTGAGGATGTGAAAGGGAGTGAGGGTGATGTGGGCTCAGTTGGGAAGGTAGTGATGCACCCCCTCACTCACTGGGTGATCGATTCAGGTTGCACAAGTCACATGACCCCACGGGCAGATTTGCTTGACGAGGTAAAGCCACATGGAAATATTAAGTTTGTGGCTGCCGCTTCAGGCGCTTTGCTCCCTGTGATTGGTGTTGGGAATGCCAAGGTAATCGGAGCCAATGGGGGGCTTGTGGGGCTGGGGAATGTGCTGTTGGTTGAAGGTTTGTCCGCTAACCTTCTTTCTGTGCGCCGGCTGCAAAAGAGCAAGGCCAAAGTGACCTTCGGCCCAACCAGCTGCAGTGCAAAGCTTGGGAAGCTGTTGTTTTGGGATCTGGAGGAGAAGAACAGCTGCATCGAGGATCTGTGGCAGCTGCCCATCACCCCTTGGAATGGGAAACCACCAGCAACGGCAGCGGCTGCAGCAACGGCTAAAGCAACTACGGGAGGAGAGGAGACTGCGCCAACTGATGGGGCCCTGGATGCAGTCAAGAAGGTGCAGCAGAAACAGCAGCCATATGGTGAGGTGCTTGCTGGTGTGGATGCGACAGCTGCATGGGCAAAGGCTTCATCTGGGAGTGGTGAGGCTGATTGGGAGACGTGGCACGAGAGGCTGTGTCATGTGAATTTTCCTATGCTGCAGAAGTTAGTGAAGGATGGGAGCTTGAAGGGGTTGGAGGTGAAGGGGGCAGCAAAGGAGATTGGGAGCTGCCCTACATGCCTTGAAACTAAATTCACCAAGTTTCCTTTCAGCAGCAGTACAGGACCAACAAAGGCCCCGCTCGCGCTTGTGCACATGGATGTGGTGGGCCCTACAAGGGCCCCTTCTCTCTCGAGCAGCCGCTACTTCTTAACCATTGTGGATGACCACACACGTGCCGTGTGGGTGTACCCTCTCAAGACTAACGGGGAAGTGGCAGCGGCTGTTCTTAAGGAGTGGATGCCGAGAGCTCAAAGGGAGAGCGGACACAAGGTGAAGGTGATCCGTACTATCAACGGGGGAGAATTCATTGGCGCTGATTTTGAAGCGGTGCTGAAGAAGAAGGGGATCTAGCATCAGCTCACAGTGCCCTATAACCCTCAGCAGAACGGGGTGGCTGAGCGGTTCAACCGAACCCTGCAGGAAGGTGCTCGCACTCTCCTTGGGCGTGCAGGGCTGCCGGATCCGTTTTGGGTGACTGCACTGCGGCAGGTCGCCCTTGTGAAGAACAGGGTGTTGGCGACTGTGGGGGACAAGCAGTGGATTCCCTACACCAAGTGGTATGGGAGTGCACCAGCAGTCAACATGCTGAGAGCCTATGGCTGCATGGTGGTGTTTCATGTTCCTAAGGAGAAGAGGGGAAAGTTGGAGGCTTCTGGGAGATGGGGAGTACACCTGGGGCTTGCTAAGGATCACAAGGGCTGGTTGATATGGGACTTGACCAGCCAGCAGCTGACTGTGTCAAGGGATGTGAAGTTCCTTGAGTCCTTGTACTACAAGGAGTGGAAGCAGCAGCAGCAAAAGCTTCCTACTACACCGCTGATCATTGAGGCTGATGAGGTGCAGCGGCCTTCGAGGCAAGTGCAGGTCATTGTCTCAGAGTAGGAGATCTATGGGGTGACTGATGATGGGGGAGAACCTGAGGTGGAGAAGCAACAGCAGCAGCAGCAGCAAGATGCTCCACCACGTGCCCAACATCCGCCTGACCGTCCTAGGAGGGATGTGCGCCCTCCTAACAGGCTGACCTATCCTAGCTTTGGAATGCCAAAGGTGGTACGAGCTGGGAGTGTGGCTGAGCAGTCTGATGAGGATGAGATAGCACACTGCTACTGGGTAGCCGTCCCTGAGCCCAAGATGCTAGCTGAGGCCTTGAGTGGGCCCGATGCTGAAAAGTGGAAGCAGAGTGTGAAGGAGGAGTATGACTCTCTGCTGGAGAATGAAACGTGGGAGTTGTGTGAGCTGCCTCTTGGGAAGAAGGCCATTTCTTCCAAGCTGATCTTCAGGCACAAGTACGGACCTGATGGGGAGCTGACTCGCTACAAGTCAAGGCTTGTGGCTAAGGGGTTCCAGCAGACAAAGGGGAAGGACTTTGACGAGATCTTTGCTCCTGTGGGGAAAGGGTCTACACTGAGGGTGATGTTGGGAACGGCTGCAAACCGCGGATGGAGGATCAAGCAGATGGACATCACTACTGCTTTCCTCAATGGGATCATCCTAGAGGAGCTGTACATGTTGCAGCCTGAGGGGTTGGATGATGGGAGCGGCAGGTTGTGCAGGCTCAAGAAGGCCATCTATGGCCTGAAGCAGGCTCCTCGCGCATGGTACCACAAGCTGGAGGAGACACTGCTGGCTGGGGGTTTCAAGAAGAGCGAGTGTGATCACAGTTTGTTCCTGCTGCAAGATAAGGAGCAGATCCTCATGCTCCTGGTGTATGTGGATGACATCCTTCTCTTCTATGAGTCATCTGCAATGATTGAGCATGTGGAGGAGATGCTGGAGATGTAGTTCAAGTGCTCGAAGATGGGAGATGTCAAGTATTATCTTAGGATGCATGTGGAGAGGGACCTTGACAAGGGAGTGTTGAGGTTGCACCAGAGGAAGTACTGTGAGGTGCTGGCGGAGAAGTATGGGCTGCAAGATGGAGGAAAGCCAGCCACCCCACTACCTTCGGGGTTCACAGTGGAGCCCTGTGCTGATGAGGAGGTGGTGGGTGAAAGTGACAGGAAGTTGTTCCATTCCATGGTTGGGGCACTCAACTATGCGGCGAACCACACACGGCTTGACATTGCATTTGCTACATCCAGGCTTGCAAGTGTGGTCTCACGCCCCAGTCATGAGCAGTTGGAAGCGGCCAAGAGGTTGGTCCGCTATGTGAGTGCTACAGCATCTGTGGGTTTGGAGTACAGTGCTGTGAGGCAAAGGCAGCAACGGGGTGCTGCTGATTTGAGCAAGGGGGAGATGCTCTTGAGTTGCTACACCGACGCTAGCTTCAACTCTGTGAAGGCGGATGGCACCAGCATTGGAGGCTATGTGTGCCTGTTTGGAGGTGGTGCAGTGAGCTGGCGCAGCAAGAAGCAGAACGAGGTGGGGCTGTTCTCGTGTGAGACCGAGTACATGGCCCTTCATCATGGGGTGAAGGAGGTGGTGTGGCTGAGGCGTTTGTTGGAGGAGTTTGGTTTTTGTCAAAGGGAGCTGACTATGATGTACTGTGACAATGAGTCAGCTGTGAATCTGGCCAAGAATGCATGTCTTCATGGGCTGACAAAGCATATCAGGCCCAAGTGGCACTGGGTGAGGAGGCTCCTGGACAAGGAATTGCGGTTGGAGATAGTGAAGACCCAGCAGCAGGCGGCAGACATTCTCACCAGGCGCCTGGCTGAAAATGAGCATTGGAAGGAGATGAAACTTGCTGGAATGAGAGTGCATTGAGGGTGCATGCTTGAGCTATGGCATGTGGGATGATGGTAGGCAGCCAGAGGGGGAGTTTGTTATGTGATGCTATCATTTGCATTCACGTCTGTCTGCCTCCCATCATATGTTCGTGCGTTGCATGCGTGGTGTGTGCAAGAATCTGTGTTTGGTGTGGTTTGGATTTTCTGTGTATGTGTGTGGGAATGTTATTTGGCTTGGGCAGATATCTGAAGTGACTTCTCTGCTCAAGAGCTTTCCGACGAACCAAGAATCATCGTGATCGAAGCAAGAACAAGAAAGATATGATCGTTCGAAGTTTTTTATTGTGATGCAGCGACTATGGGAATTTGCGGGTTGACTCAATATGGGGTACAGACTTTTGGGGTTGGGGAAATTCGTCACTCTACTGTAGATTGATGCCAAGTGGTTGGGAGAAGCCAAACCAGGTTGGCAAGTGTGGCCAAGTTGGGTGAGGTGGATGGCATGAGTTGGGAAAGTGACAAATGTCAAAGTTGGGGTGCCTATAGAGGGGGGAATTGTGTGGTATGGGGTTTCCTTGGTTGGGGACTCTCTTGGGACCTTCCCTCTCGTCCTCTTCGTCCCCTTCTACCTGGTTCTTGCTACTCCAACTTTCTTGTGTGAACTTGTGAGACAACTTTGTGATTCAGTTAAGTTTCTATGGCAGCATACCCCCTAGTGCGCCGAAATTCATAACTCGATCTATTATCCATATCTTGATACTATTCAAATTGAGAAAGATAGCCACGGTCCAGGGCTAGAACATACTCAAGTTTGAGAGAATTCTGACAAAGGTTTTTTTGTCGACGACGTTTCTTGTGACGAGGACGTTTCTGTCCAGAATTATAGTAGACGATTTTGAGATATTTCCGCCCTTAATCTTCATAGACTCCGTCCTTAGTCTCTAACACTTTGCAGACCCCGCGTAGACCCTCTTGGACTAATTCCCAAAGGATTCCTCCTTCTACTGATAATGCCTCTTCCAAGAGCCATGGCCGCTGGGCGCCTGGGTCGTGTTACCACCCCCTGTAGGGCCTTTGGCACTAGGCGGCTGCTGAGCACGAGTGTTCTTGAGGCCAAGGTCGCACAAAAGTGCACATCTGTGCTGATTGTCAAACTATATATATTTGTTAGTTATAGGCTGTAGTGGGGTAGCCCATATAGGCTACAACCCTTTCAGGGTTAGTACTTGTACCTCTCATTTCTCATACTCACACATTCCCTTGCCTATCATCTTAACGTGGTTTCCGAGGCTAGGTTAGGTCCTACTACCGTACCTACTGCCGTACCTACCGTACCTAGGTAAAGTCTGCCCCATGCTGCCCCACGCTGCCCTTCGCGTACTGCCTTTCGCGCGCCGCGCGCTGTCGCACGCGGCCCCAGCTGTCCCGAGCGCGCTTCCCTGCATGCGCCGTTCGTGCTACCCCGCACACGCCCCTTGCACCGTCCACGCGTTGCCCTACGCGTGCCCTTTGCACTGCGCACCGCCACTACCCGTGAACCGCGCGCTGCACTGCCCCCCCGCGTTCGCGCTGCCCTATGTGTTCTCACTGCCCCGCGCATTCGCCCTGCCCCGCACGTTCGCCACACCACTGCTGCCTGCACGCTGGCCCTGCGCCGCCGCTGCTCGCGCACACCCGCTCGTGCCGCTACCACTGCCGCTACAGCCGTTGCAGCTGCTGCTACAGCCGTTGCAGCTGCTGCTACAGCCGTTGCAGCTGCCGCTACAGCTGCCACTACAGCTGCTGCCGCCGCCCCTGCCGTAGCTGGTGCCGCTGCCACCGCTGCTATTGCTACTGCTGCCGCTACAGCTGCCATCGCCACCTCTGACGCAGCCATCGCCGCTGCCGCTACATCCGCTGCTACTGCTGCCGCTATAGCCATTGCAGCTGTCGCTACTACTGCTGCTGCCGCCGCAACCGCAGCCGTGGCCGCTGCCGCTACAGCCGCTGCCGCTACAGCCGCTGCCACTGCCACTGCAACTGCCGCCGTCGCTGCCATTACAGCCGTCGCCGCTGCCACTACAGATACACCTGCTGCCAGTTCCGCTACAGCAGCCGCCCGTGTGCGGCCCCTACCTGTGTGCCGCACAGCCACCGCTACCGCTCATGCACCGCACTGCCTCTGCTGCTGCCAGTACACCGCACCGCCGCCGCTGCTGCCCGTGTTCCGTACCGCTGCCATTGCCGCCCTTCCACCGCTGCTACTACTCATGTGCTACTGCCGCCTAAGTGCTGCTGCGTACCATGACGACACCAACAGTACCGACGTTTGACGTAGTGGGCTGCCCGATCGAGTACGAGTCCTTGCTAAATGACCTTCACATGTACATGCTTAGTGCTACCAAGGATGATGTCTCGCCCTTTTAGCACACGTTGGGGTCCCTGTAGGCCCCACCCACTCCGGATACACCTGCCCCTACTGCTTCAGCGGACGAGTGGCGGCAGTATAAGACTGACCGCGTAGCCTATACACAGTGGTTTGCACGCGACGCCACTGCCCAGCTTGTAGTCTGCACTCACCTCCCGCTCAATCAGAGGTCCCACTTTCGCCAGCTGAAAAGGGCTAAAGGGCTCAATGACGCTGTAGTTAAGCACTACTCCTCCCCCTCTTCTGCCACCCTAGGCCATCTTGCGCTGCCGTTTCTCTTCCCTGAGCTGTCTGACTTCGACACTGTAGCCGACCTCATGAGCTCCCTTGACGCACGCTACCGTGCTGCTCTCGAGCCAGAATTTTGGTTTGAGAACCAGCCCCCGATGTATCTCACTCTCTACTTCCTCACGACTCGCCTCCCTGACACTCTTCGCGTCGTTAGAGGCCACTTCCTCTCCCTAGACCCCACCGAGCTCACCCTTGCCTCGTTTGAGTCCCGTATCCTTGAGGCTCAGACCAATGCCTACACAGTGGCTGCCTCCTGTGGCAATCCCTGTCCCTCCTTATTTGAGTGGTGCTCCCCTTCCCTCCTCGCTGTTGCCTCTGCTGCTGCTGTTGACCTTGGTGCCGAGGAGGTCGGTGCTGCGTCTGCTCCTAGAGGGAGGCGCCGAGGCAGGGGTGCGCGATAGGGGTGGGGGCGGTGGGGGTGGCGGAGTTGGCGGTAGCGGTGGCGGTGGCGGGGGTGGTGGAGGTGGCGGTGGCGGGGGTGGATTTGGTGGCGGTGGCGGTAGAGGTGCCGGGCGTGGTGGAGGCAGTGGGGGTGGCGGGGGTTGTGGAGGGGGCTCGGTTGGCGGTCGAGGTGGAGCTGGCAGGGTGGAGGCCAGGGAGCTGCGTCTAGTGGTGAAGCTGGTGGAGGTGGACGTTATGGGGGTGGACAGCAGCAGTAGTCACGTCAGAAGGAGACTCTCTTGCCACAGCAGCTTCGTGAGTGGGTTGCCCAGCAAGGCGACCTCGGAGGCTGAGGTCGCTCCCAATACGTCCCGTGTGTTATAGTCACAATAGCCTTGAATGTGCCTAAAACGAAAGATAGAGTGCACAGACGGATTTCTGCACAGCGGCTTCAAACGTTGATAGCGTTCTGCTCACAGCTGCAAATGACTTGATTCAAATTGGATCTGGAGCGTCTTGACGTCGCCTACAATAAGCAATTTAGATTGCACGATTTCATAAAGAGTTGACGACACAGCGTCGGTTTGAACGAACGGTACTATGGCAGCCACTATAGTCTTAGAACACAAGATAGGAAGAGTTACGAGTTGGGAATGACTCCCAGCTCCTACAAACCCCAAGAGCCGAGGTACAGTGATGTGGAACAGTGCCACACTGTCCCCAACCACGAAGGGTCTCGAAACTACCCTCCACAAGGGCCTACACCAAGAGAAATGTTACACTACACAAAGTAATGCAACTATTCTCACTATCTTAAAGTTTACCCTTTTGGAGAGCTTCGAAATAACTTGAATCTTGAAACCAAGGCTCTGGTTCTTCAAGGTAAATTCTTCCTTGAGTTCTTGGAAGTCTGCTGCGCACACCTGCGACACGCCGAACGTTCCACACACGACAAAATAGAAAACCGCACACGACACGCAAACGACGACGTGACACGTGACTAGCGATAACTCGCTATTGACTCGACGCACACATCCAAAATCATGCTTCATCATACACACACTATTGTAAACATGAAATATATATTATTTCATGCCCTCATACCATTCCATGCACACACGCATGCACGCACACGGACAACAAGCCGCATGCAAACCGTAGGGTTGCACCAACAAACTCCCCCTCGGATTGTTGGCCTTAGGATCTTGCACTCTCGGTTCAGAGCCATCCCAGCCAGCTTGCAACACTTCCAATGCTGCTGCTCCACCAGCCTCTTGATCATCATGTCAGCTGGCTGCCTTGTCGTCTTCACATAGTGCAACTCAACTTCACCCGCGGCCACCATGCTCCTCGTCCAATGCCACTTCACCCTCATGTGCTTGGTGAGGCCATGCAACACAGGGTTCTTAGCAAGAGCAATGGCACCCTGGCTGTCACAGTAGAGTGGGGTAGGTCCTTGCTGCTCCTCCCCCAATTCAGCCAACAAACGCCGCTGCCACACAATCTCTCGTACGGCACGGAAGAGTGCCATATACGCGGACTCCACCGAGCTCAATGCTTGATCCACCTGCTTCTTGCTCTCCCAAGCAGTTGGGCCTCCACCAACACAGCAAATGAACCCTCCAACACTTGTCATGTCCTCTGGTTCTGATGCAAAAGAAGCATCCGAGAATGCGGTGAGGAACAAACGCCCGGGTTCAACACCATCCGCGCCCTTTTGGCGCCTTTGCGCCGCCGCCGAATATTGCAGCCCAACGGTCGGTGTTTGGCCAAGATACTTGGCCACTCTCATTCCAGCTGCTACCTGCTCCTCATTAGGGCATTGAACAACCCTAGCTAACTGTCCGGTAGCAAACGCGACGTCCGGTCGGGTGTTTACCGCCGCGTACATGAGGCTGCCCACCAACGAGTGAAAACGGCGCCTCTCCTCTTCACCAACGCTCTCCTCCTCTGGTCCCTTCACACACTTGAAACCAGAGGGAAAGGGTGTAGCCACATGGCCTTCACTCTGCCCAAAGTTGGCAGCCAATGCCTCCAGGTACTTCCGTTGATGCACCCGCATGCACCGCTTCTCCACATCACGTTCAATGTGAAGCCCAAGGTAGAAGTTGACGTCACCAAGGGCCTTACACTTAAACTTGTCCTGAAGCTTCAGCATCACCTCCTTCACAAGGTCAGATGAGGGTGAAAAGATGAGGACGTCATCCTTGTACACCACCATGAAGCTCCTCTGCTCCCCCTCGCCAAGCATGAACAATGAGTGATCGGCCGTTGAGGGAGTGAAGCCGATCTCCTCCAAAACTCCTCGCAGCTTCAAGTACCACTGCCTAGGGGCCTGCTTCAGTCCATAAAGGGCCTTCTTCAGCCTCAAAACTCTGACACTACCATCATCAAACCCCTCTGGCTGCACCATGAAAATCTCTTCCTCAAGGACGCCATTGAGGAATGCCGTTGTGACATCCATTTGTTTCACCACCCATCCTTTGATGGCAGCTCCCGCGAGTAGGGTTCGCAGTGTCGTCGGCTTCACCACAGGAGCAAACAACTCCTTATAGTCCACCTTCTCCTTCTGCTGGTATCCCTTCGCCACAAGCCTAGACTTGTAGCGCTCGATCTTGCCGTCGGCGTCGGACTTGATCTTGAAGAGCCACTTGGACGTAATCGCCTTACGCCCCTCCGGTAGCTCCACCAATTCCCATGTGCCGTTCTCCTCAATGCTCTTCAGCTCACTCTCCATTGCCTTCTTCCACTCCTCAGCATCACTACTCTCCAAGGCCTCCTTGAGAGTTGCTGGTTCCCCCAGCATCTCCACCGGAGAGAAGAACGCGAAGGCACACTCCTCGTAGTCACTCTCCTCGTCTTCTCCAACTATAAGTGCCGCTCCGGCCAAGGCTGACTTGGCTGGCTTTCCCAGTGCCTCATAGGTCAGCCTATTTGGGGCTTGGATTCTCCTTTTGCCCCTTCCTTTTTCCTCAGCTGCAGGGACATGAAGGCCTTGGCGTTGCTGCGGGGTGACTCGGATCCGTGGAGCACTCGTAGTGCGAGAAGGAAGTGTCGGTGCACGCTCGCTCACTTGCTGAACCTCCTCCTCTTCTTCCTCTGCATCCTTGGCCTCCTCTCCCCCATTCACAAGAGAAGATTGCCTTGTGGTGGTGCTGCCGCTGCTCAGCTCCAAGGGCAGCTCCACATGCTCCAAACCGGAACTCTTCACGTCCCCCAACCGCACGCCTATCTTCGCCTCATTCTCCGCCTTCCAATCCTTGTACATCAGATTCTCCATGAATTTGCATTCCCTGCTCACCAAGAACTTCTTGGTGAATGGGTCCCAAAGAAGCCACCCCTTGCTGTTTTGAGCCATGCCCAAGTGCACAGCCCATATCGCCTTGGCACCGAGCTTGTTGTGCCGAAGATGCTTAGGCACGAGCGCCATGCACATGCACCCGAACACCCGAAGCATATCCACCTTTGGCTTCCTTCCAATCCACTCCACATAGGGCACCCATTTGTCTGCTCCCACATGAGTCAAAGCTCTGTTCTTGGCCACACATGCACTCCGCACCGCATCAGGCCAGAAATATTCGGGTAGCCCGGCTTCAATGAGCAACCCGCGCGCCGTCTCCGTGATTGTCCGGTTCGCTCGCTCGGCGATGCCGTTCATTGCAGGGGAGTATGGCATGGTAAGGGAGTGCCTTATGCCATTCTTCTTCAGCCACAATCCAAACTCCTTGCTCAAGAACTCTCCCCCTCGATCGGTGCGGATTGCCTTCACTAGCCGGTCTTGTTGCCGCTCCACCATCGGCAACCAATCGGTCTTCACCGTTTCAGCCACGTCACTCTTCTTGGACAGCACGTACACCCAAGTCATGCGAGTGTAGACGTCCACAATGGTGAGAAAGTACTCAGCTCCAGCAGCTCCAAGCTTCAGGGGGCCCACCACGTCCATCACCACCTCATCAAGTGGTGCCTTAGCCGTTGCCTCCGAACTAGAGAACGGGAAACGGGTGAACTTGGCTTGCATGCACGTCGGGCAGCCAAGTACCTTATCGGGCTCCCCCTTCACACGTATGCCAGCAACCATCTCATTCTTCACTAGCTGCTGCAAGATGGGCAGGGCCACATGCCCCATTCGCCGATGCAAGGTGAGCCAATCACACTCCCCCGTAGCCGAAGTCGGATTGGAGAATGCCGCACTCGCAATAGTGCCCCACATGTTCTCTCCGTACTCCTCCTCCGCTGCTGCCTTGGGGTTCTCCTCACCCTTGTGCTGCTTCTGAGCTGCTGCACCACTCTCCTCATGTTCACCGAGCTTGCTGGTCCCTCCAAGATTGCACTTCTTGGACTTTATCTCCTTAGCGCGACCGTTCGCGCCATCGCCGCTACCAACCGCTTCACCCTTGGTGCTGATGCTTGCTGCCACTTGCCTCTCCTTAGGCATGGGGACCACAGGGATTTGCCACATCTCGTTGTAGACATCCCTATCCTCGTGAAGGTCCCAAAGAATCCGCTCGCCAAGCCTCGCGGTGTAGGTCTTAGCTCCCTTCGAGCTCGTGTCCATGCCGGCCTTTTGCAACCGCCGCACGGAAATCAGGTTGGCAGCAAGGTTGGGCACCCAAAGCACGTTCTTGAGGCCCACCATCTTCCCATCAGTACCCTTGAACATGGCCTTGCCCATGCCTTTCACCTCTGCTCGCTGCCCCAAAGCCGATGTCACATGCTTCACCGGTGACGGCTCAAGTTCGGTGAGCAAGTCCGCACGAGGTGTCATGCTATAGGTAGCGCCGCTATCGATCCTCCAATAGTCCAGGGAGTGTAGGGTGACCTTCCCCACAGCTGCTGGCTCCTCAAAGCTTTCATCATTCTCTGGACCAGCCGGTGCTTGCGTGGACACGAAGAAGAATTGACCCGGGAAGCGATCGTCCCTCGACTCGCTCTCGTTGCCGGCACTCTTCATACTTGCAGCACCACCTCCGCGACCGCCACGGCCTCTTCCTCTCCCTCCTCCTGCTCCTCTACCCTCTTGGCCTTGAGCAGGAGTCCATCCATCAGGGAGTTTGTAGCAATCGCGCCACATGTGTCCGCTCTTGTGGCAAAAATGACACTCGCCGTCGAACCGTCCGCGACCGCGTCCGTTGTTCTTGTTGTCATTGCCGTATCCGCTACTCCCGCGACCTCCGTTGAAGTTGCTGCCTCCAAACCTTCCTCCTCCTCGTCCTCTGCCCTTTCCACGGCCATATCCACGGCCGATGCTTGCTGCCCCGGCGCCATCCGCACTCGCCAACTCACGGCGACGGAAATCCTCTTGAAGGATCGCTCGCTTCACGTCTTCGAGCGAGAGGTGGGGCAAGTCACGATTGAGGTTGATGATGAGAGAGGACCATGACTCTGGGAGTAAGGCCAGCAACTTGGTCTTTTTTTGGAGCTCACTGTAGTTCAAATCAGCTCCCTCAAGCCGCGTCAACAAGTCGAAGAATTTCTGCACAGCGGCTTCAAACGTTGATAGCGTTCTGGTCACAGCTTGAAATGACCTGATTCAACTTGGATCTGGAGCGTCCTAACGTCGCCTAAAATAAGCAATTTAGATTGCACGATTTCATTCAGAATTGACAACACAGCGTTGGTTTGAACGAACGGTACTATGGCAGCCACTATAGACTTAGAACACAAATTAGGAAGAGTTACGAGTTGGGAATGAATTCCAGCCTCTACAAACCCCAAGAGCCGAGTTACAATGATGTGGAACAGTGCCACACTGTCCCCAACCATGAAGGGTCTCGAAACTACCCTCCACAAGGACCTACACCAAGAGAAATGTTACACTACACATTGTAATGTAACTATTTTCACTATCTTGAAGTTTACCCTTTTGGAGAGCTTTGAAATCACTTGAATCTGGAAACCATGGCTCTGGTTCTTCAAGATAAATTCTTCTTTGAGTTCTTGGAAGTCTGCTGCGCACACTTGCGACACGCCGAACGTTCCACAGACGACAAAATAGAAAACCCCACACGATACGCAAACGATGACGTGACATGCGACTAGCAATAACTCGCTATTGACTCGACACACACATTCAAAATCATGCCTCATCATTCACACACTATTATAAGCATGAAGCATATATTATCTCATGCCCTCATACCATTCCATGCACACACGCATGCACGCACACTGTCAACAAGCCGAATGCAAACTGTAGGGTTGCACCAACTATGTCTGGCAGCCCCCTCTGGCTCCCTCAAAGGTCTCCACCTCCCCTCGTTCGCTACGAACTTGGTGAGTACCGCTCACCTCCAGGATATGATGGTCACCACCACCACTCATGGGGGCAAGCACGTGGCGATCTGTATGGACACAATGACTCGCGACCACCTTGCCACGTTCACACGGAGACCTGGGTATGAACAGTATGCACTACACACTGAGTCTGCTCAAGTGGCTACGCCAGGTCATATTGCTGCGTCTTGGTCATGCCGATTACTCACGCACCCGTCCCTCCTCTAGCACCACCGTCTTAGTCACATCTCCCTTCACCGTCTGGGTCAAATGCACTCGTGTCTCCTTGTCTCTGGCATTCTGCAGTCCCTGCCCCCGCTCCCGTTGTTGCTTGTGCCGCCGTGCACTCCATGCGTCAAGGGGCGGCACCGCGCCGCTCCTCACTCCTCCTCGTTTCCTCCTACCACTGCTCCTCTACAGATGCTGCACATAAACATATGGGGCCCCGCCCCCGTCTCTGGGCAACGCCAAGAACGCTACTTTCTGCTGGTAGTCGACGACGTCACGTGCTAAACTACGATATTTACCTTGCAGTACAAGGGAGATGTCCGTGCTGTTTTGATCCCGTGGATCCACGCTGTTCATCGCCAACTGAGCACACGGTTCCAAAAGGACCTCCCAGTGCTCCGTCTGCACTTTGACCATAAAGGTGAGTTTTCCTCCGGTCTCCTAGGGAGTTTTGTCGTGAGGACAGTATCACCCAGACGTTCACGCTTCCGGCCTCTCCACTGCATAATGGGATCTCTGAGCGCTGCATTTGCTTGATCATGGAGGTTGCTCGCACCTCCATGATCCATGCGGCTTCACCCCATTTTCTGTGGTCGTTTGCAGTCCGATACGCCGCACATCAGATCAACCTCTGGCTCCATGTCTCCCAGCCAGAGACCTCGCCGACCTTGATTTGGACGGGGGAGGCTGGCAATGCGTCGACGTTTCGGGTCTGGGGTTCGCTGGCCCTTGTCCGCGATCCTCCCGTGGGCAAGCTCTCTCCTTGCACTATTCGCTGCGTCTTCCTTGGCTTTCCCACTGACACACCTCACTGGCAGTTTTACCACCCACCCACGCACCACGTCTTGTCCTCCCGCGGCATCACCTTTGCCAACTCGGTTTGCTACTACCGTCTCTTCCCCCACCGGAGTTCCCCCATCCCCCCCTCGGCCCCTTTTTCTGGTACCAGGTTACCCCCAGGTAGATCCCCTCCCCCCCCCCCCCCCCCCCGCGTCTTGCTCCCTCAGGTGTGTCTCAGGTCACACCACCCCCCTTGGTTGAGCCTTTGGAGGTCTCCTCAGACCCCTCTGGCCCGACAAAGGGGGTGACCCTGCTGCTAACGACACAGCGGCCTCTCGCCGCCCACCGCGCTTAGAGATTCCTCCTATTTTTCCGCCTCGGTCGTCTTCGCCGCCTCTGTAGTACATCCGGCATGGGGTTTGTGCTTGGGGGACGGGGCTTGGTTGTGCCCACAGGACACTCATACGCTTTGTGGGCTGATGACCATGCGACTTCCCAGTCTTCACAGGGCTACACTTTCAGTCTCGGCAATGGCTCTGTCTCGTGGAGGTCCACTCCCTCGTCTTCTGTACTTAGCTCCAGTTGTGAGGCCAAGATCTACACTGGGGCTAGGGCTGCGTAGAAGTTACGCTGGCTGAACTACTTGCTGACCGACTTGGGTAAGCGGCCTCGTTCTCCTCCAGTTATGTACGTCGACAACTAGGCCATGATTGCCTTGTGTTGGGAGCAGAGACTGGAGCACAGAACAAAGCATATTGCCCTTCGTTACTTTCTTGTGCGAGCTTCGCCTTGCTTACATGGCCTTAGAGGCCAACACAGCTGATATCTTCACCAAGGCCCTTGGGTTTGGTGATCATCGGCGTTTCTCTACTGCACTAGGCCTTGTGCCTACTCAGCCTCACCTGCTTGTCTCTTGATCTCTCCTTGCACTTAATGTACACTCCTACATATTTCTACCTGCATGTTTACACATGCTAGGTTGTCATCTTCGTGCTTGCTGCTATAACATTACATGTGAACTGGCCTTGCGGCCGCTTGCTTGTGCTCGGACTGTGTGGTGATCTTGAGATCCATCCAGGGCTTTGCTTTGTTTTTCTCTTACCTGGTCGTTTGACCATTTGTTGTTCTTGCTATCCCCCACTTCGCATATGGGGTTGTGTCAAACTATATATATTTGTTAGTTTTAGGCTATAGTGGGGTAGCCCATATAGGGTACAACCCCTTTAGGGTTAGTATTTGTACCTCTCACTTCTCATAGTCACACATTCCCTTGCCTATCATCTTAATACTGATGACCTTCTCCTTACAATCCTTTTAGTTCTTCCACTTGTGATCCCCCTTCAACACATGCATACGCTCGATGTGCTCAGGGAGTCCCTTGAAGAACTGGTGGATCATCTCACTCTCAGGTAGAGCAGTTTTCAGCAGTGACAGAGTTTTTACTGTTGGTGCAACCCTACGGTTTGCACTCGGCTTGTTGTCCGTGTGCATGAATGTGTGTGTGTATGGAATGGTATGAGGGCATGGGATAATATATATTTCATGCTTATAATTGTGTGTGAATGTTGAGTCATGATGTCGAGTGTGTGTGTCGAGTCAATAGCGAGTTATCGCTAGACGCGTGTTACGCGGTCGTTTGTGTCTCGCGCGCGGTTTTTATTTTGTCGTGCGCGGTTTCTATTTTGTCCTGTGTCGAACGTTCGGCGTGTCGCAGGTGTGTGCAGCAGACCCATCAAGAACTCAAGGATGAGTTTGTGATGAAGAGCCCGAGCCTTGGTGTCAAGCCTCAAGTGATTTCGAAGCTCACCAAAAGGGTACACCTCAAGATATTGAAGATAGTTACATTACTTTGTGTAGTGTAACATTTCACTTGGTGTAGGCCCTAGTGAACGGTAGTTTCGAGACCCTTCGTGGTTGGGGACAGTGTGGCACTGTTCCACATCACTGTACCTCGGCTCTTGGGGTTTGTAGGAGCTGGGAGTCATTCCCAACTCGTAACTCTTCCTATCTTGTGTTCTAAGACTATAGTGGCTGCCATAGTACCGTTCGTTCAAACCGACGCTGTGTCGTCAATTCTTTATCAAATCGTGCAATCTAAATTGCTAACTGTAGATGACGTGAAGACGCTCCAGATCCAATTTGAATCAAGTCATTTGCAGCTGTGAGAGGAACGCTATCATCGTTTGAAGCCGCTGTGCAGAAATCCGTCTGTGCTCTCTATCTTTCGTTTTAGGCACATTCAAGCCTATTGTGACTATAACAAGTGGTATCAGAGCCCCTTGGAGCAGTTTCGACAATGTCTGGACCTGAGGAAAGGGGTGGCAGAGGTGCTGGTGGCAGTGGAGAAGCTCAAGCTCAAGGCCAACCCCGTGATTCAGCCATGGCGCCCATGCAACCAAGTCTTGGCCCACCTAGGGATGAGCCTAGGGTGTTTGGGCTTGACAAGTTCAACGGTGACAACTTTGCTGAATGGTCCTTCAAGATGGAGAACATCTTTGACCACTATGACCTGCTGGAGGTGATGGAAGGAACGGAGAAGCGCCCCGAGAACGACCCGGAGAAGAGCCCGTGGGTGCGGAAGAGCGCACAAGGCTATCTCTTACTTGGGCAAGCGTTGGGGAGCAGTCAGATCCGTCACATCAAGCCATTCCAGCGTGAACCAGAGAAAGGACCAAAGGCATGGGCTGCTCTCAAGGGTGTACATGCTCCTGCAACAGCGGCGGTAGCGGTGGTGTTGGAACGGCAAATGGCGGCACTACGAATTGAAGAAGACGAAGCGGTTGAAGAAGGGGTGCAGAAATTCTTCGACTTGTTGACGCGGCTTGAGGGAGCTGATTTGAACTACAGTGAGCTCCAAAAGAAGACCAAGTTGCTGGCCTTACTCCCAGAGTCATGGTCCTCGCTCATCATCAACCTTAATCGCGACTTGCCCCGCCTCTCGCTTGAAGACGTGAAGCGAGCTATCCTTCAAGAGGATTTCCGCCGCCGTGAGTTGGCGAGTGCGGATGGCGCTGGGGCAGCGAGCATCGGCCGTGGATATGGTCGAGGAAGAGGCAGAGGACGAGGGGGAGGAAGGTTTGGTGGCAGCAACTTCGGCGGAGGCCGCAGGAGTGGCGGTTACGGCAGCGACGACAAGAGCTACGGACGCGGTCGCGGCCGATTCGACGGCGAGTGTCACTATTGCCACAAGAGCGGACACATGTGGCGCTACTGCTACAAACTCCCTGATGGTTGGACCCTTGCTCAAGGCCAAGAGGGTAGAGGAGCAGGAGGAGGGAGAGGACGAGGCCGTGGAGGCCGTGGCGGTCGCGGTGGCGGAGCTGCAAACATGAAGAGCGGAGACAACGACAAGGACCCGAGCGACGATCGATACCCGGGTCTATTCTACTTCGTGTCGACGCAAGTACCGGCTGGTCCAGAGAAGGATGAAGGCTTTGAGGAGCCAGCAGCTGTGGGGAAGGTGACCCTACACCCCCTGGACTATTGGGTGATTGATAGTGGCGCTACCTATAGCATGACACCTCGCCCGGACTTGCTCACCGAACTCGAGCCGTCACCGGTGAAGCATGTCACATCGGCTTTGGGGCAGCGAGCAGAGGTGAAAGGCATGGGCAAGGCCATGTTCAAGGGTGCTGATGGGAAGATGGTGGGCCTCAAGAACGTGCTTTGGGTGCCCAGCCTTGCTGCAAACCTGATTTCCGTGCGGCGGTTGGCAAAGGCCGGCATGGACACGAACTCGAAGGGAGCCAAGACCTACACCGCAAGGCTTGGCGATCGAATTCTTTGGGACCTTCATGAGGACAGGGATGTCTACAACGAGATGTGGCAGATCCCAGTGGTCCCTATGCCTAAGGAGAGGCAAGTGGCAGCAAGCATCAGCACCAAGGATGGAGCGGTCGGTAGCGACGATGGCGCGAACGGTCGCGCTAAGGAGAATGAGCTCAAGAAGAGCAAACCTGGAGGGACCAGCAAGTTCAGTGAACCTAAGGAGAGTGGTGCAGCAACCAAGGAGCAGCAAAAGGGTGAGGAGAACCCAGAGGCAGCAGCGGAGGAGGACTACGGAGAGAGTATGTGGGGCGCTATTGCGAGCGCGGCATTCTCCAATCCAACTTCGGCTACGGGGGAGTGTGATTGGCTCACCTTGCATCGGCGCATGGGGCATGTGGCCCTGCCCATCTTGCAGCAGCTAGTGAAGAATGAGATGGTTGCTGGCATACGTGTGAAGGGGGGGCCCGATGAGGTGCTTGGCTGCCCGACGTGCATTCAAGCCAAGTTCACCCGGTTTCCGTTCCCTAGTTCGGAGGCAACGGCAAAGGCACCGCTTGATGAGGTGGTGATGGACGTGGTGGGCCCCCTGAAGCTTGGAGCTGCTGGAGCTGAGTATTTTCTCACCATTGTCGACGTCTACACCCGCATGACTTGGGTGTACGTGCTGGCCAAGAAGAGCGACGTGGCTGAAACGTTGAAGACGGATTGGTTCCCGATGGTGGAGCGGCAACAAGACCGTCTAGTCAAGTCAATCCGCACCGATCGAGGGGGAGAGTTCCTGAGCAAAGAGTTTGGGTTGTGGCTGAAGAAGAATGGTATTCGGCACTCCCTCACCATGCCATACTCCCCTGCAATGAACGGCATCGCCGAGCGAGCGAACCGCACAATCACGGAGGCGGCACGCGGGTTGCTCATTGAAGCCGGGCTACCCGACTATTTCTGGCCTGATGCGGTGCGGAGCGCGTGTGTGGCCAAGAACAGAGCCTTGACTCATGTGGGAGCAGACAAATGGGTGCCCTATGTGGAGTGGCTAGGAAGGAAGCCAAAGGTGGATATGCTTCGGGTGTTCGGGTGCATGTGCATGGCGCTCGTGCCTAAGCATCTTCGGCACAACAAGCTTGGTGCCAAGGCGGTGTGGGCCGTGCACTTGGGCATGGCTCAAAACAGCAAGGGATGGCTTCTTTGGGACCCATTCACCGAGAAGTTCTTGGTGAGCAGGGACTGCAAGTTCATGGAGAACTTCATGTACAAGGATTGGAAGGCGGAGAATGAGGCGAAGATAGGCGTGCGGTTTGGGGAGGTGAAGAGTTCCGGTTTGGAGCATGTGGAGCTGCCTTTGGAGCTGAGCAGCGGCAGCACAACCACAAGGCAATCCTCCCTTGTGAATGGGGGAGAGGAGGCCATTGATGCAGAGGAAGAAGAGGAGGAGGTGCAGCAAGTGAGCGAGCGTGCACCGTCACTCCCTTCCCGTACTACGAGTGCTCCACGGATTCGAGCCACACCGCAGCAACGCCAAGGCCTTCAAGTCCCTGCAGCTGAGGAGGAAGGAAGGGGGAAGAGGAGAGTTCAACCCCCTAATAGGCTGACCTATGATGCGCCGGGAAAGCAGGGCAAGACAGCCCTGGCCGGAGCGGCAATGATGGTCGGAGACGACGAGGAGAGTGACTACGAGGAGTGTGCCTTCGCGTTCTTCTCTCCGGTGGAGATGCCGGGAGAACCAGCAACTCTCAAGGAGGCTTTGGAGAGTAGTGATGCTGAGGAGTGGAAGAAGGCCATGGAGAGTGAGCTGAAGAGCATCGAGGAGAATGACACGTTTGAATTGGTGGAGCTACCGGAGGGGCGTACGGCGATAACGTCCAAGTGGCTCTTCAAAATCAAGTCGGATGCCGACGGCAAGATCGAGCGCTACAAGTCTAGGCTTGTAGCCAAGGGGTACCAGCAGAAGGAGAAGGTGGACTTCAAGGAGCTGTTTGCCCCTGTGGTGAAGCCGACGACGCTGCGAACCCTATTCGCGGGAGCCGCCATCAAAGGATGGGTAGTAAAGCAAATGGACATCGTAACGGCATTCCTTAACGGCATCCTTGAGGAGGAGATTTTTATGGCGCAGCCAGAGGGGTTTGATGATGGTAGTGGCAGAGTGTGGAAGCTGAAGAAGGCCCTCTATGGGCTGAAGCAGGCCCCTAGGCAATGGTACATGAAGCTGCGCGAAGTGTTGGAGGGGATCGGCTTCACTCCCTCAACGGCCGATCACTCCTTGTTCATGCTTGGCGAGGGGGAGCAGAGGAGTTTCATGGTGGTTTATGTGGATGACATCCTCATTTTCTCACCCTCTTCTGACCTTGTGAAGGAGGTGATGCTGAAGCTTCAAGACAAGTTCAAGTGCAAGGCCCTTGGTGACGTGAGCTTCTACCTTGGGCTCCACATCGAACGAGATGTGGAGAAGCGGTGCATGCGGGTGCATCAACGAAAGTACCTGGAGGCATTGGCTGCCAACTTTGGGCAGAGTGAAGGCCATGTGGCTACACCCTTTCCCTCTGGGTTCAAGTGTGTGAAGGGACCAGAGGAGGAGAGCGTTGGTGAAGAGGAGAGGCGCCGATTTCACTCGTTGGTGGGCAGCCTCATGTATGCGGCGGTAAACACCCGACCGGACGTCGCGTTTGCTACCGGGCAGCTGGCTAGGGTTGTGCAATGCCCTAATGAGGAGCAGGTAGCATCTGGAATGAGGGTGGCCAAGTATCTTCGCCAAACACCGACCGTTGGGCTGCAATACTCGGCGGCGGCACAAAGGCGCCAAAAGGGCGCGGATGGTGTTGAACCCGGGCGTTTGTTCCTCACCGCCTACTCGGATGCTTCATATGCATCAGAACCAGAGGACATGACAAGTGTGGGAGGCTTCATATGCTGTGTTGGTGGAGGCCCAACTGCTTGGGAGAGCGAGAAGCAGGTTGACCAAGCTTTGAGCTCGGTGGAGTCCGAGTACATGGCACTCTTCCGTGCCGTACGGGAGATTGTGTGGCAGCGGCGTTTGTTGGCTGAATTGGGGGAGGAGCAGCAAGGACCTACCCCACTGTACTGTGACAGCCAGGGTGCCATTGCTCTTGCTAAGAACCCTGTGTTGCATGGACTCACGAAGCACATGAGGGTGAAGTGGCATTGGACGAGGAGCATGGTAACCGCGGGTGAAGTTGAGTTGCGCTACGTGAAGACCACGGGGCAGCCGGCTGACATGATGACCAAGAGGCTGGTGGAGCAGCAGCATTGGAAGTGTTGCAAGCTGGCTGGGATGGCTCTAAACTGAGAGAGCAACATATCCTAAGCCCAACAATCCGAGGGGGAGTTTGTTGGTGCAACCCTACGGTTTGCACTCGGCTTGTTGTCCGTGTGCGTGAATGTGTGTGTGTATGGAATGGTATGAGGGCATGGGATAATATATATTTCATGCTTATAATTGTGTGTGAATGTTGAGTCATGATGTCGAGTGTGTGTGTCGAGTCAATAGCGAGTTATCGCTAGACGCGTGTTACGCGGTCGTTTGTGTCTCGCGCGCGGTTTCTATTTTGTCGTGCGCGGTTTCTATTTTGTCCTGTGTCGAACGTTCGGCGTGTCGCAGGTGTGTGCAGCAGACCCATCAAGAACTCAAGGATGAGTTTGTGATGAAGAGCCCGAGCCTTGGTGTCAAGCCTCAAGTGATTTCGAAGCTTGCCAAAAGGGTACACCTCAAGATATTGAAGATAGTTACATTACTTTGTGTAGTGTAACATTTCACTTGGTGTAGGCCCTAGTGAAGGGTAGTTTCGAGACCCTTCGTGGTTGGGGACAGTGTGGCACTGTTCCACATCACTGTACCTCGGCTCTTGGGGTTTGTAGGAGCTGGGAGTCATTCCCAACTCGTAACTCTTCCTATCTTGTGTTCTAAGACTATAGTGGCTGCCATAGTACCGTTCGTTCAAACCGACGCTGCGTCGTCAATTCTTCATCAAATCGTGCAATCTAAATTGATAATTGTAGATGACGTAAAGACGCTCCAGATCCAATTTGAATCAAGTCATTTGCAGCTGTGAGCAGAACGCTATCAACGTTTGAAGCCGCTGTGCAGAAATCCGTCTGTGCTCTCTATCTTTCGTTTTAGGCACATTCAAGCCTATTGTGACTATAACATTTACATACTCCTTAGCATACTCGCGTACAGGCTAGTCATCACACTGGATATTCTCCAGGCGGCTACGCACCTCGAGCGCCGGGGGCTGAACCAGGAAAGCCATCAGCATGGCCACTTTGAACTCTTCCTAGCCAAAGGGATGGCCATTTGCCTCTGCATGCCGCTTGTTGGCATACACCAACTTGTTCGCAATATCGTCCAGGGCAAGGGTCGCAGCAACCATGGGAGCCTCGCTACGCACATTGTGGATGGACATGAAGTCCCCTGCAATGGAGAGCCACTCAACGTCGGTTTTGCCATGGACAGGTACAAGATATAGTCAAAAAAACAAGGCAAAGGTACACCACCAACAAGGAACTAAATAACTACACTATTCTAAACTACAAGCAGCTATATCAAATATATGAAAACATATTTTGACAAGAATATCATCTATGGGCATATCAAACACACGGCAACCACGTTGAAGCAGGACAGGCCAGGAAAAGCGAACCGAATCAGGTACGAAGCGCTCATGGTAGAGGTCGTCGAGGTGACTGAAGCAGCGCAACGTGGACTGCGGGAGAGCAACCTGAGGGCCAAAGCGCAGGTGGTAGAGGTTATCCAGGCATCGTAAGCAATGTGCCGCATTGTGATCCTAATGTACGCAGAAGGTGCCAGCGCCGAGGCTAGTCCGAAGGCGGTACCGGCACGGCCCGGCGTCACGTTGACCCGACACCTAGCTGGCAGGGCCGCCACAGCGGTCAGTGTCAAAATGTTATAGTGCTTACATTTGTGTAGGCTATAGTGGGGTAGCCCATAAGGGGTACAACCCAATTAGGGTTAGTACTTGTACCCAACTTCTGTTCAATGCATTCATTCTCGTTCGTTATTCTGACAGTCAGCGCTCCCCGGACCACCAGGTCCCTGCTGCTGCTGAGAGGCCCACTGCTACACTGAGTGCCGCTACTGCGGTGGTGGTAGTGCTGCTGTGACTGCTGTTGCTGCTGCTGTTGCAGCTGACCGCCACACCCCCGGAGCCAACCCTCCTCCAGCTGCACCACTCCGCCCAGGACCACCTCCAGTGCCAGCCTCCCCAGACGCACCAGCATCTCCACCTCCACCACGACCACGACCACGACCAGCCCTGTGCCTGCCACGCCTGCTTGGCGCAGCAACGACAGCTCCAACCATTGTAGTAGAGGCAGGCTCCGCAACAGATATGAAGGCAACAGAGACAGGGATCTGGGGAGGGGCACACCCCTCAAAGATAAGGGGTATTACCTCACCAGTAGTCATGGTGATGGTGCGGAGGAGTCTCTCAATCCTAGTGAGACTGGTCACGAGAAGCTCGTGAGTGAGCTTAGTAGGGTGCATAGCGACGACAGCATCACACGCAGTAGCAAGGCGGTCAGGGAGGCGAGTCGTGAGGAGGTGAAGGGTGCGATAAACTGGGAGGGGAACTATGTAAGTTGCTCAGTAGTGCAAGCATTACGGAAGCGAGCATCAAGTGGGCGAACGTGGGTCACCAGGCCGGCAACAGTTTGAAGAGACATATCTGGAAAGAGAAGAGGCATGATGAGACGGCCTAGGGTAGCATGGTGGAATAGCGAGCAGTGATAGCGTCTAACTACTCCTTCACCGTCTTGACCTGGCAGAAATGCACGCACTCACTAGGAGGGCTAGGCATGCACCTGCGTCGCGTGACACTCGGACCGAGTGCTTGGCCTGGGTCACGGCGTGGGCCTCCTCTTCTGCATCAAAGGCGGCATCTACAATAGCAAGGGAGCACAAAAAAGGCAAAAAAAATCACTCCATACGCAGGTGTAAATGCACACGTCATCCTGGTGCTGGCTCTGTAGGTAAAGCTCAATGCCACGTCAAAATCGATTGCCCGGCCCTCCACATTAAGGCGCAGCACAAACTTGGGAGTCCATGAGGAAGCAAAAGCGATGCAGCTATAGGCGAGAGCAAGGTAGATACTGTTGGAATTGGAAACAAGTAATTTAACTCTTCTGAAGTAATCGAAGTATCAACACGAAACGGAGCGGACTACAGCGAAACAACACGCGAGTCAACAACCGTAACAGCTGGAGGTTACGCGAAGGTCAAAGGTCGCTGACCTTTGACTCGACGAAAAATACAGTACGACAGCAAGGACACATAACTGACTCGATACTGAGCAGTTACCCGAGTCGTCACTGTGTCGAACCGCAACAGCAAAAACAGTTAAGAAGAACCTTTCATATTCCTTTGTAATCATATAAAAGCTTTGTATCTCTCTGCTCTTATCAACTTATCTTGTTCTCACATACCAGTACAAGGTGGTTCAGCAACTCAGATATTACGCTTCCGCAAAACTACAACATTCCTGCCCTAAACATGATGGAGAAGTTCTTCTCATTCATGTCCTTCTACGAGCAACACCAGCAAGCAGCTCCTGTGCAATCAAACAACAGTGACAACAACAACAAGGCTACTCCAATGAGCCTTGACGGTTCATCCTATGCGCGCGGAAATCAGCAGCAACCTACCTTTGCTCCGTACGAATCTCAACGTGGCTCCATCAGCTTTGCGCCACACCAACAATCTTCACCTGGACAAGAGAAGACATTGGACGCGCTTCAGGTTCAATCCCAATTTGCACATGTCTAAAAACTGAAGACATCAACACCTTTCGACGGGAAAGACTTCTATACCTGGTCATTCGAATTCGAGCTGATGATGGAGGGCGCGCAAATACTTGGATTCTTCGATGGGTCCCTGCCATACCCAACGCATGGGACACAATATGACAAGCAGCAGTATACATATAGGTCGCTGAAGGCGTACACGATACTTCTTCGAAGCATAACGCCAAACGAGCAGCAGAACATTCGGTCTTATCAAGGATACAGCAACTCCGCCGAGCTGGCGTACGACCATCTGAAGAACCTATATCAAGCAATAGACAGTGTTAACCAAAGCAATCTCATGGCACAGCTGACAACAGTGGAAATGAAACCCGGCGAATAGGGAATGGCGTATATCAGCCGTTGTCGTGGACTGCGCGATAGACTCCTTCGATGCGGAGGATCGATATCCGAAGAAGCCTTCATAACAGTCATCATCGCTGACCTCGGTCCTCATTGGCGCTCCACTCGAGCACTCCTCCGAGCTCACGGGAAAATCTCCGAAGCAGCACTCTGCGCCGAAATTCACGTTGAACAGCAGGATATGGACCTGCACGAAGAACGACACAAGAAAAGAGCGTCAGCACCAGAGTTCGCGTTTGAAACTCAACGGCGCTACAACAACAACAATCAACAAAACAACCAACAGTGCGTCCCACCGTTCTGTCACCTCTGTAAGACGTCCGGACATCCGCACACACACTGCCCGAATCAGCAGCAGTCGACGGCGCCGCAATGTCAACTTCGGCCCTCAAGCAATCAAGTAGCTTCTACGCAGGCGCATCCCACCAATCAAGTACAGTCTTCAACATCATCAACGACAAAACCTGCGCAAGGCACAAGAAACATTGTAAGTTGTATGACAAGAACGACATACTCCTGCATCACCAGATCACCACCGTTCTACTCACCAGAAGAACAACTCGACGAACACACTCCTCGGCGCGAATCACTGGAGCCCAACCCGACGTATGCAGCCATCGCCCAGAGCGAGCCGTCCAGGAAAGACACTTGGTTCTTGGACAGCTGCTGCGGACAGCACATGTGCTCCTCGGGTCGCTTCGCTCAACAGGAACATCAACTTCAGCGCGAAGTTGTAATCACTATCGCCAACAACCAGAACCTGCACACACGACGACAAGGGATCGTGCAACTTCAGTCTCGAGAAACTAACGTTATTCTACAAATGTCAAAGGTTCTAATTGCACAAGGACTCGGCTACAACTTACTCAGCGTCAGTCAATTAATGGCGAATGGCATTCGTCTCGAAGCAGACAGCACCACTCAGGAGTTCAAGTTATTCCACGGAAAGGGCGGACTCTACATTGGCAAGGCAGTCTTGAAGAATAACGTCTTCGTTCTTGATTTTGTTGCGGACCAAGGAACCGCCGATAGCGACGCCATCGTCAACTTCACCTCTTGGACACATCCACCTGATCTCGACCCCGACTTCAGTCCTGGAGGATTCTGGCATTCACATACCATACCTGAAGCAGAAAGAACAAGGGCATTAGCAACAATCCAGCAAGAAGAAACAACATCGACAGTAGCAACAGCAGCAGCAACACCTACGGCACCAATCGCGGACTCTTCGACAGCACCAGTTCTCATCGACGACACTCCACCGACTCCTGCTCAGCAGTTAACTCCCACTCCACGCGAAGTTCACAGAAGCGCCAACCTCACCGCGGGATTTTTCTCCAACTCCGGACTGTACAGGCGCTCACCAGGACATCGTGCAAGCGAATCACTGTGGCACGAAATATTGGGACATCCAAGCAACACAACGTTAAACAACACGATCAAGGCGGCAGTACTCGACAAAGACTCCCTACTTCTACCTGATGGCAGAGAACTTCAACGAGTTCGAGGAACCTGTTTTACTTGCCACGAAGCTCACTTACCTCATCAACCGTTTGTCTCTCACCACAATCCAAGCGCGCCAGCTTACGCACCACTGGAGAAAGTATACAGCGACATCCTGTATACTCGCGAACAAGGTCAGGGAGAATATAACTATGTGATTACTTTCATCGACGCCACCACCCGATACGTCTGGCACCTCAACCTTCCAATTCGCGACATGGCCTTCGAAGCCTTCGTTGCCTGGCTACCTGTGGCAGAACGAGAATCAGGAGCAAAGCTGAAAAGCTTCCAGTCAAACGGGGGAGGGGAATATCAGTCACAAAGGTTCAAGCAGTACCTCGCAGAACGAGGCATCAAGCGACTCATCTCGCTTCCCTACGGCCATCAACAGCAAGGCGTGGCAGAACGGATGAACAGAACTCTCCAGAACACCATGCGCAAAGTGTTGCGTGGCATGCGACTGCCCAACCACCAGTGGCCTAAGCGATGGACCACGCTGTCATGCTGCACAACTTGCTCTCATCATCATCGCTCCCGAACAACGCATCACCGCACCTGCTGTGGACTGGAAAACTGGGCAACACGAAAATGTTACGAGTTTTTGGGTGCATGGTACAATACCGACCGCACACTACGAGAGCCGGAAGGTTTTCCCAACGCGCACAGTGGGGGCTACACCTGGGCATTGAAAAGCATTACAACGCATGGAAGATTTTCGACATCCACTCGAAGGAAACAGTAGCAGCACGTGATGCCATTTTCTACGAGCGACTCACACTTCAAACGTACCTGGACAACCTGGCAGCAAATCGAGACCTCACGGGTGGCTTCCGTGGCAACCGAGCCTTCGCTTCAGCAGCAGACAAAGCTGAGTGGGACGAGCAGAACGTGGACGGAGCTTTGGAGGAAGCCTGACCTCTTCCGTATTGCTCAGTGGACATCCCCACGGACAACGACAACCCTCGCGAAAGTGTCAACGCCGAAACTTACTTCGACTTCGCCGACACCAACGTCTTCGAACGCATAGGACCTAACTTCCTCCCAGATCCAGAAGCGGGAGATGAAGCAGCTTATCCTGAGGACACAAATCTCCCCCGCTACACACAGAGTGGACTGCAGATACTAGGACTCGTCACCGCTGTCCACGGAGCAGCACCACCTAAGGAGCCTGCCAACATTCAGCAGGCTCTGGGGGGAGGAACACAGGGAAAAATGGCGCTAAGCCATGGACAGAGAGTTAAAAGCACTGCAAGAACGCAACACCTTGAAAGTCGTGCCTATCGGAGTGGCACGCAACAAGACCATTCTCACGGGAAAATGGGTTTTCCGCGTAAAAACAAAAGCTGACGGAACAATCGACAAATTCAAGGCACGCTGGGTCGTGCGCGGCTTCGACCAAGAGCATGGACGAGACTTCACGGAAACATTCGCACCAGTTAGTCGACATACCTCACTGCGGATTCTCCTCGCGATAGCCGCCATGAACCGGAAGAAACTTCGAAAAATCGACGTCGCCAACGCATTCCTTTACGCCCCTGTCGATGCTGAGATCTTCGTCGAACACCCACATGGGTCTAATGCAGACCCCAACCAGCTTTGTCAGCTGCAAAGGTCACTGTACGGAATCAAACAAGCCCCAAGACTGTGGCAGCAGCATCTTCACGCCCGCCTAGTCCGCATCGGATTCTACCAACTACCGCACGACCAAGGGATGTACGGACTCACTAAAGGGACCAACTACATCCTACTCATCGTCTACGTAGACGACCTTCTCTACATAGGCTCCACCGACGACATAACGACCTGATTTGAAGGGGAGATGCAGCGGGATCTGACACTCACCATCGCGACTACCGTGATACAGTACTTGGGACTCAATATACAATACACGGACACCATCGCTAAACGATTCGGAATTTCTCCAGCTACCATCACCACGCCATACCGCTACACCGACGGAAATCGCAAAGTCTCCGCCCTACTCAAACCCGCCGGCATTCGCGACTACCAACGAAAGCTAGGCTGCCTACTATTCGCAGCCGTTACCTGCCGACCGGATCTATCTTACTCAGCTAGTCAACTCGCCACCTACCTCAAGAAGCCCAAAGCAGAACACGTAATGGAGCTCGACCGTGCACTTCACTACCTCATCAGCACCCCGACGATCGGACTAACCTACCACAAGATCGGAACTACAACACCTAAGTTAATCGGCTACGTCGACGCCGATCACACTGAAGATTCTGACAACAGGCGATCTCGAACTGGTTACCTCTACCGACTCGAACCTATCGGCCCTATCTCATGGCAGTCGAACAAGCAAGAGCTAATCGCTCTCTCCTCAGCAGAAGCAGAATATATCGCACTCTGCTCAGCCACCAAGGAAGGGCTATATCTTCGCGAATTGCTTGAGGAAGCAAAATTGGCTCAGTTACCCAGCTTCTCCCTCTTCTGCGACAACCAATCGGCCATTCGCATAGCGAACAAAAATGGGTTCGCGAATTGAACGAAGCACATCGCCCTCCGGTACTTCTTCGTAAAAGACGAAATCGAGAAGGGAAGACTCGAGCTATCCTACTGTCCCACATCCGAGATGGCAGCCAATTACTTAACCAAGAAACTCGGAAAACAGAAGTTCGAGTACTGCATGGTGCTGACTGGACAAGGACACGTCATCAGCAACAACACTCCAGATGCGAAGGGGAGTGTTGGAATTGGAAACAAGTAATTTAACGCTTCTGAAGTAATCGAAGTATCAACACGAAACGGAGCGGACTACAGCGAAACAACACGCGAGTCAACAACCGTAACAGCTGGAGGTTACGCGAAGGTCAAAGGTCGCTGACCTTTGACTCGACGAAAAATACAGTACGACAGCAAGGACACATAAATGACTCGATACTGAGCAGTTACCCGAGTCGTCACTGTATCGAACCGCAACAGCAAAAACAGTTACAGAAGATCCTTTCATATTCCTTTGTAATCATATAAAAGCTTTGTATCTCTCTGCTATTATCAACTTATCTTGTTCTCACATACCAGTACAAGGTGGTTCAGCAACTCAGATATTACGCTTCCGCAAAACTACAACATTCCTACTCAAGAGATCTTAGCCTTGAAAAGATCCTAAGGGCTACTTCTCAGCCCAACTTATACGACGGTAGGAGCAATGCGAGGAGAGGCACTAGAACCGGCGGCTGGAACGGGCAAGAACGGCTAGTTATTGGCTGGCTGCTTGGGCAGCTATGACGGCTAGGGCAACTCGAGAGGCGAGGGCGACTCAGGTGGCTAAGGGCAGTACGAGCAGCACGGGCTCAGGCCATTCATTGAGAATTACTATGGCTCTGTAATGCAAATCGAGGTGGATCTCAAGGCGAGAGTTTAACAGAGCTAGCTGACCAAGAGAGCAACAAGACAGCTATCCGGCTGAGAGCGACGCATTATGAGATGGAACCCCCTTTGCATTTCCTATCCAACCAACTACCCGTATTAAGGCGTGTTCCTACGCCTGATATCAGGCAAACCTCATATCGGACTTGCCTGATAAAACTGTTATAGTCACAATAGGCTTGAATGTGCCTAAAACGAAAGATAGAGAGCACAGACAGATTTCTGCACAGCGGCTTCAAACGTTGATAGCGTTCTGCTCACAGCTGCAAATGACTTGATTCAAATTGGATCTGGAGCGTCCTCACGTCGTCTACAATTAGCAATTTAGATTGCACGATTTGATGAAGAATTGACGACACAGCGTCGGTTTGAACGAACGGTACTATGGCAGCCACTATAGTCTTAGAACACAAGATAGGAAGAGTTACGAGTTGGGAATGACTCCCAGCTCCTACAAACCCCAAGAGCCGAGGTACAGTGATGTGGAACAGTGCCACACTGTCCCCAACCACGAAGGGTCTCGAAACTACCCTTCACTAGGGCCTACACCAAGTGAAATGTTACACTACACAAAGTAATGTAACTATCTTCAATATCTTGAGGTGTACCCTTTTGGCAAGCTTCGAAATCACTTGAGGCTTGACACCAAGGCTCGGGCTCTTCATCACAAACTCATCCTTGAGTTCTTGATGGGTCTGCTGCACACACCTGCGACACGCCGAACGTTCGACACAGGACAAAATAGAAACCGCGCACGACAAAATAGAAACCGCGCGCGAGACACAAACGACCGCGTAACACGCGTCTAGCGATAACTCGCTATTGACTCGACACACACACTCGACATCATGACTCAACATTCACACACAATTATAAGCATGAAATATATATATTATCCCATGCCCTCATACCATTCCATACACACACACATTCACGCACACGGACAACAAGCCGAGTGCAAACCGTAGGGTTGCACCAACAAACTCCCCCTCGGATTGTTGGCCTTAGGATATGTTGCTCTCTCAGTTCAGAGCCATCCCAGCCAGCTTGCAACACTTCCAATGCTGCTGCTCCACCAGCCTCTTGGTCATCATGTCAGCCGGCTGCCCCGTGGTCTTCACGTAGCGCAACTCAACTTCACCCGCGGTTACCATGCTCCTCGTCCAATGCCACTTCACCCTCATGTGCTTCGTGAGTCCATGCAACACAGGGTTCTTAGCAAGAGCAATGGCACCCTGGCTGTCACAGTACAGTGGGGTAGGTCCTTGCTGCTCCTCCCCCAATTCAGCCAACAAACGCCGCTGCCACACAATCTCCCGTACGGCACGGAAGAGTGCCATGTACTCGGACTCCACCGAGCTCAAAGCTTGGTCAACCTGCTTCTTGCTCTCCCAAGCAGTTGGGCCTCCACCAACACAGCAAATGAACCCTCCAACACTTGTCATGTCCTCTGGTTCTGATGCAAAAGAAGCATCCGAGAATGCGGTGAGGAACAAACGCCCGGGTTCAACACCATCCGCGCCCTTTTGGCGCCTTTGTGCCGCCGCCGAGTATTGCAGCCCAACGGTCGGTGTTTGGCCAAGATACTTGGCCACCCTCATTCCAGCTGCTACCTGCTCCTCATTAGGGCATTGCACAACCCTAGCCAGCTGCCCGGTAGCAAACGCGACGTCCGGTCGGGTGTTTACCGCCGCATACATGAGGCTGCCCACCAACGAGTGAAATCGGCGCCTCTCCTCTTCACCAACGCTCTCCTCCTCTGGTCCCTTCACACACTTGAACCCAGAGGGAAAGGGTGTAGCCACATGGCCTTCACTCTGCCCAAAGTTGGCAGCCAATGCCTCCAGGTACTTTCGTTGATGCACCCGCATGCACCGCTTCTCCACATCTCGTTCGATGTGGAGCCCAAGGTAGAAGCTCACGTCACCAAGGGCCTTGCACTTGAACTTGTCTTGAAGCTTCAGCATCACCTCCTTCACAAGGTCAGAAGAGGGTGAGAAAATGAGGATGTCATCCACATAAACCACCATGAAACTCCTCTGCTCCCCCTCGCCAAGCATGAACAAGGAGTGATCGGCCGTTGAGGGAGTGAAGCCGATCCCCTCCAACACTTCGCGCAGCTTCATGTACCATTGCCTAGGGGCCTGCTTCAGCCCATAGAGGGCCTTCTTCAGCTTCCACACTCTGCCACTACCATCATCAAACCCCTCTGGCTGCGCCATAAAAATCTCCTCCTCAAGGATGCCGTTAAGGAATGCCGTTACGATGTCCATTTGCTTTACTACCCATCCTTTGATGGCGGCTCCCGCGAATAGGGTTCGCAGCGTCGTCGGCTTCACCACAGGGGCAAACAGCTCCTTGAAGTCCACCTTCTCCTTCTGCTGGTACCCCTTGGCTACAAGCCTAGACTTGTAGCGCTCGATCTTGCCGTCGGCATCCGACTTGATTTTGAAGAGCCACTTGGACGTTATCGCCGTACGCCCCTCCGGTAGCTCCACCAATTCAAACGTGTCATTCTCCTCGATGCTCTTCAGCTCACTCTCCATGGCCTTCTTCCACTCCTCAGCATCACTACTCTCCAAAGCCTCCTTGAGAGTTGCTGGTTCTCCCGGCATCTCCACCGGAGAGAAGAACGCGAAGGCACACTCCTCGTAGTCACTCTCCTCGTCGTCTCCGACCATCATTGCCGCTCCGGCCAGGGCTGTCTTGCCCTGCTTTCCCGGCGCATCATAGGTCAGCCTATTAGGGGGTTGAACTCTCCTCTTCCCCCTTCCTTCCTCCTCAGCTGCAGGGACTTGAAGGCCTTGGCGTTGCTGCGGTGTGGCTCGAATCCGTGGAGCACTCGTAGTACGGGAAGGGAGTGACGGTGCACGCTCGCTCACTTGCTGCACCTCCTCCTCTTCTTCCTCTGCATCAATGGCCTCCTCTCCCCCATTCACAAGGGAGGATTGCCTTGTGGTTGTGCTGCCGCTGCTCAGCTCCAAAGGCAGCTCCACATGCTCCAAACCGGAACTCTTCACCTCCCCAAACCGCACGCCTATCTTCGCCTCATTCTCCGCCTTCCAATCCTTGTACATGAAGTTCTCCATGAACTTGCAGTCCCTGCTCACCAAGAACTTCTCGGTGAATGGGTCCCAAAGAAGCCATCCCTTGCTGTTTTGAGCCATGCCCAAGTGCACGGCCCACACCGCCTTGGCACCAAGCTTGTTGTGCCGAAGATGCTTAGGCACGAGCGCCATGCACATGCACCCGAACACCCGAAGCATATCCACCTTTGGCTTCCTTCCTAGCCACTCCACATAGGGCACCCATTTGTCTGCTCCCACATGAGTCAAGGCTCTGTTCTTGGCCACACACGCGCTCCGCACCGCATCAGGCCAGAAATAGTCGGGTAGCCCGGCTTCAATGAGCAACCCGCGTGCCGCCTCCGTGATTGTGCGGTTCGCTCGCTCGGCGATGCCGTTCATTGCAGGGGAGTATGGCATGGTGAGGGAGTGCCGAATACCATTCTTCTTCAGCCACAACCCAAACTCCTTGCTCAGGAACTCTCCCCCTCGATCGGTGCGGATTGACTTGACTAGACGGTCTTGTTGCCGCTCCACCATCGGGAACCAATCCGTCTTCAACGTTTCAGCCACGTCGCTCTTCTTGGCCAGCACGTACACCCAAGTCATGCGGGTGTAGACGTCGACAATGGTGAGAAAATACTCAGCTCCAGCAGCTCCAAGCTTCAGGGGGCCCACCACGTCCATCACCACCTCATCAAGCGGTGCCTTTGCCGTTGCCTCCGAACTACGGAACGGAAACCGGGTGAACTTGGCTTGAATGCACGTCGGGCAGCCAAGCACCTCATCGGGCTCCCCCTTCACACGTATGCCAGCAACCATCTCATTCTTCACTAGCTGCTGCAAGATAGGCAGGGCCACATGCCCCATGCGCCGATGCAAGGTGAGCCAATCACACTCCCCCGTAGCCGAAGTTGGATTGGAGAATGCCGCGCTCGCAATAGCGCCCCACATACTCTCTCCGTAGTCCTCCTCCGCTGCTGCCTCTGTGTTCTCCTCACCCTTTTGCTGCTCCTTGGTTGCTGCACCACTCTCCTTAGGTTCACTAAACTTGCTGGTCCCTCCAGGTTTGCTCTTCTTGAGCTCATTCTCCTTAGCGCGACCGTTTGCGCCATCGTCGCTACCGACCGCTCCATCCTTGGTGCTGATGCTTGCTGCCACTTGCCTCTCCTTAGGCATAGGGACCACTGGGATCTGCCACATCTCGTTGTAGACATCCCTGTCCTCATGAAGGTCCCAAAGAATTCGATCGCCAAGCCTTGCGGTGTAGGTCTTGGCTCCCTTCGAGTTCGTGTCCATGCCGGCCTTTGCCAACCGCCGCACGGAAATCAGGTTTGCAGCAAGGCTGGGCACCCAAAGCACGTTCTTGAGGCCCACCATCTTCCCATCAGCACCCTTGAACATGGCCTTGCCCATGCCTTTCACCTCTGCTCGCTGCCCCAAAGCGGATGTGACATGCTTCACTGGTGACGGCTCGAGTTCGGTGAGCAAGTCCGGGCGAGGTGTCATGCTATAGGTAGCGCCACTATCAATCACCCAATAGTCCAGGGGGTGTAGGGTCACCTTCCCCACAGCTGCTGGCTCCTCAAAGCCTTCATCCTTCTCTGGACCAGCCGGTACTTGCGTCGACACGAAGTAGAATAGACCCGGGTATCGATCGTCGCTCGGGTCCTTGTCGTTGTCTCCGCTCTTCATGTTTGCAGCTCCGCCACCGCGACCGCCACGGCCTCCACGGCCTCGTCCTCTCCCTCCTCCTGCTCCTCTACCCTCTTGGCCTTGAGCAGGGGTCCAACCATCAGGGAGTTTGTAGCAGTCGCGCCACATGTGTCCGCTCTTGTGGCAATAGTGACACTCGCTGTCGAATCGGCCGCGACCGCGTCCGTAGCTCTTGTCGTCGCTGTCGTAACCGCCACTCCTGCGGCCTCGGCCGAAGTTGCTGCCACCAAACCTTCCTCCCCCTCGTCCTCTGCCTCTTCCTCGACCATATCCACGGCCGATGCTCGCTGCCCCAGCGCCATCCGCACTCGCCAACTCACGGCGGCGGAAATCCTCTTGAAGGATAGCTCGCTTCACGTCTTCAAGCGAGAGGCGGGGCAAGTCGCGATTAAGGTTGATGATGAGCGAGGACCATGACTCTGGGAGTAAGGCCAGCAACTTGGTCTTCTTTTGGAGCTCACTGTAGTTCAAATCAGCTCCCTCAAGCCGCGTCAACAAGTCGAAGAATTTCTGCACCCCTTCTTCAACCGCTTCGTCTTCTTCAATTCGTAGTGCCGCCATTTGCCGTTCCAACACCACCGCTACCGCCGCTGTTGCAGGAGCATGTACACCCTTGAGAGCAGCCCATGCCTTTGGTCCTTTCTCTGGTTCACGCTGGAATGGCTTGATGTGACGGATCTGACTGCTCCCCAACGCTTGCCCAAGTAAGAGATAGCCTTGTGCGCTCTTCCGCACCCACGGGCTCTTCTCCGGGTCGTTCTCGGGGCGCTTCTCCGTTCCTTCCATCACCTCCAGCAGATCATAGTGGTCAAAGATGTTCTCCATCTTGAAGGACCATTCAGCAAAGTTGTCACCGTTGAACTTGTCAAGCCCAAACACCCTAGGCTCATCCCTAGGTGGGCCAAGACTTGGTTGCATGGGCGCCATGGCTGAATCACGGAGTTGGCCTTGAGCTTGAGCTTCTCCACTGCCACCAGCACCTCTGCCACCCCTTTCCTCAGGTCCAGACATTGTCGAAACTGCTCCAAGGAGCTCTGATACCACTTGTTATAGTCACAATAGGCTTGAATGTGCCTAAAACGAAAGATAGAGAGCACAGACAGATTTCTGCACAGCGGCTTCAAACGTTGATAGCGTTCTGCTCACAGCTGCAAATGACTTGATTCAAATTGGATCTGGAGCGTATTCACGTCGTCTACAATTAGCAATTTAGATTGCACGATTTGATGAAGAATTGACGACACAGCGTCGGTTTGAACGAACGGTACTATGGCAGCCACTATAGTCTTAGAACACAAGATAGGAAGAGTTACGAGTTGGGAATGACTCCCAGCTCCTACAAACCCCAAGAGCCGAGGTACAGTGATGTGGAACAGTGCCACACTGTCCCCAACCACGAAGGGTCTCGAAACTACCCTTCACTAGGGCCTACACCAAGTGAAATGTTACACTACACAAAGTAATGTAACTATCTTCAATATCTTGAGGTGTACCCTTTTGGCAAGCTTCGAAATCACTTGAGGCTTGACACCAAGGCTCGGGCTCTTCATCACAAACTCATCCTTGAGTTCTTGATGGGTCTGCTGCACACACCTGCGACACGCCGAACGTTCGACACAGGACAAAATAGAAACCGCGCACGACAAAATAGAAACCGCGCGCGAGACACAAACGACCGCGTAACACGCGTCTAGCGATAACTCGCTATTGACTCGACACACACACTCGACATCATGACTCAACATTCACACACAATTATAAGCATGAAATATATATATTATCCCATGCCCTCATACCATTCCATACACACACACATTCACGCACACGGACAACAAGCCGAGTGCAAACCGTAGGGTTGCACCAACAAAAACGTGCGAAGGGGTTTTGGGTTTAGAGGAATTTCAGTGAGTCTGATGCGAGGTTTGGCTGATGTGAGGCGTAGGAACACGCCCTTATACGGTACCGTAATACCGTACTTGGGAAACCATTCGATGAACGATCAAATCTCAATCATAAAGAGAGTATTTCATCATCTCACACATGCCTTGACAACTTCGACAATCACCACAAAGATCTACGAAGCATTGCAACATGAACTGACCATGCAAAAACATGTGCAACAGGGTCAGCACTCATGACAGAAGCCCTTAGGGGTCCTTTTGTCTATCCGCAGTGCTTCATCAAGTCAGAAACACTCAAGGTGTCACCCCCACCCAGAAAGCTGAACACACTGTGCGCACTACTTGATTTTGACATGGGCCAGGGCACACACGCATGCCCGGGGTTGCTTCTATCAAGGATTCCTGCCTCAGTGGTACCAGGCAGCATGGCTGAAGCACTGCGATTCAAGTGAATCCGGTGGGGCTCTTGGCTATCATCAGAAGAACTGTCATCTGACCAGCCCAATGCTCTCCATGAAGGACTCACATCCGCTGCTTCCAGCCAAGGCGGCTCCTCACACCAGAAACTCTCGGAATACAATTCTGGAGTCAATTCAGAAAGGAAATCCTCGAAAGAGATGTCTGCATGCACCAGCCCTCGTGGTCTTGCTTCTTCTGGACTCGCCGCCACATGGCCATCCTCGAATGAAACGCCCGTGAGGGGGAGTTCGAATGAAACGTCATCTGCAGCAGCATCAGCTGTGGTAGGGCTGCAAGGCTCAGGGTAAAGCATCTGATCCAGATCAGCAGACAGTGTCTCAAAAACCCTACTGCTGGGGAGCCAGTGGTAGCCTGCTGAGTTGCGCGTGTCCTCAGTAGATGCTGCCTCGTCAGAGGGCGTCAGACGGACCCTCTTCTCAGCATACGGCCAGCGTCCACCCAGAGAGTCATTCTCGGCAAAGAAGTGGCTGAGGTTCCCGGATTCAGTGGCCGATTCGCAAGAGTTGAACGGAGGAGACGACGGGATCGCGCGTGGCGGCGGCGTTAGAGCAGCCGACTCTCGGCTGCCAGTAAGAGTATCGCTTTGCGGCAAGAGATTTTCCACAATAGCCGCAGCAGCGCCTCTCGACAGCGAGACCGACTCAGCACGGTCGGCTTCAACTGTGGAAGAAACAATGCCTCCAGAGCTGGCAGGTCCAATGGGGAGCTCCCCCTTGGAGACACCGCTCCTTGCAGGTGTGGACGGTTCAGGCTGGGCTGCGGCACTGTTTGAGGGGGAGGCGAGCGAGTTTTGGTTGGTAACCACGGCACTGGGGTTACAGGAGCTCGATTTCGCAGCGCACAACTCGGAGTTGGGGGAGCATGCCGGCGCGGTGGAGCTCGAATCTGCAGCGTTGGAAGGACAGGAGCCCTGGGAGATGGTATCGCCGGAGTCGTTCAGAGGGGTGGAGTGGTTGTGAGAGCGGTTGGAGTACTTGGTTTGGGTGGTGGAGGAGGAGATGGGGAGGCGGCGGTCGTAGTCGACAGTCTTCTTCGCTCGGCAGGGGGGCTTGTTCTTGGAGGAATAGCACTTGTAGTAGCACCTGCAGCGGCCATCACGGAATGGGGAAAGGAGATTGTAAGATCAGACATCATGAGGCTGAAGAAACGCAGATATGGTTTGTGTGAGCAGCACCTGCTCAGAGCGAAGCGATAAGATAAAAGAGACAATATACTACACAGTGTGTACTAAGGCCGCAGGCGGTTACTACACGCCGTCATGTGCCACCAATGCAGCCATAGAGACGTTCAAAGCGTACCGTATGATGGAGGTGTTGTGAATGTTCTTCTGCCCGTACTTGAGCCACAAATGCCCATCAGCTTGCACAATATCCGTCATGTTCTCCCCCACCGCCGGTGCCGGTCCTGGGAAGGCCGCCATCAGCCGAGAGCGCTGCGCTGGTTTTCGAGTTTGAACTAGACGGCGGAACTACCTGGAGATCTAGATCGTGGTCAACGTGCGACTAAACCGAAATTTGCGGTACTCAAGCTAACTCAAGTCGGCGGGTGGATTTTTTTAAGGTGGGAGGGCCCAAACCCTTCCGCCGGGACTCGTTCCTCACGAGTCGTGAAGCGTTGCTACGCAATCGTTCTGCTCGCGCTCTGAAAAGTACAAACGCACGAAAATATGCGACCCGCATTGGCAAGGCAAGCGACGACACACAAAGAGGTCAGCTGCGGCTTTTATCTCCATTCTGGTGCACCTCAAGCGTCGTTTGCACTGCTCGTTTGGCCCAGAAGCATGAAAGACGGCTCCACAGAAAAAGGCGGCAGAGGAGAGAAACATGTCACACGAGGTTGAGGGAAAAAAAAAATGTGCGGTGTCGTTTCGTTTGCGCCGTTTCGAGTTGAAGTGGTTTTATAGATGTGCAATTTCTACTGCTCAGTACTAGCTGTGTGTGCAAGTGTCCTCACCTACTGCTGTGCTTGCAGTGCTCAAATTGCCTTGCCTCACTGATGGTTGAAAATCAGCAGAAGATTTCAGAGGCAAATCCATTGGCGAGAATTGGAGGAGCTTTGACGTGCTCCCCACGGATGTGGGACGTGGAGATGTGTCGGTGAGGCTGCATTGAGAAAGGTTGAATGGGGTGGAGTGAGGTGGGCTGGAGTTGAGGCGGAAGGAAAGTTTTGAAGTATGCGACAACATCAAACAAGCGACAGACGGTGCAGACTTTTGCTACAGTGTGCCCCGGGCAGCTCGGCCGAGTCAGCTCACAGAATCCCAACCGATCCAGATGTCACATGATACCGGGTCTGGTTTGGTGCAAAGCAATTTCCGATTGGCGGTGCCTTCAGAGTCGAATAAGGATGGGGCATGTGTCTTGCCACGATGGAGTTAAGAAAGCACCACATCTTTATCATGTTCGCCCACTCTAATGAGACTGTAGCGCGCATCCGCTTTTTTAGAACATGGAGTGGAGTCCCATTGGTCGATGGTGGTCGTGGGGCGGGGAGTTATTGAATTAATACAGTTGCATTTGAGCGTGCAAGTTCAGCTACATGTGGAGTGGCCAATCGAGCACAGGTTTGGGTACGTGTACAATTGAGCGTGCAAGTCCATCCACATGTGGAGTGTAATTGTGATTCGAGGTCGTTGTCCCCCAGACATCATCATTCGATCTGTTCGTGGCTGACACTGGCTGTCAATTATTACAGCATTGGACAAGGAAGGACCCCCTTCTACGTAACCAGACCAGTGTTATAGTCACAATAGGCTTGAATGTGCCTAAAACGAAAGATAGAGAGCACAGACGGATTTCTGCACAGCGGCTTCAAACGTTGATAGCGTTCTGCTCACAGCTGCAAATGACTTGATTCAAATTGGATCTGGAGCTTCTTCACGTCGTCTACAATTAGCAATTTAGATTGCACGATTTGATAAAGAATTGACGACACAGCGTCGGTTTGAACGAACGGTACTATAGCAGCCACTATAGTCTTAGAACACAAGATAGGAAGAGTTACGAGTTGGGAATGACTCCCAGCTCCTACAAACCCCAAGAGCCGAGGTACAGTGATGTGGAACAGTGCCACACTGTCCCCAACCACGAAGGGTCTCGAAACTACCCTTCACTAGGGCCTACACCAAGTGAAATGTTACACTACACAAAGTAATGTAACTATCTTCAATATCTTGAGGTGTACCCTTTTGGCGAGCTTCGAAATCACTTGAGGCTTGACACCAAGGCTCGGGCTCTTCATCACAAACTCATCCTTGAGTTCTTGATGGGTCTGCTGCACACACCTGCGACACGCCGAACGTTCGACACAGGACAAAACAGAAACTGCGCACGACAAAATAGAAACCGCGCGCGAGACACAAACGACCGCGTAACACGCGTCTAGCGATAACTCGCTATTGACTCGACACACACACTCGACATCATGACTCAACATTCGCACACAATTATAAGCATGAAATATATATTATCCCATGCCCTCATACCATTCGATACACACACACATTCACGCACACGGACAACAAGCCGAGTGCAAACCGTAGGGTTGCACCAACAAACTCCCCCTCGGATTGTTGGCCTTAGGATATGTTGCTCTCTCAGTTCAGAGCCATCCCAGCCAGCTTGCAACACTTCCAATGCTGCTGCTCCACCAGCCTCTTGGTCATCATGTCAGCCGGCTGCCCCGTGGTCTTCACGTAGCGCAACTCAACTTCACCCGCGGTTACCATGCTCCTCGTCCAATGCCACTTCACCCTCATGTGCTTCGTGAGTCCATGCAACACAGGGTTCTTAGCAAGAGCAATGGCACCCTGGCTGTCACAGTACAGTGGGGTAGGTCCTTGCTGCTCCTCCCCCAATTCAGCCAACAAACGCCGCTGCCACACAATCTCCCGTATGGCACGGAAGAGTGCCATGTACTCGGACTCCACCGAGCTCAAAGCTTGGTCAACCTGCTTCTTGCTCTCCCAAGCAGTTGGGCCTCCACCAACACAGCATATGAAGCCTCCCACACTTGTCATGTCCTCTGGTTCTGATGCATATGAAGCATCCGAGTAGGCGGTGAGGAACAAACGCCCGGGTTCAACACCATCCGCGCCCTTTTGGCGCCTTTGTGCCGCCGCCGAGTATTGCAGCCCAACGGTCGGTGTTTGGCCAAGATACTTGGCCACCCTCATTCCAGCTGCTACCTGCTCCTCATTAGGGCATTGCACAACCCTAGCCAGCTGCCCGGTAGCAAACGCGACGTCCGGTCGGGTGTTTACCGCCGCATACATGAGGCTGCCCACCAACGAGTGAAATCGGCGCCTCTCCTCTTCACCAACGCTCTCCTCCTCTGGTCCCTTCACACACTTGAACCCAGAGGGAAAGGGTGTAGCCACATGGCCTTCACTCTGCCCAAAGTTGGCAGCCAATGCCTCCAGGTACTTTCGTTGATGCACCCGCATGCACCGCTTCTCCACATCTCGTTCGATGTGGAGCCCAAGGTAGAAGCTCACGTCACCAAGGGCCTTGCACTTGAACTTGTCTTGAAGCTTCAGCATCACCTCCTTCACAAGGTCAGAAGAGGGTGAGAAAATGAGGATGTCATCGACATAAACCACCATGAAACTCCTCTGCTCCCCCTCGCCAAGCATGAACAAGGAGTGATCGGCCGTTGAGGGAGTGAAGCCGATCCCCTCCAACACTTCGCGCAGCTTCATGTACCATTGCCTAGGGGCCTGCTTCAGCCCATAGAGGGCCTTCTTCAGCTTCCACACTCTGCCACTACCATCATCAAACCCCTCTGGCTGCGCCATAAAAATCTCCTCCTCAAGGATGCCGTTAAGGAATGCCGTTACGATGTCCATTTGCTTTACTACCCATCCTTTGATGGCGGCTCCCGCGAATAGGGTTCGCAGCGTCGTCGGCTTCACCACAGGGGCAAACAGCTCCTTGAAGTCCACCTTCTCCTTCTGCTGGTACCCCTTGGCTACAAGCCTAGACTTGTAGCGCTCGATCTTGCCGTCGGCATCCGACTTGATTTTGAAGAGCCACTTGGACGTTATCGCCGTACGCCCCTCCGGTAGCTCCACCAATTCAAACGTGTCATTCTCCTCGATGCTCTTCAGCTCACTCTCCATGGCCTTCTTCCACTCCTCAGCATCACTACTCTCCAAAGCCTCCTTGAGAGTTGCTGGTTCTCCCGGCATCTCCACTGGAGAGAAGAACGCGAAGGCACACTCCTCGTAGTCACTCTCCTCGTCGTCTCCGACCATCATTGCCGCTCCGGCCAGGGCTGTCTTGCCCTGCTTTCCTGGCGCATCATAGGTCAGCCTATTAGGGGGTTGAACTCTCCTCTTCCCCCTTCCTTCCTCCTCAGCTGCAGGGACTTGAAGGCCTTGGCGTTGCTGCGGTGTGGCTCGAATCCGTGGAGCACTCGTAGTACGGGAAGGAAGTGACGGTGCACGCTCGCTCACTTGCTGCACCTCCTCCTCTTCTTCCTCTGCATCATTGGCCTCCTCTCCCCCATTCACAAGGGAGGATTGCCTTGTGGTTGTGCTGCCGCTGCTCAGTTCCAAAGGCAGCTCCACATGCTCCAAACCGGAACTCTTCACCTCCCCAAACCGCACGCCTATCTTCGCCTCATTCTCCGCCTTCCAATCCTTGTACATGAAGTTCTCCATGAACTTGCAGTCCCTGCTCACCAAGAACTTCTTGGTGAATGGGTCCCAAAGAAGCCATCCCTTGCTGTTTTGAGCCATGCCCAAGTGCACGGCCCACACCGCCTTGGCACCAAGCTTGTTGTGCCGAAGATGCTTAGGCACGAGCGCCATGCACATGCACCCGAACACCCGAAGCATATCCACCTTTGGCTTCCTTCCTAGCCACTCCACATAGGGCACCCATTTGTCTGCTCCCACATGAGTCAAGGCTCTGTTCTTGGCCACACACGCGCTCCGCACCGCATCAGGCCAGAAATAGTCGGGTAGCCCGGCTTCAATGAGCAACCCGCGTGCCGCCTCCGTGATTGTGCGGTTCGCTCGCACGGCGATGCCGTTCATTGCAGGGGAGTATGGCATGGTGAGGGAGTGCCGAATACCATTCTTCTTCAGCCACAACCCAAACTCCTTGCTCAGGAACTCTCCCCCTCGATCGGTGCGGATTGACTTGACTAGACGGTCTTGTTGCCGCTCCACCATCGGGAACCAATCCGTCTTCAACGTTTCAGCCACGTCGCTCTTCTTGGCCAGCACGTACACCCAAGTCATGCGGGTGTAGACGTCGACAATGGTGAGAAAATACTCAGCTCCAGCAGCTCCAAGCTTCAGGGGGCCCACCACGTCCATCACCACCTCATCAAGCGGTGCCTTTGCCGTTGCCTCCGAACTACGGAACGGAAACCGGGTGAACTTGGCTTGAATGCACGTCGGGCAGCCAAGCACCTCATCGGGCTCCCCCTTCACACGTATGCCAGCAACCATCTCATTCTTCACTAGCTGCTGCAAGATGGGCAGGGCCACATGCCCCATGCGCCGATGCAAGGTGAGCCAATCACACTCCCCCGTAGCCGAAGTTGGATTGGAGAATGCCGCGCTCGCAATAGCGCCCCACATACTCTCTCCGTAGTCCTCCTCCGCTGCTGCCTCTGGGTTCTCCTCACCCTTTTGCTGCTCCTTGGTTGCTGCACCACTCTCCTTAGGTTCACTGAACTTGCTGGTCCCTCCAGGTTTGCTCTTCTTGAGCTCATTCTCCTTAGCGCGACCGTTCGCGCCATCGTCGCTACCGACCGCTCCATCCTTGGTGCTGATGCTTGCTGCCACTTGCCTCTCCTTAGGCATAGGGACCACTGGGATCTGCCACATCTCGTTGTAGACATCCCTGTCCTCATGAAGGTCCCAGAGAATTCGATCGCCAAGCCTTGCGGTGTAGGTCTTGGCTCCCTTCGAGTTCGTGTCCATGCCGGCCTTTGCCAACCGCCGCACGGAAATCAGGTTTGCAGCAAGGCTGGGCACCCAAAGCACGTTCTTGAGGCCCACCATCTTCCCATCAGCACCCTTGAACATGGCCTTGCCCATGCCTTTCACCTCTGCTCGCTGCCCCAAAGCCGATGTGACATGCTTCACCGGTGACGGCTCGAGTTCGGTGAGCAAGTCCGGGCGAGGTGTCATGCTATAGGTAGCGCCACTATCAATCACCCAATAGTCCAGGGGGTGTAGGGTCACCTTCCCCACAGCTGCTGGCTCCTCAAAGCCTTCATCCTTCTCTGGACCAGCCGGTACTTGCGTCGACACGAAGTAGAATAGACCCGGGTATCGATCGTCGCTCGGGTCCTTGTCGTTGTCTCCGCTCTTCATGTTTGCAGCTCCGCCACCGCGACCGCCACGGCCTCCACGGCCTCGTCCTCTCCCTCCTCCTGCTCCTCTACCCTCTTGGCCTTGAGCAGGGGTCCAACCATCAGGGAGTTTGTAGCAGTCGCGCCACATGTGTCCGCTCTTGTGGCAATAGTGACACTCGCCGTCGAATCGGCCGCGACCGCGTCCGTAGCTCTTGTCGTCGCTGCCGTAACCGCCACTCCTGCGGCCTCCGCCGAAGTTGCTGCCACCAAACCTTCCTCCCCCTCGTCCTCTGCCTCTTCCTCGACCATATCCACGGCCGATGCTCGCTGCCCCAGCGCCATCCGCACTCGCCAACTCACGGCGGCGGAAATCCTCTTGAAGGATAGCTCGCTTCACGTCTTCAAGCGAGAGGCGGGGCAAGTCGCGATTAAGGTTGATGATGAGCGAGGACCATGACTCTGGGAGTAAGGCCAGCAACTTGGTCTTCTTTTGGAGCTCACTGTAGTTCAAATCAGCTCCCTCAAGCCGCGTCAACAAGTCGAAGAATTTCTGCACCCCTTCTTCAACCGCTTCGTCTTCTTCAATTCGTAGTGCCGCCATTTGCCGTTCCAACACCACCGCTACCGCCGCTGTTGCAGGAGCATGTACACCCTTGAGAGCAGCCCATGCCTTTGGTCCTTTCTCTGGTTCACGCTGGAATGGCTTGATGTGACGGATCTGACTGCTCCCCAACGCTTGCCCAAGTAAGAGATAGCCTTGTGCGCTCTTCCGCACCCACGGGCTCTTCTCCGGGTCGTTCTCGGGGCGCTTCTCCGTTCCTTCCATCACCTCCAGCAGGTCATAGTGGTCAAAGATGTTCTCCATCTTGAAGGACCATTCAGCAAAGTTGTCACCGTTGAACTTGTCAAGCCCAAACACCCTAGGCTCATCCCTAGGTGGGCCAAGACTTGGTTGCATGGGCGCCATGGCTGATTCACGGGGTTGGCCTTGAGCTTGAGCTTCTCCACTGCCACCAGCACCTCTGCCACCCCTTTCCTCAGGTCCAGACATTGTCGAAACTGCTCCAAGGGGCTCTGATACCACTTGTTATAGTCACAATAGGCTTGAATGTGCCTAAAACGAAAGATAGAGAGCACAGACGGATTTCTGCACAGCGGTTTCAAACGTTGATAGCGTTCTGCTCACAGCTGCAAATGACTTGATTCAAATTGGATCTGGAGCGTCCTCACGTCGTCTACAATTAGCAATTTAGATTGCACGATTTGATAAAGAATTGACGACACAGCGTCGGTTTGAACGAACGGTACTATGGCAGCCACTATAGTCTTAGAACACAAGATAGGAAGAGTTACGAGTTGGGAATGACTCCCAGCTCCTACAAACCCCAAGAGCCGAGGTACAGTGATGTGGAACAGTGCCACACTGTCCCCAACCACGAAGGGTCTCGAAACTACCCTTCACTAGGGCCTACACCAAGTGAAATGTTACACTACACAAAGTAATGTAACTATCTTCAATATCTTGAGGTGTACCCTTTTTTTGCGAGCTTCAAAATCACTTGAGGCTTGACACCAAGGCTCGGGCTCTTCATCACAAACTCATCCTTGAGTTCTTGATGGGTCTGCTGCACACACCTGCGACACGCCGAACGTTCGACACAGGACAAAACAGAAACCGCGCACGACAAAATAGAAACCGCGCGCGAGACACAAACGACCGCGTAACACGCGTCTAGCGATAACTCGCTATTGACTCGACACACATACTCGACATCATGACTCAACATTCGCACACAATTATAAGCATGAAATATATATTATCCCATGCCCTCATACCATTCCATACACACACACATTCACGCATACGGACAACAAGCCGAGTGCAAACCGTAGGGTTGCACCAACAAACAGGTCTGTTGGTTGGTTTGTGCACTTATATGAAACCTAGAGTCTGGCATGGGCTTCCACATCACCAATCACCCTTAGGGCGTGGAACATTGCAACGACCAAGCCCAAAATCCGGCCAAATGGCCGGCTCGGACGAAAGCAAAAAGTGTAACGATTAGGCGAGCCCCGCCAAACATTTCGAGCACAACGACCATTCTGTTCGCCAGGACGCGGAACAACCACCCTAAACCACCCCCGAAATGTGTCAAAAAAGGTTTGATCCTAGTTCCAGCATCGAACTGGGTGTGGAAAATAGTAGGCGCGGGTAGATTAGATTGTTCAGCAAAATAAGGGTGGTATGAAAACACATTCGGGGGCGAAAATCGATTGTCAAACATTGATGTCCTGCTAAGTAGTGGTACCAACTAGCTTGGTGGGCAAGTCTATACAGAAGAATACCATCCGTTTTCTGTCAAGTAAGGGTGACTACAAACTGTTTGCGTAACCCTACAAACTTCACAATCGACAGAACCGCCCATCTAGTCGACCATTTCGTTTGGTCAGAGCAAGGTTACACGCACTTAGCGTAGACGCATTTACCAGGCACTTTCTCACGAGCACACGTAAGCTGATTCAGCCTACAATTTCACACCACCAGAGACGCCCATGTAACTTTTGTTACGATCCCACAAGGGACCTAGCTAGGATCAGCCTCAGGATTGAAAGCGGAGTAATATTGCAGCGGAAGTGATTGACTCTTAGTCGGAGTGAATGTAAAATGAGTGAAATGATAATAACAAGAGCATACATGAGTTGGAATACGAAATGGCTGTGAGAATGAAGAACAAGGGTGGTTGAACTATGAATGAAGTGAGTACATATAGGAAACCCTAATTGGGTTGTACCCCCTATGGGATACCCCACTATAGCCTACACAACAGCATAAGCTATATAATGTTCTGACACACCCCCATAGGCAAAGTGGGGGAGAACAAGGGGTCACAAGACCAGTCAAGCAAAGCAGAGCAAGCTCAGGGTGGATCACAAAGTCACCACACAGTCCGAGCACAACGACAAGGCCACAAGGCCAGTTCACATGCAGGAGTACACATATATATATAGAACTAGACAAGCAAGAGCAGGTATATATATGTAACAGTACAAGCAAGGTCAAGAAGAGAGCAAGTGAGGCAAGACAGGTACAAGACCCAGCTGGGTGCAGAAGCGCTGATGGTCACAAGGCGCAAGTGCCTTGGTGAACACATCAGCAGTGTTGGCCTCAGAGGCCACGTAAGCAAGTCGCAACTGACCACGCTGCTGCAGCTCATGAGCAAGAAAGTAACGGAGAGCAATGTGCTTCGTTCTGTGCTCCAAGCGCTGCTCTCGACACAAGGCCAGCATGGCTTTGTTGTCTACGTACAGCACTGGAGGAGAACGAGGCGGCTCTCCAAGGTCAGTCAGCAGGTAGGTGAGCCAGCGAAGCTCCTGTGCAGCCATGGCCCCGGCGTAGATCTCAGCCTCACAACTGGAGCTGAGAACAGAGGACGAGCGAGTAGCACGCCACGAGACAGAGCCGGAACCAAGACTGAAGGTGTAACCCTGCGACGACCGCTGTGTAGCCTGGTCGTCTGCCCAAGAAGCGTCCGCGTGCCCAGTGAGGACCACTGGACTCCGCCCTCCAAGCACTAGCCCCATGCCCGACGTACTGCACAAGTAGCGCAACACCCTCTTAGCTGCAGCCATGTGCTCTGGTCGGTGTCTCCCAGGAGCAACATAGCGTGCAAGAATGCTAAGAGGGTATGCAAGGTCAGGTCGTGTGCAGGTCATCAGGTACATGAGGCAGCCAACAAGCTCTGGGTACGGGCCACTCGACTCTACGGACTCATCCGAAGGCAGAGCTGAGAGCGAGTGGCGAGTAGACAGAGGAGTGGCCTGAGGCGAGGAGTACGTGAAGCCGAAGCGCTGAAGGACCTGCTGCACCATGTGTGACTGAGTCAAGGTAATGGTGCGGCGTGCTCTGTCCCGAGTGATCTGCAAGCCAAGGTAGCTGCGCAGTTCACCCAGGTCTGTGCACGTGTGTCTCTTCTGCAGCTCGGACTTCACGTAGGCTAGTCCAGCAGTGTCAGCTGTGGCAAAGACCAAGTCGTCGACGTACACGAGGACGTAGAACGGCGGCAAAGAAGTGTCGGTGCGCAGAAACAACGACGGGTCAGCAGTAGAGGGAGCAAACCCAAGAGCCGCAAGCGTAGTCCTCAGTGTGTCGTGCCACTCACGCGGTGCCTGGCGGAGACCGTAGACTGGCTGTCGGAGGCTCCACTGGGTGCCAGGAGGAAAAGTCCCAGTGAAGCCAGGTGGACGGCGCAGCCAGATCTCCTCGTGCAGGCTACCCTGCAAGAAAGCAGTACTGAAGTCAAGAGAGTGGAGCTCATAGTCGCGCTGAGCGGCTATGTGCAGCAGCACCCGAAGAGTGGTCATCTTCGGGGTGGGAGAGAAGGTCTGAAAGTAGTCAACTCCCTGCCGCTGACTGAAGCCACGAGCGACGTACCGCGCCTTGAAGACAGGTGGAGAGCCCGGCGGCCGCTTCACCCTGAAGATCCACATGCCACTGACGATGTTCGCCCCAGGAGGGGGAACCGCGTCAACGTAGGTGCCTGTGGACTTCCAGGACGCCATCTCTGCATCCATAGCTGCCTGCCACTGAGAGGAGTAGGGACCCTCTACGGCCTCCGCGTAAGAGCGCGGAGTCGGGATGTCTAGTGCATCCGGGTCTCCCTCAGGGGCAAGTAGTACGGACGCGAGATGAGGTGAAGCAGCAGCCAGACACCGGAACTCCTCCTGCCTGTCCTCAAGGACGTCCGTGCCAAGAGCACACTCACCCCCGACGGACGGAGGACAGACAGACGCAGACTCAGCAACAAGACCGGCAGCGTAGTCTAGACGACAGCGAGCAGCAAAGTCGACGAGCTCAGCAACAAGCGCAGACGCAGCAGTGGACTCAAAAGAGGGGTCAGTGACGACAGTAGCAAGGAGACGTGTGACAGCAGGACTGGCAGCACGAAGAGAGTCCGACTCCGGGTCAGGAAGAGCAGGAAGAGGGAACTCAGGAGGAGAAGGCAAAGGGGCACGCAGAGGAGCAGTGGACGGACGCAGAGACATCCGGTGCGTGCCAGGGACAGGAGGAGGACGCTGACGCGAACCACGACCACTAGTGCGAGCAGCACGGACAGGCGACGCAGGGCGAGACGCAGGCTCACGACGCTCAGCAAGACCTCCAGTAGGACCAGTGTAGGGAGAAGGAGCGGGCAGTGGGGAGGCCGGCTGTAACTGTAACTGTGACAGGACAGGCTGTGGACACTCTAAGGGAGGAGGAGGACCAGTAGAAGGCGGGAGACCAAGAACCTGCTGAAGGAGCGGAACGAAGTACGGTCTAGGCCGCGCGGCGACTCCAGACACAGCAGGGACAGCACCAGTACCCCCAGCGGCAGCACCAGCGCCAGCAGCACCTCCAGCTCCAGGACCTCCAGCAGCACCAGTAGCACCCCCAGCAGGACCGCCTCCAGGACCGAAAGCAGTAGCCTCAGCGCCAACGCCCTCAGCAGCTCCAGCTCCAGCACCTCCGGGACCCGCGGCACCAACACCCTCAGCAGCCGAAGAACCTCCAGCTCCAGCAGCACGCCTCCAGCGCCGGGCAAACCACTCGCGCAGCTCCTGTGGAGAGAGGGGCTCCCGCCGAGGCGAAGCACCCGGAGAACCGCCAGGTCCCGCACCGCCAGACGCCACAAGGGGAGGTCCAGTGGCCGCAGGCTCCGCAGCTCCAGGCTCAGCACCTCCAGACGCAGCACCCCCTGGCTCAGCACCCCCAGTAGCAGCACCCCACGGCTCAGCACCCCCAGACTCCGCACCCCCAGGCTCAGCACCCCCAGTCGCAGCACCCCCAGGCTCAGCACTCCCAGACTCCGCACCCCCAGGCTCAGCACCCCCAGTCGCAGTACCCCCAGGCTCAGCACCCCCAGACTCAGCACCCCCAGGCTCAGCACCCGCAGCAGGACCAGAGTCACCAGCAACCTCGACCGGCTCGACTGCGTCTACCTGGGACACACCTGAAGGGGCAGGACCCTGAGGGGGAAGGGGGTCTACCGGGGGGGGACCTGGCACAAGGAAGTGCGGTGGCGGGGGGAGGGAAGGAGTGCGGTAGGGGAAGAGGCGGTAGAAGGGGACTGACTCGTCGAACGTGACGTCCTGGGAGGACAGAACACGACGAGAGGAGGGGTGGTAGAACTGCCACCCTGGAGCGTCAGGGGGGAAGCCGAGGAAGACACAGGGAGCAGCACGAGGGGACAGCTTGTCCGCAGACAAGTCGCGGACAAACGCCCGAGATCCCCAGACACGGAACGCAGACGCATCGCCGACCTTCCCCGTCCACAGCAGAGCTGGGGAGGTCTCCGGCCGGGAGACCCTGGGGTGAAGGTTGATCTGATGCGCCGCGTACCGAACCGCAAACGGCCACAGAAAATGGGGGGCAGCCGCATGCATCATGGACGTACGAGCGACGTCCATGACCACCTCGGTCAGAGTGCAGACGCAGAACAGGAAAGTCCGAGCCGAAGCTCCTCCTGAGCTGGAGACGAGCTGCGCGGATCCAGTCGATCAACACCTCAGTGACCTCACCCTTGCTGCGCAAGGGGAAGACTGTGGTGTAACGCGAGTAGTCGTCAACCACCAGCAGGAAGTAGCGCTCGTGACCCTGCCCACGGACGCGGGCGGGGCCCCACACGTCCATGTGAAGCGTCTGCAGAGGAGCCTCTGTCGGGGGAAACTGGGAGGAGTGAGGGGCAGCCCGGAGCCGCCCCTCGACACAGGGGACACAAGAAGGTCCGGGTCCCGAAGGAAGGGGAGGGAGAGACCGGGGAAGACCAGAGACAAGGACACGGGAAGCCATGCCCCGAAGACGAAGCAAGGAGGGGTGTCCAAGACGGTGGTGCCACAGGAGAGTCTCGTGAGACAGGCGGCGACACGAGCAGGGGGCAGACTCAGGACCAGACCTGGACGCAGCAGCAAACACCTGACCCGACGCAGCTACCTGGCCAGACGCAGGGACAGGAGGAGACGCAGTGGTCAGTGTGTAGAGACTCGACCCTGGCCGACGCGAGAACGTGGCCAGGTGTCGGCCTGTGCGGGCATCCGAGCAGTGGGTCACCCGCTGACTCGCAGGAGTAAACTGGTGAACCCCCGCATCCTGCAGGTCAGCACCACTCACCAAGTTCGTCGAGAACGAGGGGAGGTACAGACCAGACAAGGTGCCGGAGGGGGCAGCCGGACACGGGAGGACAGTGGAGAAGTGAGAGAGGACAGGACCCCCAGAGGGGTCAGCCAGGGAGACTGCAACCGGCCGGCCAAGCGGCGTGAGTGTGGTGCGGTCTCGAAAGAAGGAGCGAGAAGCCCCTGAGTCAAGTGTGAAGGTGAGGGAGGCCGAAGCCGACGCAGTACCTGAGAGCGCAGCCTCACCAGTACCTGAGAGTGCAGACGCACTGGCACCTAGAGCAGCAGCCGCAGAAGTACCTGGCGCAGTAGTACCAATGCCCGGGTCGGGCGGGAAACACTGGTAACAGTCACCCTCCTCACTAATAGTCACAGCATACATGGCAGCAAGGATAGCATCAAAGTCAAGATCAAAGACAGCTACGCCAGCCCTAGACAGCTCTCCCCAACGGGGAATCTCACTGGCCTCGGGGAACTGCTGACGCCAAGCGTCCGTCAGGCGGCCAAAGCAGCGCTGAGTGGGGTGCGCACCCTCACACTGCTCACCTGCTCGGTCACCGGAACGAAGGACGTAGGTGCACGGACCAAAACCCCCACCCCGCTGACGCTGCGTGTACCACTCACGGAGCTGCTGGGGCGGGGGGATGTCCCGCGAACGCTGCTGCTGCTGCTGCTGCTGCTGACGCTGGCCACCACCAGGGCCGCTACGCTGCGGGGCACCACCCCGACCAGCTCCACCCCCTCCGCCACCGCTGCCTCCACCTCCACCACCACCGCTGCCTCCGCTCCCACCGCTGCCGCCATCACCGCCTCCTCCTCCGCTGCTGCCACCGCCACCACCGCCCCCGCCACCACTCCCACCGCCACCCCCACTCCCTCCTCCGCCTGCACCGCCTCCTCCACCGCCCCCACCAGCTCCACCCGCGCCCTTGCCCCCCTTGCCCCTGCCAGGGCGGCGTCTCCCGCTAGGGGCAGACGCCGCGCAGACCGACTCAAGACCAAGCAGGTCGGCAGCAGCAGCAGAGGCAACAGAGGGCAGCAGGGGGGAAGGAGAACACCCCTCAAAGATGGGGGTGCGAGGGTCACCACGAGAGGCTCCTACAGCGACGATGCTCTTCTCCGCCGCCAGGAGGGACTTCTCGAGGAGGTCGACAGTGAGAGTGGTGGGACAGACCGAGAGGTAGTGGTCCCTGACTACGCGAAGGGAGTCAGGGAGGCGTGTGACTATGTAATAGAGAGTGATGTACATGGGGGGGGGGTTCTTGGCGCAGAACTCAGCAGGAAGGGCGGCGCGGTAGCGAGTGTCACTAGTGCGGAGGTGCGTAATGAGGTCAGCGACAGTGGGAAAGGCAGTAAGGTCAGGAAAGAGGTACGGTAGCATGAGGCGACTCAGGGCAGCAGTGGCAGGGGAAGAGTAGCGCGCAACTACAGCGTCGTACAAGGTCTGAGCACTCTTGTACTGACTAAAGTGCGCGCGCTCAGTGGTAGGCAGGTGGCGACGCACAGCAAGACGTGCAGCAGCATCGCGGGTGGCCCACTGAGAGCGAACAGTGGGGTCAGCATCAGTAGCAGGGGCAGGAGAGGCGCCAGAGGTGAGGTCAAAGAGGGAAAGACCGTCCGCCCTATCGCACTGTAAGAACAGCTGCAGGTCGTCGACCCAGACCTCAAAGTCAATGGCTCGACCCTCAGCGTCAAAAGCGAGGACACTAGGGGTAGCCATGACGACGACAGACGAGCAGTGCAAGCAGTAGGGGAAGGGCACGCAGTCACAGTGGGGCTGTGCTCACCGGACAGGGCAGGTCGGGCGGCTCGGCAGTAGGGCGGCTCGGCTGCTCAGCGTCTCGGCGGCAGGGCGGCGCGGCTGCTGGGCGGCTCGGCTGTTGGGCGGCTCGGCGGCAGTGCGGCTCGGCTCCCGGGCGGCTCGGCGGCAGGGCGGCTCGGCTCCCGGGCGGCTCGGCGGCAGTGCGGCTCGGCTCCCGGGCGGCTCGGCGGCAGGGCGGCTCGGCTCCCGGCGGTTCTGCTGCTAGGCGGCTCCCGCAGGTAGGGCGGCGGTAGGGCCGCAGGTAGGGCGGCGGGCGGGCCGTAGGTAGGGCGGCGGGCGGGCCGCAGGTAGGGCGGCGGTAGGGCCGCAAGTAGGGCGGCGGGCGGGCCGCAGGTAGGGCGGCGGGCGGGCCGCAGGTAGGGCGGCGGGCGGGCCGCAGGTAGGGTGGCGGGCGGGCCGCGACGTGAGGGCGGCGGGGCCGCTGTAGTGGGGCGGCGGGGCCGCTTAGCAGAGGGCGGCGGGGCCGCGTGAGCAGGGCGGCGGGGCCGCGTGAGCAGGGCGGCGGGGCCGCGAAGTAGAGGGCGGGCGGGCCGCGACGTGAGGGCGGCGGGGCCGCTGTAGTAGGGCGGCGGGGCCGCTTAGCAGAGGGCAGCGGAGCCGCGTGAGCAGGGCGGCGGGGCCGCGAAGCAGAGGGCGGCTGGGCCGCGCGAGCAGGGCGGCGGGGCCGCGAAGGAAGGGCGGCGGGGCCGCGTTAGTAGGGCGGCGGGGCCGCGTAGGGAGGGCGGAGGGGCCGCGAGGGGCGACACGGAGGGTCGCTAAAAAGAAGGAAAACGCGCCTCGGGGCGCGCTTCGGTGGGCCCTAGAAGCAGTCCCTAGGAGGGGACCTGCTCTGATTCCATGTGAGAATGAAGAACAAGGGTGGTTGAACTATGAATGAAGTGAGTACATATAGGAAACCCTAATTGGGTTGTACCCCCTATGGGATACCCCACTATAGCCTACACAACAGCATAAGCTATATAATGTTCTGACAATGGCCTAGTCTATTCATGTACTATAATGAGTACATTCCCTTATTGCAGCGAGATTCAACCGTGCGGCACAGGAATCTATTTCAAACTAGTTTTCGCCTTTTCCCCTTCGCGATGTAGCTGCACGATGCTTCTGCCCCTTACGGCCCAGGTCCTCCAACTGCACATGACTCATGATCACGCCATCATGGCCTTCCGTCTTTGTACTCGATCGTGCTTTCGTCCTGTAACGTACATGATTGTCAACACACTTTCCTTATCTTAACACCCCCCTTCATTCCTAGTCGTAGCTGGTCTTGACTCGCTTTACCACCCCGCTTAGGTTGGCACAGTGCTTGTACTACTGGCGGTGCAATCGCTTCGTGAGGAAGTCGGCTGTCATGTCACCGAAGGGGCAGTGCGCCAGATCGACTTCCCGCTTGTCAATTTCGTCCTTGATGAAAAAGTATCGCAGTGCGATGCATTTAGTGCAATTGACGAAGCCGAATTTGCTTGCGATCCTGATCGTGCTTTCGTTTTCGCAGTGGAGGCAAAAGGTTGGCGATGACAGAATTTTGCCTCCTGAAGGAGCTCATGTTTATAGAGCCCTTTCGTGAACTGCAGTTGTTGCAGTGATGAATTCTACTTTCGCCGATGATATGGCAACCGGCTCATGCTTATGATAATTCCAGGAGATGGGGCCTGTTGGCTCGAGTCGCAAAAGGAAGCCGGTTCTCGACCGTCGATATTCGGGATTGGCTGCGTGATCAGCATTCACATAGCCGATGAGGTTGAATGACGGAGTCGAGAGAATGGACTAGGAGAGTCCGATGTTGGGAGTAGAGATGGAATATTGCAGAGCGCGCTGAAAATCCAGATGGTTTTGAGCTGTTGGTTTGCGCGATTATTGAGCCAGTTGGCTCGCGATGAAGGAAAGACTGGGCCTGCAAGTGACAAAGGCAAAGTGCAAGCAGCCCAGTTGCTGTTGGTAAGTGTGAAATCATGCAGGGGACAGGGGTTTGTTGTCCGGCTTGTAGTTCGGTCCAGTGCGGTTGGGAGTTAAGAATGGTGCCGATGAAACGCTGAAGCGCTCCCCAACTGTTTTGGCATACTTCGAAGCTGAAAAGTGAATAGCTTATGGGGCATAGGAGATATTAAGTCCCAGGAACTGCGTCACACTATGGTTCGTCGTGATGTCGACGTGCTGGGCTAGATTCCTCTCGAACTAAATAAGAGGCGTGTTGCTCATTCCTGTGTAGAGCAATTTGTTCACGTAAATCGCGAGTATAATGTAATCGCCCAAAAATGCAGGCGGTACATCCCGGGATCGTGAGGCAGCTGAGTGACACCAATTTCAAGCAAGATTTTGTGTTGGTGCTACTGCCACAGCCTTAGTGCCTGCTCGATCGATTTCTTGAGCTGGAAGACCCGTGGGTCCCCTTCCCCATAAGGATGCGGCCTCTCTACAATTATGACATCATCCACTATGGCATACAGAAATGTCGGAGCGACATGTGCCTTGCTTCGGCAATGGCGTGCAGGATGCGCACAGAGGTGTGCCAGCTCACTGGGGCAAACGTGTGGTTGATATCGATGCCGTGCTGTTGGTCGTAATTGCGCACGACCCATCGATGGTTCCGTCAGCCACAGTTTTTACGTGTCTCCCCTTCAGTGTCGGTCGATGAGCACCCCAGTTATCGCGTGATTCAAGCGCTCTTATCGCTGCATCCATTGCCCTGCGCCACTCCTTGTTGTGTGGCCCCGTTAAGGCCTGTCTTGGTTTTTTCAGCTCGATGACGCGCGGGGCCGAAGATGTTGCGGTGTGGAGCCCCAGCAGCTGCAGCCCGGAGACCGTGGTGTTGTGGCGGTGTTCAGGGAGAACCTCTTGTGCATCGTCGTCATCGCTCCCGGGCGCAGGTGGGGCTGGTTGCGCAAGATCACTGCATCCGTCTCGCGAGGGTTCAGGCGGGGACTCGTCGTTGTCGTCATCATCATCGTCGTTGAGGCGCGCGTCGATGTCGGGATACTCATTGGAGGTGTCCTGGTCGGGTGTTGCTGTAGCAGATTTGTTCTCAGGGGTTGCGTAGCTTCGACCGTTGTGCGCATACACCAGGTCCGCGCCCGCTTGCTAGTCCGCCCGGAACTGCGCGAGGGTGAGCCTTTCATAAAAGAGAATGTCGCGCGTGTGCGTGATTCTGTTGCACAGGAGATCGAGGATGATTCATGCCTTGTATTCGTAACTCATGCCGGCATGAATTCCCCATTGCGCGCAGCTTGTGAATTTCCCGACAGTTGAAGCAGGAGGCCTAACTGCACCACACACCCCCACACGCGGAGCATTGAAGTGTCGCCCTTCCTGCCCGTTCATTTCACGTGCGGCAACGAATTCCTGGTTTTCGTCATGGTAGAAATCAGGTTGTGAGGGCGCACAACATGGTGCATCGCGTACGGCATCAGCGCGCGCACCTCCGTCATGAGGGCTTCGGTTGGTTTGCTCAACGACTCCTTGCTAAGGGTGAGCATAGGGAAGAGAGGTGTGGTGCAGGATGCCTTTCTGGCCAAGGTAGTCCTGCCATTCCTTGCTGCGAACTTCCGCCACGCCGTCCGTCTGCCATATCTGCAGTTTCTTTCCCGACTATCATTGAGCGTGAGCGAGCCAGAGGCTGAACATTTCGTATACACTGCTGCGGAATTAAATGTTGGCGATCCAGACATAGCGGGTGCCTGCGTTTACGAAGGTAAGCATGTAACTTTTGTCATTGAGTCCCTAGTGGCCGAGGATGAGGAGATCGCTGTAAACTTTTGTCAGAATCCCAACCACTAGACCATTGGGATAAATGGCTTTTGAAGTAGCGGGTCAGTGCGCCCATAACCCCCCAGGACAAACGAGCCTGTAACCCTTCCCTAGGATCCATCGGGGATCAGAAGTGGACCTCTGACACCCCCCCCCACTAGGATGCCCGAAGTGCACACACTGGGATTCGAACCCGAGACCTTCACTCTGATACCATGTCAGAATCCCAGTCACTAGACCACTGGGATAAAAGGGCTTGTTAAGTAGCGGGTCAGTGCGCCCATAACCCCCCAGGCCAGCGAGCCTGTAACCCTTTCCTAGGATCAATCGAGGATCACCAGTGGAGCTCTGACACCCCCCCGCGCTGGGATGCCCGAAGTGCACACACTGGGATTCGAACCTGAGACCTTCGCTCTGATACCATGTCAGAATCCCAACCACTAGACCATTGGGATAAAAGGACTTTTTAAGTAGCGGGTCAGTGTGCCCATAACCCCCCAGGACAACGAGCATGTAACCCTTCCCTAGGATCAATCGGGGATCACCAGTGGACCTCTGACATCTTTGTGCGGTTCCGGGTAGCGGTAAATGGCTGGTGAGTCAGGGCGGCTTTAGGGCAGACGGTGCAGGGGTGCGGCTGCGATGTGCTTCTTAACTCGGCGCCATTGGGGCGCAAAATTGCGCCAGGCGCAAAACTTTGGTGGTGATATTGTCGTTGAGCGTTTGGCGCAAGGTATGTCTGAGGTGCTGATGCCAGAGGTCGTCAAGCGCGCGCAATCCAAAAGTGCGAACGTATAGCGTGCGTGCCTCGTCCATATCTTCTCCAGGTATAGGTGCAGGTTCCGATGTTGCTTCTTCTTCCTCAGCTTCTCGTTCGCCGTCGTCATCATTAGCGAAAGGAAATTGCGGTCGATGATTACAAACAACAGGATGTTTCTTCTCGGGTTTGTGCCGGGGACGGGTTTAGGTACGCGCGCTTCGGCATTAGGGCCGTAAATGGTACGGCGTCGGGTCGACGGTTTGTTGCCCCATTCGATTGTGTCCCATGGGTCCCGCGATGGTATAATATCCGCGGGTAGTGGTGGTGGTTTGGGCAGGTGCGGAGGGCGGCCAAGGGGGACAATTGGCGGTGCAGTTTCTTCCTTGGTTCCCCCTCTTTGTTCTTCTCGACTGCGTGAGGTGCCCCAACCTTTGCCTGGACTTCCCAGCCAGTGCCGCCCCCTCCGCCAATTGCGGTACCCCAATCTCTGCCGGCAGTGGCCCATGTGCCTTGCGTGTCTCCCCATGTTCCACCACTGCCCGACCCCCATCCTTCGTTACTCCCCCATCCGCATTCGTCATAGGCACCTTCTCCGCTAGCTTCGCCCCAAGCGCTGCAGGCGAATGTGCCGTGTACTTGCGATATGCTTCGACGGCATGGTTTTTCAGCTTCGCGGTGCGCCAGCTCCTCTTCTTCTCCGAGGATCAGCTTCTTGGCCCAGTCGCGCCAGTGGGGGTAGAGGTGGAGTTAGGTCTTTTTGTCGTATGGGGGGGGGGAGTCGTCCGTCCGCATCATAGGATCCGTGGGCCCTTCCGTGCACGATCCATTGTAGTTGTTCGTGAGCGGGTCCGGGGAGTGGCACATCCGGCGTGCAAAAGACCTTGTACGTAGTGGCCCGCAAGTTCGAGTGTTGACATGCCTTGGTAAGGCAGCGCAAAGCTCTTAGCTTCCGTGATTGCATCAAGTCTTTGCAGACGCCATCAGGGTCGGAATCGTGAAGCGCCGTCTCACATACGTGCGGATGATGTGGAACCAAAGGTCTGCCGTCTGGGTGCTTCCACTCGGACTGTTGGATGTAGACAAAGTGGAGTGGGGCGAGGTCGATTAACTCTTCCGTGTCGCAGATGCAGTCGGGGATGTCGAAATCAAGTACGTACACACCGTAGTTTGCGCGTGTACGGTCGAGGAATCTGCTCCGCTTGTCGGGGGGCGCGAAGTAAAGGAGAATGTCACGCGTTTCCCAATTGGTGCGGAGTTCCACGCTGCAATCAGTCAGTTGCGATGCTCAGTAAAAATAGGTAGATCAGGGTGCATCAGAACAAACAAGTCCGAGGTGGGCGCATGAGGCCCAAAACGTCCATGGTAAAGGTCGTCAAGGTGGCAGAAGCATCACATGACAGAGTGATCCGGACATCCGCGGACAGTGCACGCGCCCGGAAGAGAGAGAAGTCGTACTTGGAATGGCCCAACGTCACGGCGACACGACACCCAGCTGTAAGAACTTCCACCACGGCCGACGCTCCTAGGGCCACCAAGTCCCACTGCTGCTACAAGGCCCATGGCTGGATCTGTCAGAACATTATAGCTTTTTTATTTGTGTAGGCTATAGTGGGGTAGCCCATTGTTGTGCCAAAGTACTATAGTGGCACGGTCATCGCACTCCCGTTCAGCCTACAAGCCTGCTCAGCTTCTGGAATTTTGTGGGGCGGTGCTTCAATATGTGTTCTTCATACCCTCAAAGTTTCAGAATTTTTGAAGCAGTTTACAAGGCATGGCAACATTTTTAGTTTCAAGATTTATGGCATCCCGGAAGTGTGTGTTACTCTTTTTTGGTAACACCCGAGTTCACCATTTCGGCTGCTGACTCATCTACCGAGCTCTGATTGGTCTGAAAATCGGTTTGGCAGTCCTTTGCCATGTTTTGCAGGTGGTCACCGAGTTTTAGGACAACCCAGCATTGGAGCAGCACGTGACAGCTGTCGAAAGTTACTGTTCCGTAGTCATGGTGCACTGTTGGCAGCATTTCCCTTGCCACCCTTTCATTGTTGTCATGCCAATGGTGCAGGGACAGAGAATGAGACAAGAAGTACAGGTGGTCAAGTGGGACTCTACCACCCTCCTTTTGAGAAGTGTGGTCTTCCTGGAAGCAGCTTGCAAGAGGGTGCAAGTGGGAAGACAAGCTGACTCATGGTTGGCTTGACTCACTATTGGTAGCCTTGAGTACAGCTCTGAACATCCAAGTGTGGTTGGCTTTGCTGACCTAGCTAGGACGTTTCCCATCCTTCTCTAGCCTTTCTCCCCTAGGACTCAACCTTCTTTGAGTTCCCAGGATGGTCCCAACCCCTTAAGAGTCCCCTAGGCAATGTTGTACTCAACCTCTTCCTTGCATCAATGAAGCTACTCGTTTTTCAGCCGAGCTTACGTTTTTGTTGACTGCGTAGCGCATACACCTCTGATCAAAGCAAGCCATATACCGTTGGAAAGCAGACACCTGAAGCTAACGTCTGTCCAAGTTTCAGCCTCGTTTATTATTGGAGCTGATCGTGACGGCGTTTTGAACAGAGACGGTTCGAAGTCACCAGATTCTGCTTAGGCGGTTTCAAGGGCATCTACGACCCCTAAGTGGACTCTAGACTATAACAAGTGGTATCAGAGCGGTTCTTCTCTGTTCCTGGGTCAATATGGAGGCTGAAGGTTCTGCTCCAGCTGGTCCTAGTGGCAGTGGTGGCGTGAGAGGCGCTGGGGAAGCAGGAAGAGGCGTTGTTGGCGGGTCTGCACCAATAGCATCCGTTTCAACACCAGCCAAGGATGATGTGAAGGCATTCAACCTAGAGAAGTTCTCTGGGGAGGATTGGGCATCATGGAGCTTCAGGATGGAGCTCTTATTTAACCATTATGGGCTGCTTGAAGTGATGGATGGAGAATTGAAGAGGCCTGCGAGCGAAGGAGCGACCAAGGAATGGGATCGCCGATCCAAGGATGGATTCTTCCTTCTCTCTCAATGCCTCTCATCCAACCAGCTGCACCACGTCAAGCATCTCATCAAGGATATCCAGTGTGGTCCCAAGGCATGGAAAATATTGAAGGATGTCCATGCCCCCAGCAGCGAAGCGATGGTTGTGGTGCTCGAACGACAACTCCATGCGGTGAAGATCAACGAGGGTGATGCGGTGCAAGGAGCGTTCGATCAACTCCGGGACCTCTATGTGAAGCTCTCTGCTGCTGGTGTGGACTACCCTGAAAAGATCAAGTGCTACAAGGCTCTCTCCCTGCTGCCGGAGTCGTGGGGCCCCTTGGTGGTCAACCTCAATGGCATGAAGGATTCATGGTCCCTTGAGTGGATTCGTGCTCAAGTCCTTCAAGAGGAGTTTCGGAGGAAGGAGCTGACTGCCGCTGCCGGTGAAGGTGGAGGCTCTGCCTATGGCATGAAAGGCTTCAAGGGACGTGGCAGCAAGAAAGGCAAGGCCAAGGAAGGCTCTGGAGGGGAGCAGTATTCGGGAGGGAAGCGTAGCAACAAGGGAGGCAAGCGGTGTGGCGGCAAGTGTTGGTATTGCCATGTGGAAGGTCACCCATGGTTTAAGTGTCGCAAGCTACCTTATGGTTGGAGGCCTTGTCAGCCATCAATTGAAGGCTCTAAGGGTGTTCATGGAGCTATGGGAGAAGGCATGGGCAGTGAGGAGGGCGATGGAGGTGCCGGCGGACATGGCGGCATGTTCTACCATGTAGGAGAGGCATGCTCCGAGGATATGGTTGTACCGGCCAGCAAGGTTTCTCTTCACCGTTCCTCCCATTGGGTCATTGACACGGGAGCCTTCATGACCATGACCAACCGAGAGGATCTGCTGGATGAAGTCAGGCCATCAAAGGCAGCCACCGTTGTTTCAGCCACCGGCCAAGTTGTACCCGTGCGTGGCGAGGGGAGAGCCATGTTTATGGGTGCGGATGGGAGGCTTGTGGGGCTGAAGCGTGTTCTCCTTGTCCCTGGACTACGTGCCAACCTTCTCTCTACCAAGGCATTGAGTGAGGCAGAGATGAAGATGGAGATGATGGGCACAAAGGTGTTCAAGGCAACTCTGGATGGGCGCGTGTTGTGGGACCTCCGAGGCGGCAAGGACATGCACCGGTCCATGTGGGAGATACCGGTGCTGCCATGGAAGGAGGCGGGTGCGCGCTTGGCTGCTGAAGCTGTAAGAGGAGGGCATGCAAGCCACGTAACCAGTGGAGGAGGTGGTGATGGCAGTGATGGTGGGCTGCTTGTGCATGGGGGGGGTGCACTACCAAGAGTAACTCCTAGCACGGGTGAGACGGATTGGCTCACCGCACACCGTTGCTTTGGCCACGTGGCACTACCTCAGTTACAGCAGCTGTTTAAGGAGGAAAGAGTCAAGGGGCTGAGGATAAAGGGGGAGCCCAAGGAGGTGGGCTCTTGTGAGACTTGCTTGACCAGCAAGTTCTCATGATTTCCCTTCCATTCGACGATGGGGCAGTCAAGTGACCCGGTGGAGCTCGTGCATGTGGATCTTGTGGGGCCCATGAAGGTGAAGGGAGATGGTGGAGCCCTGTATTCCATGACTATGGTGGATGATTACACAAGGCTCACCTGGTCTTTTCCACTTGCAACGAAGAGTGATGCTGCAAGGGTCATCATTGAAGAGTGGTTGCCCATGGTGGAGCGAGAGAGCGGCAAGCGGGTGAAGGCGATTCGTAGCGACCGTGGTGGGGAGTTTTTGGGAGCGGAGTTCCGGAGCTGGTTGAAGCGGCATGACATCAAGCAGCAGCTCACCACGGCCTACACCCCTCAGTCCAACGGCGTGGCAGAGAGAGCGAACCGGACCATCATAGAGGGCGGGAGAACGATTTTGGTGGACTCGGGTCTACCCTTGCGGTTCTGGCCCCTCGCTATTCGTCATGCTACCGTCATCAAGAACCGGGTGTTGACTCATGTGGGAGGTCAGCATTGGGTCCCTATGGAGAAGTGGAGTGGCAAGAAGCCCCTGGTTGATATGCTTCGTGTCTTCGGGTGCATGGGGCTCGTGCATGTCCCTAAGGAGAAGCGTGACAAGCTTCAAGCGGCGGCGGTGTGGGCTGTTCATTTGGGTCTTGCACGGGGGAGCAAGGGCTGGCTCATGTGGGACCCAAAATCCAACACCATCTTCACCACCAGAGATGCCAAGTTCATGGAGGGGCTCATGTTCAAGGAGTGGTCGGAGCGGGGGAGGAGCAAGGCCACCATTCCGCTTGGAATAGAGGTGGGAACCAACGACCCACTTCTCATTCCCATCGAGTTGTCCTCATCTTCAGAGTTGACAGAGGTGTCACATGACTTGGGAGGTGCTGAAGGGGAGGCAGCAGATGTGGAAGAAGTACTACAGCAAGGGGAGGCCCCTATAGCTGAGAGAGGTGATACCGAGGAGGAGGTGCAGCAGCCTACACCATCCCCTAAGCTTCCACCAAGGCGCACAACCCAAGGGAAGCGTGATGCTGTCCGTGGTGGAGCCAAGGAAGGAGCAGCCAAGGAGAGGCCCAAGAGAGCTGCCCACCCAAGGGATTTCCTCAAGTATGAAAGGCTTGGGGTTCCCAAGGCATTGCTGGTCCAAGAGGAGGAATATGAGGAGGAGAAGGGAGCCGAGGGGGAGATGGAGCAGATTTGTTGCTTTGGTGTCAACTTACCTCATGAGCCGGCGTCAATGGAGGAAGCTCTCGCTGGAGATGATCGAGAGGCGTGGCTGGCTTCAAGGGAGGATGAGTTCCAGAGCCACATGGAGAATGAAACATGGACCCTTACCAATCTTCCCCCAGGAAGGAAGGCATTGGACTGCACGTGGGTGTTACGTGTAAAGACCGATGCGGAGGGGAGGTTGGAGAGGCGCAAGACAAGGCTTGTGATCAAAGGCTTTCAGCAGAGAGAGGGAATTGACTTTCAAGAGGTGTTTGCTCCTGTTGCCAAGGCTCCTACGCTCCAGTTGTTGCTAGCAGCCGCTGCCGTTTGTGGCTGGAAGGTGGAGCAAATGGATGTGAAGACGGCATTCCTCTATGGCGTGGTAGATGAGGAGATCTACATGAAGCAGCCAGAGGGGTATGATGATGGGAGCGGACGTGTTTGCAGGCTCAACAAGGCCATCTATGGCCTCAAACAAGCTCCAAGGTGCTGGTATGCAAGGCTGGTGGAGGCGTTGGAGGCTCTTGGCTTCAAAGTTAGCGGCTGCGACGAGAGTCTCTTCATGACCGAGGGGGAGGAGGAGAAGGTATTTCTCCTTGTCTATGTCGATGACATCCTCCTCTTCTCTCCATCCCTAGAGAGGATCAAGGAGGTGCAAGGGAAGCTGAAGGAGACCTTTCAATGCAAGGCCCTTGGACCAGTGGGGTATTACCTTGGTCTTCATGTGGAGCGGGACGAGGTGAAGGGATGGTTGAGGCTTCACCAACACAAGTACCTTGCAGCCATGGGGGAGAAGTATGGGCTGGAGGAAGGGAGGAGTGTGAAGACTCCTTTACCCTCAGGGTTTGAGCTGCACCTTGATGAAGAGGAGGGTGAGGTGTTGGAGTACGAGTTGCAGCGTCGGTTCCAGTCAATGGTGGGGAGCTTGATGTACGCTTCGGTCAACACTCGCCCCGACATTGCGTTTTCAGTTTCACAGCTCGCTCGTGTGGTGTCTAGGCCCCTTCAAGAGCACCTGGATGCAGCAGAGAGGCTGGTGAGGTACTGCATGGCAACCTCAAGGGTGGGGCTGCAATATTCAGTGCATGGGCAGCTGAAGCAAAAGGGAGTGGAGGAGGTGAGCACAAAGACTGGTGCACCTGCAAGGCGTGGGCATTTGTACCTCTCGTGTTTCACCGATGCTACCTGGGCAAGTGACATCAGTGATGCTACATCCCATGGTGGCTATATATGCTGTGTTGGAGGGAGTCCAGTGAGTTGGAAGTCTAAGAAGCAAGGAGAGATAGCTCACTCATCAACGGAGAGCGAGTACATGGCGTTGTTTCATGGAGTGAAGGAGGTGGTTTGGATGAGGAGGTTGCTTGAGGAGTTGGGGCAGGAGCAAGAGGGTCCTACACCTGTGTTTTGTGACAGCCAAGGAGCAATTGCAATGGCGCGTAATGCTGTGCTCCATGGGCTGAACAAGCACATGCATATCAGATGGCATTGGGTGAGGAAGGAGGTGAAGAAGGGCACCATCTCCTTGCACTACATCAACACTACCAAGCAACCTGCGGATTTCTTGACTAAGCGGCTTGCAGAGCATCAGCATTGGAGCTGTGCCACCTTGTGTGGCATGTCCTTCAACTAAGGGATGCAGCTTCAGGGAGCAGCTAAGGGATGAATGAGAGCACGATGAGGGGGAGTTTGTTGTGCCAAAGTACTATAGTGGCACGGTCATCGCACTCCCGTTCAGCCTACAAGCCTGCTCAGCTTCTGGAATTTTGTGGGGCGGTGCTTCAATATGTGTTCTTCATACCCTCAAAGTTTCAGAATTTTTGAAGCAGTTTACAAGGCATGGCAACATTTTTAGTTTCAAGATTTATGGCATCCCGGAAGTGTGTGTTACTCTTTTTTGGTAACACCCGAGTTCACCATTTCGGCTGCTGACTCATCTACCGAGCTCTGATTGGTCTGAAAATCGGTTTGGCAGTCCTTTGCCATGTTTTGCAGGTGGTCACCGAGTTTCAGGACAACCCAGCATTGGAGCAGCACGTGACAGCTGTCGAAAGTTACTGTTCCGTAGTCATGGTGCACTGTTGGCAGCATTTCCCTTGCCACCCTTTCATTGTTGTCATGCCAATGGTGCAGGGACAGAGAATGAGACAAGAAGTACAGGTGGTCAAGTGGGACTCTACCACCCTCCTTTTGAGAAGTGTGGTCTTCCTGGAAGCAGCTTGCAAGAGGGTGCAAGTGGGAAGACAAGCTGACTCATGGTTGGCTTGACTCACTATTGGTAGCCTTGAGTACAGCTCTGAACATCCAAGTGTGGTTGGCTTTGCTGACCTAGCTAGGACGTTTCCCATCCTTCTCTAGCCTTTCTCCCCTAGGACTCAACCTTCTTTGAGTTCCCAGGATGGTCCCAACCCCTTAAGAGTCCCCTAGGCAATGTTGTACTCAACCTCTTCCTTGCATCAATGAAGCTACTCGTTTTTCAGCCGAGCTTACGTTTTTGTTGACTGCGTAGCGCATACACCTCTGATCAAAGCAAGCCATATACCGTTGGAAAGCAGACACCTGAAGCTAACGTCTGTCCAAGTTTCAGCCTCGTTTATTATTGGAGCTGATCGTGACGGCGTTTTGAACAGAGACGGTTCGAAGTCACCAGATTCTGCTTAGGCGGTTTCAAGGGCATCTACGACCCCTAAGTGGACTCTAGACTATAACACCCATAAGGGCTACAACCCAATTAGGGTTAGTACTTGTACCCAACTCTTTGCTATTTCATTCATTCTCGTTCATTCTCTTGACATGGTTTCAGAGCAGGAGGACCGGTTTTCCTTGGGCCCACCACTTCGCTGCCCCACTAGCAGCCCCTAGCGACCCTCGTGTCGCCCCTCTGCTCGTCGCCCCTAGGCCCGTCGCCCCTACCCCGGCCCGTAGGCCCTAGCCAACGCGCCCCTAGGCTCGTCGCCCCTAGCCCGCACGCCCTGGCCCTGTCGCCCCTAGCCCTCGCGCTCGGCCCCCGTCGACCCCTAGCCCCGCGTCCGGCCCCGTCGACCCCTAGCCCGCGCCATGGCACCCGTCGACCCCTAGCCCCGCGCTCGGCCCCGTCGCCCCTAGCCCCGCGCCCGGCCCCGTCGACCCCTAGCCCGCGCCCAGCCCGTCGACCCCTAGCCCGCGCTCGCCCCCCCCCGTCGACCCCTAGCCCTCGTGCCCGGCCCCGTCGCCCCTAGCCCTCGCGCTCGGCCCCTGTTGACCCCTAGCCCCGCGCCCGGCCCCGTCGACCCCTAGCCCGCGCCACGGCCCCGTCGACCCCTAGCCCCGCGCCTGCCCCCCGTCGACCCCTAGCCCGCGCTCGGCCCCTCGTCGACCCCTAGCCCGCGCCCGGCCCGTCGACCCTTAGCCCCGCGCCCGGCCCCGTCGCCCCTAGCCCGCGCTCGGCCCCCGTCGACCCCTAGCCCCGCGCTCGGCCCCGTCGCCCATAGCCCGCGCGCAGGCCCCGTCGACCCCTAGCCCGCGCCCGGCCCGTCGACTCCTAGCCCGCGCTCGGCCCCCCAGTCGACCCCTAGCCCTGCGCCCGGCGCCGTCGACCCTAGCCCGCACTCGGCCCCCCGTCGACCCCTAGCCCCGCGCTCGGCACCGTCGCCCCTAGCCCAAGCGCAGGCCCCGTCGACCCCTCACCCGCGCCCGGCCCAACGTCGACCCCAAGCCCCGCGCCCGCCCCCCCCCGTCGACCCCTAGCCCCGCGCCCAGCCCCGTTGACCCCTAGCCCGCGCGCCCGGCTCCGTTGGCCCCTAGGCCCCAGCCCCCTCGGCCCCTGGGCCCTTGGCACCTCGGCCCCTCGGCCCCTAGGCCCCAGGCCCCTCGGCCCCTTATCCATACTGTCACTACTGCTGCTACTGCTACAGCTTCTACTGCTGCTGTTACTGCTGCTTCTGCTACTCCTGCCGACTGCACAGCTATGGCCTTGCTTCGGATTCTCGCATTTGATCATGAGGGTCGACCAATTCAGTTTGACATGTGGCTCGACGACCTGCAGCTGTACCTCCTGAGAGATATTAAGGACGGTGTTTCCCAGTTTGACCACGTGTCCGGTGCCGCTGCTGCCCCTCCCACCACAGCTGACGGTGCGACTCGCTCACAGTGGCTTTCTCACGACGCTGCTGCCCGCTTAGCCATTCGCAACCACCTGCCGTTAGCCGAATGTGCTCACTTCGGACAGCACAGGACCACACAGGCACTGTACGACGCTGTAGTCACTCGCTACTCCTCCCCTGCCACTGCTGCTCTAGGCCGCCTGCTTCTGCCCTACCTGTTCCCCGACCTGTCCGCCTTTGCCACAGTCGAGGACCTAGTTTCCCAACCTTCGCGCTAGCGACGCTCGCTACCGTGCCACCGTCCCTGGTGAGTTCCTTGACAAGAACCAGCCCCCGATGTTCATCAAGGGTAAGGGCAACAGCAAGGGCAAGGGTGGCAAGGGTAGTGGAGGTGGCGGCGGTGGTGGTGGAGGTGGCAGCGGGAGTAGTGGTTGTCAAAATTATATTATAACTAAATGTAGTTCTAGCCTTAGTGTAGTCATCCAAACTTCCTGCTTGGTGGTGTACCCACCTTTCCTACCCTATTTGTACTCCACTTTCTATAGTGAAACCATTCTCCTTCTCAACTCTATCGATAATCCATGCCTAGCTTTACACCCTAGCCATGGCTCCTAAGCTTTCTCACTCCCTACTAAACTACGCATTCTAACATGGTATTAGAGAAGTTTTCGACCCTTGGGCCCACCACCTACTGCCCTGCGCGCCGCCCTCGTGCGGCCCTACTCTCGACGTTCGGCACGGCCCCGTGGCCCGTCGCTCGCGCCCGTAGCCCCTCGGCCCGTCGCCCCTCGGCCCGTCGCCCCTCGGCCCGTCGCCCCTAGGCCCCGGCCCCGTGGCACGTTGCTCGCGCTCGACACCCCTAGGCCCGTCGCCCCTTGGCGTCGCCCCTAGCCCGTCGCCCGTCGCAACCCCTAGTGACCCGTCGCCCCTTGGCATCGCCAGACGCCCCTAGCTGGAGCCCCTCGGCCCCTTGGCCCCGTCGCCTCGGCCCCTTGGCCCCGTCGCCCCTAGCCGCGGCCCTCGTCGACCCGTCGCCCCGTCGCCCCTAGCTATGGCCCCTCGCGACCTGCCGCCCCTAACCGCGGCCCCGTCGCCTCTAGCCTCGGCCCCTCGCGACCTGTCGCCCCTAGCCGCGGCCCCGGTGCCCTGTCGCATCATGGAGGGTAAGGGGGTGGCAAGAGGGGGTTCTTCCTGCCCGCGTGCCCTGCAGTCGCACGCGCAGCTCCGCCCCCGCCCCCCTCCCCCCCCTCCATGGGGACGTGGGGGAGAGGGTGTGAGGGGGTGGCGGATGTGCCTCAGCAGCAGCAGCTGCCGCCACACCTCCTCTCTCTCTCCCTGACGCACCTTGTGTTGGGAGGGGGGGGGGGGAGCTTGGAGGTTAGGGGGGAGGCAGGAGGGGATCTGCAGCACCAGCCCCCCCCCCGCCCCCCCATTCTCCACAGTCCCTGGGGGGTGAAGGATTGTGGAGCAGCAGTGGGGGGCAGGGGATCTGCAGCACCAGCCCCCCCCGCCCCCCCCTTCTACCTCCCCCTCCTGCAGGTGCAGCATTGGGGGGGAGGGGATTTGCAGCATCAGCCCCCCCCCCCCCGCCCCCCTTTCTCCTCTCTCTCTCCCTGCCGCACCTTGTGTTGGGAAGGGGGGGGGAGCTTGGAGGTTAAGGGGGTGGCAGGAGGGGATCTGCAGCACCAGCCCCCCCCAGCCCCCCCCCCCCCTTCTCCTCCATCCCCCTGCTGCGGATGCGGCAGTGGGGGGAGGGGATCTGCAGCACCAGCCCCCCCGCCCCCCCTTCTCCTCCCTCCCCCTGCTGCGAGTGCAGCCGTGGGGGGGAGGGGATCTGCAGCACCAGCCCCCCCCCGCCCCCCCCTTCTCCTCCATCCCCCTGCTGCAGGTGCAGCAGTGGGGGGAGGGTATGGGGTTGGCGGGTGTGGGTGACCTGCTGCCGCCTCTCCTCCTCTCTCTCCCACTGCTGAACATGTTGCTATGTGGCGGGGGGGGGGAGCGAGGTGTAGGGGGGATGAGAGCGGTTAAGGGGGACGACAGAGTGTGGCGGACGAAGCAGCCCCCCCCCCTCATCTGCAACTGCCACCCTCTGCTCCCGTGGTACCTCCAGCTGCAGCCCTGGTCGCCACTTTGCTTGTCTTGACTTTCTGTTGCTGTTGTGCAGCAGGTGCTGCCGTTGAGCCCAGCTGTGCCGCCACCGCTTGTGCCGCACGCTCCTGCTCTCCAGGCGGCCTGCCGCCACATGCACCTACTGCTGCTGTGCCACCGCCCATGCCGCCGCACGCTCCTGTTTCTGCTGCTTCTACCTTGGCTGCGGGGTTGTTGCAACAGTATTTGCCACTATTGCACTGGTTGTCACTGCTCTTGCGTGCTGCTGCTTTGTTCTGCTTGGTGTACCCCTGCAGGTTGTGTCTAGCACTTGGCTCTTCCTGCATGCAGTTAAGGGGGGATGTTAGAATTATATTATAACTGCATGTAGTTCTAGCCTTAGTGTAGTCATCCAAACTTCCTGCTTGGTGGTGTACCCACCTTTCCTACCCTATTTGTACTCCACTTTCTATAGTGAAACCATTCTCCTTCTCAACTCTCTCGATAGTCCATGCCTAGCTTCACACCCTAGCCATGGCTCCTAAGCTTCCTCACTGCCTACTAAACTACGCATTCTAACAGTGGTGGGGGCAGCAGAGGAGGTGGTGGCGGCGGTGGGACTGGTGGAGGGAGTGGGGGCTCTGGTGGCGGCGGTGGAGGCAGCGGTGGGACTGGCGGCAGTGGCGGCAGTGGGACTGGTGGAGGTGGGACTGGTGCTCAGCGTGTTGGTTCTGGAGGCGGCCAGCGTCAGCAGCAGCAGCGTAGGAGTGAGACCCCGTCGCCCCAGCAGCTTCGTGAGTGGTTTCTGCGTGGGGCGTTTGGGGGTAGTTGCCCGTATGTGATTCGCATGGGTGATCGTGCTGGTCAGACTTGCAGGCGGTCCCACACTCAGCACCGCTGCTTCTCCCGCCTCGACGACGATTGGCGTGCTGAGTTTGGTGACGACGTCGAGCTCCCTTGCTATCCCTGGGCAGATCTGCTTATGTCTAGGATTGCTATCTTTGACCTAGACTTTGATGCTATGTATGCTTTGTCTGTTAGTGCTAAGGGTGACTGTTACCGGTATGTGCCGCCTGACCCAGGTATAGCCGCTGCTGCTCTAGGTGCTAGTGAGTCTGGTAGTCTCCCTGGTACCGCGCCTGCTGAGGCCTTGCACACCTTCACGTTGGACTCAGGCGCGTCGCGCTGTTTCTTTCGTGACAGCACCACCCTCACTCCTCTCCCTGCACCTGTCCCGGTCAGACTGGCTGACCCCTCTGGGGGCCCAGTCGTTGCCCGTTCCTCCACTGTCCTCCCATGTCCGGCGGTTCCGTCCGGCTCACTGTCCGGTCTTCACCTCCCCTCGTTCTCTACAAACTTGGTGAGTACCGCTGCCCTCCAGGATGCGATGGTCACTACCACCACTTCTGGGGGTCAGCGTGTGTCGATCTGCACGTGCACACGGACGAGGCGTCACCTAGCCACGTTCACTCGTCGGCTAGGGTCGAGTCTGTACACACTCGCTACCGAGCCTTCTTAGGTAGCTGCGTCAGCTCAGGTGTCCGCGTCAGGTCAGGTCGCCGCCTCTTGCTCGTGTCGCCTCCTGTCGCACCAGACTCTTCTGTGGCATGCACTCTCGTCTTCTTGTCTCTGGTCTACCCAGGTCTCTGCCTCCCCTGCCGCCCTCGCCTGCCCCGCCTTGCCTTCCTTGCGTCGAGGGGCGGCAGCGCGCCGCTCCTCACTCCTCCTCGTTTCCCCCGACGATTGCTCCCCTGCCGACTCTCCACATGGACGTGTGGGGCCCAGCCCGCGTCACTGGACAGGGCCGCGAGCGCTGCTTTCTGCTGCTCGTTGACGACTACACGCGGTACACCACGGTCTTCCCCTTGCGCAGCAAGGGTCAGGTCGTTGATGTCTTGATCCCTTGGATCCGCACAGTCTGTCTCCAGCTCCGCGAGCGGTTCGGCCAGGACCTTCCTGTCCTGCGTCTGCACTCTGACAGAGGTGGTGAGTTCTCCTCCAACCTCTTGCGGGACTTTTGTCGTAGGGAGGGCATTCTCCAGTCGTTCACGCTACCGTAATCCCCTCAGCAAAATTGGATTGCTGAGCGCCGCATTGGCTTAGTCATGGAGGTCGCTCGTACCTCCATGATCCATGCGGCTGCTCCCCATTTTCTGTGGCCGTTTGCAGTCCTGTACGCTGCGCATCAGCTCAACCTCTGGCCCCGTGTCTCCTTGCCGGAGACCTCGCCCACACTGCGTTGGACGGGGGAGGTTGGCGATGCGTCGGTGTTCCGGGTCTGGGGATCTCGTACCTTTGTTCGCGATACGTCCGCGTACAAGCTCTCCCCCCGTGCTATCCCTTGCGTCTTCCTTGGCTTTGTCCCTGAGTTTTACCACCCCACCTCGCGCCGTGTCTTCCCTTCTTAGGACATCACGTTTGACGAGCCGGTTCCCTTTTACCGTCTCTTCCCCTACCACTCTGCTCCTCCCCTGCCCCCGCCGCTCTTCCTTGCTCCCGGCACCCCTCCGGTAGACCCCCTCCCGCCCCAGGGTCCTGCTCCCTCAGGTGTGTCTCAGGTAGACCCTCTCCCTGGTCCTGCGCCTGTTCAGGTAGCTGTCGTCTCAGGTGCTGCTCGAGGTGCTGCGTCTGGGGGTGCTGCGTCTGGGGGTGCAGAGATTGGGGGTGCGGAGTCTAAGGATGCTGAGACTGGGGGTGCTGAGCCTGGGGGTGTTGCGACTGGGGGTGGTGAGCCTCGGGGTACTGAGCTTGAGGGTGTTGAGCCTGGGGGTGGTGCGTCGGAGGGTGCGGAGTCTGGAGGTGCGGAGCCTCAGGGTGCTGCTTTGTCTAGAGGTTCTGCTGGTGCTTCGCCGAGGCTACGAGTTGCACTCTCTGGACTTCAGCACAGCTTTCGTGCAGGGCAGCCTGCACGAGGAGATCTGGCTGCGCCGCCCACCTGGCTGCACTGAGTCTTTTCCTGCAAGTACCCAGTGGAGTCTTCGGCGGCCAGTCTACGGTCTCCGCCAGGCGCCTCGCGAGTGGCACGACACACTGAGGACTACACTTGCGGCTCTTGGATTTGCTCCTGCTACTGCTGACCCGTCGCTGTTTCTACGCACCGACACCTCGCTGCCGCCGTTCTACCTCCTCGTCTACGTCGACGACCTCGTATTTGCCACTGCCGACACTGAGGCACTGACCCTTGTGAAGTCGGAGCTGCAGAAGAGACACACCTGCACTGACCTGGGTGAACTGCGCAGCTATCTTGGCCTGCAGATCACCCGGAACAGAGCTCGGCGCACCATCACCCTGACTTGGTCACACATGGTGCACCAGATCGTTCAACGCTTTGGCTTCCAGTTCTCCTCGCCACAGCCCACTCCTCTGTCTACCAGCCACTCGCTCTCAGCTCCACCTTCGGACGAGTCTGTAGAGCCGAGTGGTCCGTACCCAGAGCTTGTGGGTTGCCTCATGTACCTGATGACGTGCACTCGACCTGACCTCGCGTACCCTCTCAGCCTCCTGGCTCGCTACGTGGCTCCCGGCAGGCACCGAAAGGTGCACTGGGATGCTGCGAAGAGGGTACTGCGTTACCTGTGCAGTACGTCAGGCATGGGGCTTGTGCTTGGAGGACGGGGTCCGGTCGTCCTCACCGGTCACGCAGACGCTTCCTGGGTTGACGACTCAGCTACGCAGCGGTCGTCACAGGGTTACACGTTCAGCCTTATCTCTGGCTCTGTTTCCTGGCGGTCTATCCGCTCGTCTTCGGTTCTCAGCTCCAATTGTGAGGCTGAGATCTACGCTGGGGCCATGGCTGCACAGGAGCTACGCTGGCTCACCTACCTGCTGACTAACTTGGGAGAGCAGCCTCATTCGCCTCCAGTTCTGTACGTGGACAACAAGGCCATGATTGCCTTGTGTCAGGAGCACAGACTGGAGCACAGAACGAAGCACATCGCTCTGCGATACTTCCTTGCTCGAGAGTTGCAGCAGCGTGGCCAGCTTCGTCTTGCGTACGTGGCCACTAGGGCCAACACTGCTAATATATTCACCTAGGGACTTCCGCCTAGTGATCATCAGCGCTTCTCTACTGTGTTAGGCCTTGTGCCTACTTTGCCTCACTTGCTTACTGCTTGACTGTGCTTGTACTATGATCTATATATATACCTGCATGCTTGCACTTGCTAGGATATGATCTTGTAATGTTTGTTCTCTTTTATACAACTCTGCATGTGAACTGGCCTTGTGGCCCTTTGCTTGTGCTCGGACTGTGTGGTGACTTTGTGATCCACCCTTAGCTTGCTTTGCTTTTCTTGACTGGTCTTGTGACCACTTGTTCTCCCCCACTTTGCCTATGTGGGTTTGTCAGAACATTATAGCTTTTACATTTGTGTAGGCTATAGTGGGGTAGCCCATAAGGGGTACAACCCAATTAGGGTTAGTACTTGTACCCAACTCTTTGCTAGTTCATTCATTCTCGTTAATTCTCTTGACAGGATCTGCTGCTGCTGCTACTGCTGTTGCGTCGCAACCACGCTTCCAGGACCAGCACCTCCTCCTATCGTTCTTCTAGAACCAGCACCTCCTCCTGTAGCACCTCCAGGACCAGCACTCCTAGTGTTAGCACCTCCACCCCCTCCACCCCCACAACCATTCCTGCCACATCTCCTAGCACCTAAGGCAGCCACTATTGCGACCTTCGCCATAGCACCAGGCTCAGCAATGGCAGTAGAGGTAGTGGAGATAGATAAGAGGGACAAGGCACACCCTTTAAAGATAGGGGAAGGATGCGCACTACTGGAGGAGGCTATAGTGCAAAGGTGGGACTCAATCGCAGCGAGACGAGTCTCAAAGAGATCGATAGTGAGGATCGTGGGGTACATAGTGAGGAAAGCGTCACACACATGCGCGAGGCGGTCGCGAGGAGGTACAGAGCAATATACATGGGGGACGGTTGGTCAGCAAGGATCTTAGTAGTGCAAGCTGCAAGGAAGCTAGCGTCAAGCAAGTGCATGTGAGAAACAAGGTCAGCGTTGGTGAGGAGCTCAGGGAGATCAGGAAATAAGAGGTGGCGGCCTAGAGTAGCAGATGAAGGAGTGGAGTAGCGAGCGGTAACAGTAGCAAAACACTTCTGCTTCTGCTCCACCTGCGGGAGTTGGCGATCGTTAGCAATGTGCGCAGCAGTGTTGCGCACCTCCCACTGCGTGCGCTCTAACTGATTCACACAGTATTCCTTCTGTTGCGCCAAGATGGCGTCAATAGCAATATCAGGACACGGCGCGGCTGTGAGCTCACCCGAAGCGTGGTCATATAGGGAGGAGTCTTGCTGAAACTAGCTCCGCGAATAGAGCTTGAATTCAAGTAGCCACAAAGCGAAGTCGATCGGCCGACCCTTTGCATTGAAGGGAAACACTGATCCTGTCGCCATAGCAGCCGGAAGCAGGGGAATAGCTGCGGCAGATGAGTGGAAATAGCCACAGGAGGTAGGGTGTGCAGTAGAGCATGGTAGCACAGGGTGCAGCCGTACACCAGGCACATGCGGTAACGGCATGGGTGCATCCGAGCGCGGGCACAGGCTAGCCTGCAAGCAGGTGCGGGCAACGTCGCAGAGTGGGGCAGCACACGAGCGACAGACAATAAGGCCGACGACATGGGCAGAGCTGCATGGGCGTGCAGCTCAAGGCATGCGTGGGCAGCTGCGCAGGCAAGGCTGCGTGTGGGCACCGTGCGGGCAGTGTACTGGCGGCGCGGGCAGGAAGTGCAGGGCGTTCGCGAGCAGTAGGGGCGCAGGCGTTCGTGGGCGGCAGTGCAAGCTGGCGCTGCTAGCGTGGGTGCACCCAGGTTGGCGTAGCTGGCACTGGCCGCGCTGGCGTGTGGGCATCGCGGTAGACAGCGTGTGGGTGGTGCGAGCATCGCGCAGGCGGTGCGCGGGCAGTGTGTGGGCAATGCGCAGGCAACGCGTACAGCGTGTGGGCAGTAGGCAGCACGTGGGCGTGGGCAGCGCGGGCTAGAGCAGGGCGGCATGCGGGCTGGCGCAAGGGCGCGGGCGGCGCTAGGGCGAGGCCACGCTGGTGCTAGTCACGCACGTGCTAGGGGGCACAATGGGGGCGCTTTAGGGGGCGCACTAAGGGGCGCTCTAGGGGGTGGCAAAGGCTAGCTAGGGTAGGTGGGGCGGAAGTGGTTGATTCATGTGAGGAAACAAGAATGGACTAGAATGTGGAAAGCACGAGAGTAAATGCAAATGTTTACTCTCTATGGTGCACCTCTTCATAGCAAAAAGTAGAAAGTACACCAAACGATAGTATGTACTGTTACACTTTCCATCAGGTGGAGGTGTGGGTGAGCCCCCTTTACGCAATATAGGAGGAAGACGTTAGCGAATAAATTTTTTCAAATGCTCCTGAGCAAGAGATTGATGATGAGCTACATCTCAGAATGTGCAAGCGGAATGATGAACTAGGAAAGGTGGTGGATAAAAATACAACCCTAAAATTGTTATACTCCTTACTGTGTTACTCACTATAGCCTGGCATACATATATATAGTTTGACACGCCCCCATAGTCTAAGTGAGGGACGACAAGAAAAAGCAAGAAACAAAAATGGACACAAGACCAATCAAGAGAAGCAACAACACAAAGGTCAGGGTGGATCACGAAGTCACCACACAATCTGAGCACAAGCAAGGGGCCACAAGGCTAGTTCAAAAGTTCACAGATATATATAGATACAGAAGTTCACCACAAGTAGAGCACAATGCATGATATTACAATGCATGATAGGGTAGGTGCAAGGCCTTTGCTAGGATATAGGTCATCCTGAGGCCTCAAGGCAACTCTACAGAATCCAAAAAAAACCCTGATTGTTTTAGGGAAAATATTATATGCAATCCTGTACTCTTAGGGCACACGTAGACCTTCATCCTGAACTCTCAGGGCAAAACATATTCAAGCAAGGCCCTGTTTAGTACTTCTAGCCAGGCCTAATTAATCCTTTGTAGCAACATGGAGGGCTAGTTGGTAGGGAGGGCAGGGACCTAGAGGGTTGGTAGGGAGGGCAGGTACCTGGAGGGTTGGTAGGGAGGGTAGGTACCGGAGGGTTGGTAGGGAGAGCAGGTACCTGGAGGGTGAGCAGGTGTTGGAATCAGAAAATTTATATTGCCTAGGATCACCTCAAGAAGGTTCGCACATAGTGAAATTGCAACGGAAGTTTTGACCTCAGGTCAGAGTGAACATAAACTGACAGATTTGATAATCACAAAAGGCATACATGTCTTAATATAGTAACACAAAGGAAAAAGAAACGTCCTAGCTAGCCATGTACTCTAAGGGGTACATTCCCTTATTGCAACAAAACTTAACCGTGCGACTCCATACAGTTACAAAATTGTTTCCGCCTAAATCCTTCGTGCTGCAGCTGCCCAGATGAAGTTGTATGCGACTCCGACAGTCCAGATGCTGCCAACCGTACACGATTGTTTGCGTCATTTAGAACTTTCTCCTTACTCACTTTTGCTCTCTTCGTTTGCTACTAATAGGAATGCACAGTAATTCTCAATTTACTATTCGTAACACCCCCCTTCATTCATAGCCATAGCAAGTCTTGATTCGCTTGACCACTCCGCTGAGTTCGGAACAGTGCTGGTACTGCTGACGAGGCAGTCGCTTCGTGAGGAAGTCGGCAGCCATGTCACCCGTGGGGCAATAGGTCAGATCGACCTTGCCCTTATCGATTTCGCCCTTGACGAAGAAATACCGCACCGCGATGTGTTTGGTGTGGTTGACGAATCCGGGCTTGTTTGTGATTCTAATTGCGCTCTGGTTGCCGCAGTGTAGGCAAAGGGCCGGCGAAGTTGGGGTTTTCACCTCCTACAGGAGCTCTTGTACATAGAGCCCTTCACGAGCTGCTGCTATCGCGGCGATGAATTCAGCTTCCACCGATGGCAGGGCAACCCGTTCCTGCTTCTGCGAGTTCCAGGAGGTGGGCCCTATTGGCTCGAGTCGGAATAGGAACCGGGTCCTCGACCGTCGAATGTCAGGGGTCAGCAGCGTGATCGGCATCTACATAGCCGATGAGGTTGAATGAGGGTGTTGTGATTGTGGAGTAGCATAGCCATATGTTGGACGTGGAGATGAAGAATAGGAGAGCTCGCTGAAGACTTAAGAGATTCTCAGCCGTTGGTTTGTGCGAGTACTGCGCCAGTTGGCTTGCGAAGTAGGAGAGATCTGGCCTGCAGGTCACTGAGGCAAAGAGCAGACATCCCAGCTGCTACTGGTAGGTGTGACGACCTGCGGGGGATAGGGCCTTGTTGTCGGGTTTGTGGTTCGGTCCAGGCGTATGATAGGGAGTTGAGAGTGGTGCAAGGGAGATTTTGAAGCCCTTGCCAAGTGTTTCAGCCTACTTAGTAGCTGAGAGGTGAATGGCTTCCGCGCGTCAATGATATTAAGGCCCAGAAACTACTTCACGTCGTGATTAGTGGTGATGTCAATGCGCATCGCCAGGTTCTTCTAAAACTGGTCGAGCAGCGTGTTGTTCGTCTCTGTGTAGAGCAAATCCTCCACATACTCCGTGAGCAAGATGTAATCACCGCAGAAATGCAGGCAAAACATCCCAGGGTCATGTGGCAGCTGCGCGAACCCTATTTCGAGTAGGATTTTATGCAGGTGCTGCTGCCAAAGCCACGGTGGTTGTTTGATCCTGTAAAGGGACTTCTTCAGTTGACACACGCGCGGGTCTCCTTCTCTGTAAGTATGTGGCTTCTCCACGAAGATAACCACATCCACTAACGTTTATAAAAAACATGTTCTTTACGTCGATTTGGCGAAGTGGTAGGTGCCTTGATGCAGCGATGGCAGGTAGAATTCGCACGAGGTATGGCGGCTGATCGGGACGAAGGTTTGGTCGAAGTCTATGCCGTGCCTCATGGTCCCGTCTGCTGCGGTCTTCATGCGGAAGACCCACTTGCCCGAAAGGGCCTGCCTTCCTTTAATTGCTGCTCGATCGACGAGCACCGCGGGACTCCAGGGCTTTGATCTCTGCATCCATGGCCGCATGCCACTCCTTGCCGTGCAGTCCCGTAAGCGCCTGCCATGGATTCTTGGGCTCGATGTCGCCAGGAGCTGTGGAGGTAGCGGTGTGAAGTCACTAAAGCTGCAATTTGGAGATTGTGTTGTTATGACGAGGCTGCGGAACGACCTCCTGTACATCGTCGTTGTCGCCTTCTGGCTCAGGTGGAGACGGCGGCGCGGGGTCTTTGCTGCTTCTTCCCGCAGGTCCCAGAGGTGACTCGTCTTTGTCGTCGTCGATGTGTCGACCGATGTCGGGGAACTCGCTGTAGTTTTCCTGGTCCAGGATTGCTGCAGCGGCTTCATCTTCGGGGGTAGCGTAGATGCGCCCGTCGTTCATGTAGATCCGATTTGCGCCCGCCTTCTCATCCGTGTGGTACTGAGTGAGATTTAGTTGTTCGTAGAAGATAACATTATGCGCATTCTTAATATTGTTGCTAGATAGGTCGAGGATGATCCAGGCCTTGCATTCGTAGCTGGTCCCAAGGTGAATGCCCCAGCGCACGCGGCTCGTAAAAATTCTGATGGTCGAAGTAGGGGGGCAGTATTGCACCATGCACCCTGACACTCGGAGCATGGATGTGTCGCCCTTCTTGCCGGTCCATTTCACATGCGGCAACAGGTTGTCCGTGATAGTCGTAGTGGGAAGAAGGTTGTGCATTCGCACGGTGTGGTGCATAGTGTACGGCCAGTACGTTGCGGGGAGCTTCGACTGCTTCAGTTGCTCGCACACCTTTGTCATGAGGGTGCGGTTGGTGCGCTCGGCGATGCCCTGCTGTGGATGTGCATAGGGGAGTGAGATTTCGTACGATATCCCCTTCTGCCCTAGGTATTCCTGCAGCTCTTTGCTGCGGAATTCTGCTGCGCAGCCAGTTTGCCAGATCTGTAGCTTCTTCCCTGATTGCCATTACGCGTGTGCTAGTCAGAGGCGGAACACTTCGTACGCACTGCTACAGAACTGCACGTTCGTGATCCATACATAACGGGTCCCCACATCCACGAAGGTGAGCGTGTACCCTTTGTCATTAAGCCCGCAGTGGCTGACAACAAGGAAGTCGCCGAACACCTTGTCCAGCTAGTAGCGATTGGTTCCTGGTCCCAGCAGCGGGAAAAACTGATGATTCAGCGCGGCTTCGCGGCGCACTATGCAGGTGCGTGGCTGCGATGTGGTTTTGATTCCGAAGCCATCGGGGCGCAGGAATGCGCCAAGCGCAAAATCTTCTGCCTCGATGTAGTTGTTCAGCGTCACGCACGAGGGATGACCGAGGCGCTGGTGCCATAGGTCTTCGGATGCGCGTAGTCCGGAGGTGCGCATATAGCGCGCACGCACCACTTCGGGGTCTTCTTTAGGTACGGGGGTTGGTGCTGCTGGCGCTTCTTCTTCTACCGCTTCATCATTCGCCATCGTCAACATCAGCGCGAGGAATTCCCTATCGGGAATAACAGAGAGAGGAATGTTGGTCCCGGGAATTGTTCCCGGGACGAGCGCGGGTTCGCGCAGCTCGGGATTGGGTCCCAAGGCGGTGCGACACGGGGTTGATGGTTCGTTGCCCCAGTCGATAGTATCCCAAGGGTCGCGGTGCGGTGGCATGTCACAGGGGAGTGGTGGTGGTGGTGGTAAGCGGGGTGGCCGACCGAGATGAACAATCAGTGGTTTCTGCTCATTTCCCCCCTTTGTTCTTCTCCGGATGTGCCCCATCCTTCCCCGGAGCCACCCCATCCGCTGGTGGCACCCTTAGTTGCGGTGCCACATCCTGCGCCATCTGCCTAGGTACTGCCTATGTTTCTTCATCCTCCGCTACCGCTGATTCCCCAACCGTCATTGTTTCCCCACCCCCCTTTGTTGATGGCACTTTCTTTTGCTTCGCTCCAAGAGCTCCAGGCGAAGGTGCCGCGAGCTTCAGCGATGCACTTGCGCTGTAGTTCTTCGGCTTCGCGGCGCACGAGATCCTCTTCTTCTGCGACAGAGAGCTTCTTTGTTGGGTCGCACCAATGGGGGTAAAGCTTGAGGAATTCTTTCTTAGTGTGTGGTCGCGCGGCTCCACGTGCGTTGAAGGTTCCGTATCGCTTCCCCTGTAGGATCCACTGAAGGCGATCATGCGCAGATCCAGGGAATGGTTCTTTGGGTGTGCCGAAGATGTGGTGGGTCGCCCCTTTGAGTTCCATTGCCGATATTCCTTCGTCCGGCAGCTTGTATCAGTCAGCTTCGATGATCGTGGCGAGACCTTTTCCTGCAACGTTCGTGTTGGTCGCAGCGGTTGTTGTTCGGCAGTCTCTGCAGATGCCTTCGGGATCTGGGTCATGCAGCGCTATCTCGTGCGCATGTGGGTGATGTGGCACCCAAGACCCGCCATCCGGATGCTTCCATTTGGAGCGGTGGATATACCCAAAGCGGAGCAGGATGAGATCAATAAGCTCATCCGTGTCGCCGCTACATTCGGGGATGTCGAAATCCAGCACGTATACGCCATTCTCGGCGTGCGGTCATCCGATCTGCTTGCGTGGGTTGTCGGGTGGCGCATAGTGGAGGATGAAGTCGCGCAATTCAGGGTCGGTGATGGGTTGCACGCCACAATCCTTCAGCTGTGATGCTGAGAGGAGATCGAATCGCAGGTTCTGCACGATGAGCACATCGTTCGACGTGATGTGCGCGTTGTTGCTGTGCGCCTCGAGGACGACAATGCCTTGCGCACTTCCGCGCAGGCGGTCGTTGTTCGCTTCGGTGATGTATGTAATCGTGGGGATGGAGATGGCGTTGGATATGAAACGCGCGGAGCCCACCATGTGCTACCCGCAGCAACCATCGAGGTACCACGTGTTGTGGTGCCTGTAGTCATCGCGCGTGTCATAGCGCAAGTCACGGCATGACAATGTGCGGAGTGTCAAACTTGAGAAACTGTTCGAGCGCAATCCATTCAATGGGCGCCGCCCTTGAGTCAGGTAGATGCGGGGGGCTTTCAAGCAGCGGGATTGGTAAATTCCAAACCTGGTCGTCATCGTCGTCATAGTCAGGCGGGGGGTAAGCGGATTATTGTCCGTAAATGCCCCAATTGGGTGTAACGCAGGTACTGGTGGCGTCGTGCGCATGCGGCTATTTCCCGTGTGTGGCGCATCGCCATGTTGCTTATGACGTTGTGCACGGGTCTAGGTTGCTGTTGCCGGTGCTGAACCGTTGGGTTCGAGTTGCACGATGCGGGCTGAAAGCATTGGGCTTGACGCATATCCTGCCTTGCGTCTTGTCGGTCGGCCAAAGTGCTCGGATTGGACTGGCGAGGGCTGGAACGGAATTTGCATCGCTCCGCCAGATGTGCCGAGGGGGAAGGTTTGCGTGGCGGTATTGCGGCCTGCCGCAGCCGGTTGAGAGGGTTGGGAAGAGGTTCCCGTGTCACCATTCCGCAATGTCTGGAGTCCTTGCTCCATAGTTGAAAGTCACTGAAGCAATTGTTTGAGTGCGGCTCAGCTGATTGTCGTCGTCACCTCGGATGTCGCAACTGGATTGGGTTGGTCCTCGGTCGTAGGATTTTGTTGACCTCTTGATCCTCCGGCTATCCTTACGCGAGAACGTGTGCCGGACGCCACATTAGTTTGCCGAAGATGTCGGGGATGGTAGTGCGAAGGATTCATGGGTCGCTCTCATACCATGTTGGAATCAGAAATTTGATATTGCCTAGGATCACCTCAGGTCAGAGTGAATATAAAATGACTGAAGTGATTATCACAAAAGGCATACGTATCTTTATATAGTAATACAAAGGAAAACGAAACGTCCTAGCTAGCTATGTACTCTAAAAGATGCCTTATTGCAGCAAAACTTATCCGTGCGACTCCAAACGGTTACAAAACTGTTCCCGCCTAAATCCTTCGTGCTGCAGTTGCCCGATGTTTCTGCTTCGACGGTCAAGATGCTGCCAACCATACGCAACTCTTCGCGTCATTCAGACCTTTCGCCTTCGTACTCGCTTTTGCTCTCTTCCCTTGCTACTGATAGGAATGCACAGCAATTCTCAATTTATCAGTCGTAACAGCAAGCACCTGGAGGGAGGGCAGAGAGGGTAGGTTCCTAGAGGGTGGGCATATAGGGCATGTAGCTGTATACGTATCAAGGCAATCCCCATCTTTCATCCGGACACAACAAGGCAAAACTGTTAGAATCAACAGCAGAATGAGGAATGACTAGCAAGGTTGGGATACAAGCAGGAAACCTTAATGTGTTGTACCCCATAGTATATGCCCCAATATAGCCTAGCATGCATATTTACAGTTTGGCACACCCCCATAGGCTAAGTGTGGGACAACAAATGGTCACAAGACCAGTCAAGAGAATAAGCATCAGGGTGAAACTCAAGATCATCACACACTCCGAGCACAATCAAGTGGCCACAAGGCCAGTTAAAATGCAGTGTTATAACAACTAAATCAGTACAATGATCACAACCTAACAGGTGTACACATGCAGGTATAAATTATATGTAGTAGAGTATAACAAGACTAGAACAAGACTAGAGCAAGTGAGGCAGAGCAAGTACAAGGCCAAGGGCAGTGCCGAACCGCTGATGATCACTAGACCCAAGGGCCTTGGTGAAAATATCAGCAGTGTTGGCCTCGGAGGCCATGTAAGAAAGACGAAGCTGACCGCGCTCATGCAACTCTCGCACGCGAAATTAACGAAGGGCAATGTGCTTCGTTCAACTCTCCAGTCTTTGCTCATGACACAAGGCAATCATGGCCTTGTTGTCAACCTACAGAAGATGGTGCAGTGCGAGGCGCTTACTCAAGTCAGTAAGCAAGTAGGTCAGCCAGCGTAACTCCTGCCCAGCCATAGCCACATCATGGATCTCGGCCTCACAGCTGAAGCTGAGCACAGAGCACGAGCGAGTGGACCTCCACGAGACAGAGCCATCGCCGAGACTGAAAGTGTAGCCCTGTGAAGACCGGAAAGTCGCCTGGTCGTTGGCCCACGAAGCGTATGAGTGCCCTGTGAGCACAACTGAACCCCGTCCCCCAAGCACAAGCCCCAAGCCTGATGTACTAGCAAAGTAACGCAGCACCCTCCTAATAGCCCGCCAATGCTCAGGGCGATGTGTCACGGGCACAACGTAGCGTGCCAAGATGCTGAGAGGGTACGCGAGGTCAGGCTGAGTGCACGTCATCAGGTACATTAAACAACCCACAAGCTCTGGATACGGACCACTAGGCTCTACGGACTCGTCCGAAAGTGGAGCTGAGAGCGTGTGGCCAGTAGGAAGAGGAGTGGGCTGTGCCAGGGAGAACTAAAAGGCGAAGCGCTGAAGGACCTGCTGCACCATGAATGACTGAGTCAGAGTGATTGTATGCGTTGCTTTGTTCCAGGGGATCTGCAAGATAGCTCCGCTGTTCACCCAGATAAGTGCAGGTGTGTCTCTTCTGCAGGTCGGCCTTCACGAAGGACAGTGCCTCACTGCCAGCTGTCGCAAAGACTAGTTCGTATACGTACACAAGGATGTAGATTGGCAGAGAAAGGAGGACGCGTCAGCAGTCGAAGGAGCGAAGCCAAGAGCTGCAAGTATCTTCCTCAGTGTGTCGTGCCACTCGCGGGGCGCCTGATAGAGATCGTAGACTGGCCGCCGGAGACTCCACAGGGTACCCTCAGGAAAAGATCCAGTGAATCCAGGTGAACGGCACAGCCAGATCTCCTCATGAAGGCTGCCCTACAGGAAGGCTGTAGAGAAGTCGAGCGAGTGCAGCACATAGTCATGTTATGCTGCAACGTGAGTAACACCCAAAGAGTCGTCATCTTCGGGGTGGGGGAGGAGGTCTGAAAGAAATCGACCCTCTCACTCTGACTGAAATCGCGGGCAATGTAACGCGCCTTGAAGGAAGGCGGTGAACCCGGCGGGTGTTTCAACATGAAAATCGACATTCCATTTACGACGTTATCCGTAGGAGGTGGGACGGTGTCGATGTAGGTGCCAGTTATCCATGAATCCATCTCTGCGTCCATAGGTGTCTGCCACTGAGAGGAATAAGGACCCATTATCGCCTCTGCGTAAGAGCGAGGGATCGGGATGCTAGTGCATCCGAGTCTCCCTCAGGGGCAAGCAGCACGGCAGCGAGATGAAGAGAAGCAGTCGAGAGGCAATCCAACTCGAATTGCCTATCCTCAAGGATGTTATATCCAATGGCAAGCTCACCCCCAACTGACGCAAACAAGCAGATTCAGAAACCAGGCTTGCAAGGTAGTCAAGGCGGTGTCAGAATCCCAACCACTAGACCATTGGGATAAAAGGGGCTTGTTAAGTAGCGGGTCAGTGCACCCATAACCCCCCAGGACAATTAGCCTGTAACCCTTCCCTAGGATCAATCGGGGATCACCAGTGGACCTCTGACACCCCCCCGCACTGGGATGCCCGAAGTGCACACACTGGGATTCGAACCTGAGACCTTCGCTCTGATACCATGTAAGAATCCCAACCACTAGACCATTGGGATAAAAGGGCTTGTTAAGTAGCGGGTCAGTGCACCCATAACCCCCCAGGACAACGAGCCTGTAACCCTTCCCTAGGATCAATCGGGGATCACCAGTGGACCTCTAACAGGCGGCACGTAGCAGCAAAGTCAGAAAGCTGAGCGACTAAGGGTAGCAGCAATAGTAAAACAAATAGGGCAAGTCACAAGCGTGGCAAGACCACGAGTGAGAGTCAGACTAGCAGCACGAGCAAGGTCAGACACAGGATCAAGAACATCAAGAAGAGAAGACAGGGGAGGTAAAGGGTGTCAAAGTTACAGACGAGAATCGAATGAACTAGCAGGATGAGTACAAGTACTAAGCCTGAGTTGTTTTGTACCCCATATGGGCTACCCCACTACAGACTACACAATGTGCAGCATATAAGTTTGACACACCCCCATAGGCAAAGTGGGGGAGAACAAGTGGTCACAAGACCAGTCAAGAAAAGCAAAGCAAGCTCACGGTGGATCACAAAGTCACCACACAGTCCGAGCACAAGCAAAGGGCCACAAGGCCAGTTCACATGCAGAGTTATACAAAGAGAAAAACAATACAGTGATCATACCCTAGAAAGTGCAAGCATGCAGGTATATATAGAGATCACAATACAAGCAGAGTCAAGCAGTAAGCAAGTGAGGCAAAGTAGGCACAGGGCCTAATACAGTAGCAAAGCGCTGATGATCACCAGGCGGAAGTGCCTTGGTGAAGACATCAGCAGTGTTGGCCTGAGTGGCCACGTACGCAAGACAAAGCTGGCCACGCTGTTGCAACTCTCGAGCAAGGAAGTATCGCAGAGCGATGTGCTTCGTTCTGTGCTCCAGTCTGTGCTCCTGACACAAGGCAATCATGGCCTTGTTGTCCACGTACAGAACTGGAGGCGAACGAGGCTGCTCTCCCAAGTCAGTCAGCAGGTAGGTGAGCCAGTGTAGCTCCTGAGCAGCCATGTGTCAAACTTATATGTGCTATAGTCTGTTTAGGCTGTAGTGGGGTAGTTCTTAGAGGGTACAACACTTAGTGTTTTCTACTTGTACCCATCTCCTTTCTAGTTTCACCCATTTTCTTCTCGTTAATTCTCACATGGTATAGAGAAGGTTCCCTAGTGGGACTGTTTCTTCCTAAGGGCCCACCACGTTTAAAACTTTTTTTTCCTGCCCGAAGCGCGCTTCGCGCACTGCCCTGACCTACCCCTACACGGCCCCTTAGCGGCCCCTTCGCGGCCCCCTAGCGGCCCCTTCGCGGGCCCCCCTAGCGGCCCCCTTCACGGCCCCTTCACGGCCCCTTAGCGGCCCCTTCGCGGCCCCCCTATCGGCCCCTTATCAGCCCCTTCGCGCCCCCCCCCTTACGGCCCCTTCACGGCCCTTTCGCGGCCCCCTAACGGCCACTTCGCGGCCCTCTAAGGCCCCTTCGCGGCCCCTTATCGGCCCCTTCGCGGCCCCTTAACGGCCCCTTCGCGGCCCCTTTTCGGCCCCTTCGCGGCCCCTCAGTGGCCCCTGCTAGCGACGTCGCCCCTGCCCGCGGCGTAGCCCCTGCTAGCGACGTCGCCCCTGCCCGCGGCGTCGCCCCGGCCCACGGCGTCACCCCAGCCCGCGGCGTCGCCCCTGCCCACGGCGTTGCCCCTGCTCGCGGCGTTGCCCCTGCTCGCCGCGTCGCCCCTGCCTGCTGCCGCAGCCCCTTCTGAAGCGGCACCTGCAGTCGCGGCCCCTACCCTGCTGGCGCGACACCTGCTGCTGCGGCCCCTGCTGTCAAGGCCCGGCCCCGCACCCGCTCCTGGTAAGCACCCGAGCCGCCCCGCCCGGCCGAGCCGCGCCACCCAGCCGAGCCGCGTCGCCCAGCTGAGCCGCGCCGCTCAGCAGAGCCGCGCCGCCCCCACCAAACCGCACTGCCCTACTGAGCAGCACTGCCTTGCACTGCCCTGCTGCTATTGCTTCTACTGCTGCTACTGCTGCTACTGCTGCTATGGCTAGTCCTACCGTTCTCACCTTTGATGCTGAGGGACGTGCAGTTTATTTTGACGTGTGGGTTGATGACCTACAGCTCTTCCTTCAGTGTGATTCTAGGGATGGGGTGTCCCTCTTCGATCACACGTCCGGTGTTTCCACTGCTCCTGCTGCCACTACTGACCGTACTGTTCGCTCGCAGTGGACCACTCGTGACGCTGTTGCTCGTCTTGCTGTTCGTAGTCACCTACCGCCTGCTGAGCGTGCGCATTTTGGCCAGTACAAGACTGCTCAATCTTTGTACGACGCTGTAGTTGCACGCTACTCCTCCCCTGCCACTGCTGCCCTCAGCCGCCTCATGCTACCGTACCTTTTCCCTGACCTTGCTGCCTTTGCCACTGTCGCTGACCTAGTTGCTCACCTTCGCACTAGTGATGCCCGCTACCGCGCTGCCCTTCCCACTGAGTTCTGTGCCAAGAACCCCCCCCCCCATGTACATCACCCTGTACTACCTAGTCACCCGCCTCCCTGACTCTCTCTCTTCAGTCAGGGACCACTTTCTCTCTCTTTGCCCCACCGAGCTGACTGTCGACCTGCTAGAGGAGCGCCTTGCTGCAGCTGAGAAGAGTATCTTAGCTGTAGGTGCTTCTCGCGGCGACCGTCGCACCCCCTTCTTTGAGGGTTGTTCCCCTGTCCCCCTTCTCCCCTCTGTTGCTTCTGCTGCTGCTGTCGACCTCGTTGGCACTGAGGAGGTCGGCGCTGCGTCTGCCTCTAGTGGAAGACGCCTCACCAGCAAGGGCAAGGGGAGCAAGGGTGGTGGAGGGGGCGGCGGGGGAAGCAGTGGAGGAGGTGGAGGCGGCGGAGGAGGTGGAGGTGGTGGTGGGGGTGGTACCGGGAGTGGGGGCGTCAGTGGCGGCGGTGGAGGTCGTGGCGGCGGTGGCGGAGGAGGTGGAGGCAGCGGCAGCGGTGGTGGAGGTAGTGGAGGAGGTGGTGCTGGTCGAGGTGCAGCCGCGCAGCATGGAGGCTTTGGTGGCAGCCAGCGCCAGCAGCAGCTGCGCACCCGTGAGACCCCGTCGGTTCAGCAGCTTCGTGAGTGGTACGCTGGGCGTGGGAGGTCTGGGGGTGCGGGTCCCTGCTCTTATGTTCTTCACACCGGCACTCGGAGTGGGGAGGTGTGTGGTCTCCCACACACCACGCAGCGCTGCTTCGGCCGCTTGACTGACGCTTGGCGTGCCCAGTTTCCTGACGCTGTTGAGCTTCCTCGTTGGCATGATCTGCTTCTGCAGAATGTGCCTATCTTTGATCTAGACTTTGATGCTATCCTTGCTGCCATGTATGCTTTTGCTGATATCACTGAGGGTGACTGTTACCTGCGTGTCCCGCCCGACCCGGGCATTGTGGCTGCTGCTCTAGGTGCTAGTGCGGCTGCTGCTCTAGGTGCTAGTGCGTCTGCTGCTCCAGGTGCTGGTACGTCTCCTCTCTCTGGTACTGCACCTACTGAGTCCTTTCACACCTTCACACTTGACTCTGGTGCTTCTCGCTCTTTCTTTAGAGACAGCACCACGCTCACGCCGCTCAGTCGGCCTGTTGCGGTCTCCCTTGCTAACCCCTCCGGGGGCCCAGTCCTTGCACACTCCTCCACGGTTCTACCGTGTCCTGCGGCCCCGTCGGGCTTGCTGTCGGGACTCCACCTCCCCTCGTTCTCTACGAACTTGGTGAGTGGAGCTGACCTCCAGGACGCGTCGGTTGACCAGTTCACCCCTGGAGGTCAGCGTGTGACCCACTGCACTTGCTCTCGGACGGGCCGCCACCTGGCCACGTTCACCCGTCGGCCAGGGTCGAGTCTGTACACACTGACTACTGCGCCTCCTCCGGTCCCTGCATCTGGTCAGGTAGCTGCGTCCAGTCAGGTGTTTGCTGCCGCGTCCAGGTCTAGTCCTGCGTCTGCCCCCTGCTCGTGTCGTCCTCTGGCGCACGAGACTCTCCTTTGGCACCACCGCCTTGGTCACCCCTCCCTGCCTCGTCTTCGAGGTATGGCCTCCCGTGCTCTTGTCTCTGGACTCCCCAGGTCCCTACCTCCCCTTCCTCTGGGGCCTGCCCCCACCTGTGTTCCTTGTGTCGAGGGCCGGCAGCGCGCCGCTCCTCACTCCTCCTCGTTTCCTCCGACTGAGGCCCCTCTGCAGACTCTTCACATGGACGTGTGGGGCCCAGCCCGCGTCCGTGGACAGGGTCACGAGCGTTACTTCCTGCTGGTCGTTGACGACTACTCGCGTTACACCACAATCTTCCCCTTGCGCAGCAAGGGTGAGGTCCCTGAGGTGTTGATCGACTGGATCCGCGATGCTCGTCGCCAGCTTAGTGAGAGTTTCGGCTCAGACCTTCCTGTTCTGCGTCTGCACTCAGACAGAGGCGGGGAGTTTTCCTCCGATCTCCTGAGAGCCTTCTGTCGTTCTGAGGGCATCCGCCAGACGTTCACGCTTCCAGCCTCCCCGCAGCAAAATGGGATTGCTGAGCGCCGCATTGGCATGGTCATGGACGTCGCTCGTACGTCCATGATCCATGCGGCTGCTCCCCATTTTCTGTGGCCGTTCGTGGTTCAGTACGCTGCGCATCAGATCAACCTTCAGCCTCGTGTCTCCTTGCCGAAGACCACACCTACTCTGCGGTGGACGGGGAAGGTTGGCGATGCGTCCGCGTTCCGTGTCTGGGGATCTTGAGCTTTAGTCCGCGATACTACAGCGGACAAGCTGTCCTCCCGTGCCGTTCCCTGTGTCTTCCTTGGCTTCCCTCCTGACGCACCCGGGTGGCAGTTCTACCACCCCACCTCGCGTCGTGTTCTGTCCTCTCAGGACGTCACGTTCGACGAGTCGGTGTCGTTCTACCGTCTCTTTCCCTACCGCACTGCCTCTTCCCCCCCCCCCGCCCCTCTTCCTGGCCCCAGGAACTCCCCTGGTAGACCCCCTCCCCCCCCAGGGTCCTTCCCCCTCAGGTGTGTCCCAGGTAGACCCTGCCGAGCCGGTCGAGGTGGCTGTCGACTCAGGTGCTGCTAGGGGTGCTGGAGCTTGCGGGTGCAGGGACTTGGGGTGCTGAGACTGGGGGTGCTGAGTCTGGGGTTGTTGAGTCTGGGCGTGCTGAGCCTGGGGGTACTGAGCCTGGGCGTGTGGAGCCTGAGGGTGCTGTGTCTGGAGGTGCTGAGCCTGCGCGTGCTGCGTCTGGAGGTGCTCTCGGTGTCCCGCCGCGGCGGGAGCCTCTCTCTCCACAGCAGCTTCGTGAGTGGTACTCTCGGCGCTGTCGAGGTGCTGCTGGAGCTACTGGAGGTCCTGCTGGGGCTTCTGGAGGTGCTGCTGGTACTGGAGGTGCTGCTGGAGCTTCTGGAGGTGCTGCTGGTGCTTGTAGTGCTACTAGTGCTGGGGGTACTGCTGGTGCTTCTGGTGGTGCTGCTGGAGCTGGAGGTACTGCTGGAGTTTCTGGAGGTGCTGCTGGTGCTGGTGCTGCTGGAGGTGCTGCTGGTGCTGGGGGTGCTGTTGTGGCTTCTGGAGGTGCTGCTGGTGCTGGTGCTGCTGAAGGTGCTGCTGGTGCTGGAGGTGCTGCTGGTTCTGGAGCTATTGGAGGTGGTGCTGGTGCTGGAGCTGCTGGAGGTGCTGCTCGTGCTGGAGCTGCTGGAGGTGCTGCTGGGACTGGAGACCCTGGGGCTGAGGGTACCGGTTCTATCTTTGCTGTCTCTGGAGGTGCTGTGCGGCCGCAGCCGTACTACGTTCCGCTTCTTTAGCAGGTTCTTGGCTCCCCGCCTTCTCCTGGTCCTCCTCCTCCTCCTTTACTGAGTCCACCGCCTGTCCAGTCCCAGTCGCGGTTTCAGCCATCCTCTCCACTGCCTGGTCTTTCTCCTTACTCTGGACCGACTAGTTGTCTTACGGAGTGTCGTGAGCCTGAGTCTCGTCCTGCGTCGCCTGTCCGTCCTGTTCGCGCTAGTCGTGTTTCGCGTCCGCATCCTCCTCCTGTCCTTGGCACTCACTCTATGACTCTGCGTCCTTCCACTGCTCCACAGCGTGTCCCTCTGCCGTCTCCTCCTGCGTCCTCTCTTCCTGCAGGTCCGGACCCTGCGTCTGACTCCCTACGTGCTGCTAGTCCAGCTGTCACGCGTTTTCTGGCCACTGCTGTCACTGACCCTTTGTTTGAGTCCACTACTGCGTCTGCTCTTGTTGCTGAGCTTGTTGACTTTGCTGCAGCCTGTCGCCTAGACTACGTCGCTCGTCTTGTTACTAAGTCAGCGTCTGTGTCTATCTGTCCTCCGTCCATTAGGGGTGAGTGTGCTCTTGGCACTAACGTTCTTGAGGACAGATAGGAGGAGTTTGAGTGCTTTGCTGCTTCTGTACCTCATCTCGTGTCCATGCTGCTTGCCCCTGAGGGAGACCCGGATGCACCAGACATCCCGACCCCGCGCTCTTACGCAGAGGCGATAGAGGGTCCCTACTCCTCCCAGTGGCAGGCAGCCATGGACGCCGAGATGGCTTTTTGGAAGTCCACAGGCACTTACGTCGACGAGGTTCCCCCGCCTGGGGCGAACATCGTCAGTGGCATGTGGATCTTCAGGGTGAAGCGGCCGCTGGGTTCTCCGCCTATCTTCAAGGCGCATTACGTTGCTCGTGGCTTCAGTCAGCGACAGGGAGTTGACTTCTTTCAGACCTTCTCCCCTACCCCGAAGATGACCACTCTTCAGGTACTGCTGCACGTTGCTGCTCAGCGTGACTACGAGCTCCACTCGCTTGACTTCAGCACAGCCTTCCTACAGGGCAGCCTGCATGAGGAGATCTGGCTGCGCCGCCCACCTGGCTTCACTGGGTCGTTTCCTGCTGGTACCCAGTGGAGCCTCCGGTGGCCAGTCTACGGTCTCCGCCAGGCACCCCGTGAGTGGCACGACACACTCAGGACGACTCTTGCTTCTCTTGGTTTTACTCCTTCCACTGCTGACCCTTCTCTGTTTCTACGCACTGACACTACTCTGCCGCCGTTCTACGTTCTCGTGTACGTAGACGACCTCGTCTTTGCTACTGCTGACACTGAGGCACTCGCCCACGTGAAGTCCAAGCTGAAGAAGAGACACACATGCACAGACCTGGGTGAGCTGACAAGCTATCTTGGCTTGCGGATCACCCGGGACAGAGCACAGCGCAACATTACCTTGACTCAGTCACACATGGTGCAGCAGGTCCTTCAGCGCTTCGGCTTCACGTACTCCTCGCCACAGTCCACTCCTCTGCCTACCGGTCACTCGCTCTCAGCTCCACCTTCGGACGAGTCCGTAGAGCCGAGTGGCCCGTATCCAGAGCTTGTGGGCTGCCTCATGTACCTGATGACTTGCACACGACCTGACCTCGCATACCCTCTCAGCCTTCTGGCTTGCTACGTGGCTTCCGGCAGGCACCGAAAGGTGCACTGGGATGCTGCAAAGAGGGTGTTGCGATACTTGTGCAGTACATCGGGCATGGGGCTCGTGCTTGGAGGACGGGCTCGAGTTGTCCTCACTGGTCACGCAGACGCCTCCTGGGTTGACGACTTGACTACGCAGCGGTCGTCACAGGGTTACACCTTCAGTCTTGGCTCCGGTTCAGTCTCTTGGCGGTCTACCCGTTCTTCTTCTGTTCTCAGTTCCAGCTGTGAGGCTGAGATCTACGCTGGGGCCATGGCTGCACAGGAGCTACGCTAGCTCACTTACCTGCTGACCAACTTGGGAGAGGTGCCTCGTTCTCCTCCAGTTCTGTACGTCGACAACAAGGCCATGCTGGCCTTATGTCAGGAGCACAGACTGGAGCACAGAACGAAGCACATTGCTCTGCGCTACTTCCTTGCTCGAGAGTTGCAGCAGCGCGGTCAGCTTCGTCTTGCCTACGTGGCCTCTCAGGCCAACACTGCTGATGTTTTCACCAAGGCACTTCAGCCTTGTGATCATCAGCGTTTCTGCACTTTGTTAGGCCTTGTACCCACTGTGCCTCACTTGCTGACTTCTTGACTCTACTTGTATTGTACTCTATATGCTTATACCTGCATGCTTACACTTACTAGGTTGTGTTCACTGTATTGTTTGCTTTCCTTTATATAACTCTGCATGTGAACTGGCCTTGTGGCCCTTTGCTTGTGCTCAGACTGCGTGGTGACTTTGTGATCCACCCTGAGCTTACTTTACCTTCTTGACTGGTCTTGTGACCCCTTGTTCTCCCCCACTTTGCCTATGGGGGTGTGTCAAACTTATATGTGCTAAAGTCTGTTTAGGCTCTAGTGGGGTAGTTCTTAGAGGGTACAACACATTGTGTTTTCTACTTGTACCCATCTCCTTTCTAGTTTCACCCATTTTCTTTTCGTTAATTCTCACACCATGGCCCCGGCGTAGAATTCAGCCTCACAACTGGAGCTGAGAATCGAAGACGAGCGAGTAGACCGCCAAGAAACAGAGCCGGAACCAAGGCTGAAGGTGTAACCCTGTGACAACCGCTGCGTAGCTGAGTCGTCAACCCAGGAGGCGTCTGTGTGACCAGTGAGAACAACTGGACCCCGTCCTCCAAGCACAAGCCCCATGCCCGACGTACTGCAGAGGTAACGCAACACCCTCTTCGCAGCATCCCAGTGCACCTTTCGGTGCCTACAGAGAGCCACGTAGCGAGCCAGAAGGCTGAGAGGGTACGGGAGGTCAGGTCGTGTGCACGTCATCGGTACCCACAAGCTCTGGGTATGGACCACTCGGCTCTACGGACTCGTCCGAAGGTGGAGCTGAGAGCGAGTGGCTGGTAGATAGAGGAGTGGGCTGTGGCGAGGAGAACTGGAAGCCGAAGCGCTGAAGGACCTGGTGCACCATGTGTGACTAAGTCAGTGTGATGGTGCGCCGTGCTCTGTCCCGGGTGATCTGCAGGCCAAGATAGCTGCGCAGTTCACCCAGGTCAGTGCATGTGTGTCTATTCTGCAGCTCCAACTCCACAAGGGTCAGTGCCTCAGTGTCACCAGTGGCAAAGACGAGGTCGACGACGTACACAAGGACGTAGACCGGCGGCAGCGAGGTGCCGGTGCGTAGAAACAGCGTCGGGTCCGCAGTAGAAGGAGCAAACCCAAGAGCCGCAAGTGTAGTCCTCAGTGTGTCGTGCCACTCGCGAGGCGCCTGGCGGAGATCGTAGACTGGCCGGCGGAGGCTCCACTGGGTACCTGCAGGAAACGTCCCAGTGAAACCAGGTGGTCGGCGCAGCCAGATCTCCTCGTGCACGCTGCCCTGCAGGAAAGCTGTGCTGAAGTCCAGAGAGTGCAACTCGTACTCACGCTGAGTAGTCATCTTTGGGGTGGGGGAGAAGGTCTGGAAGTAGTCAACTCCCTGTCGCTGACTGAAGCCTCAAGCAACGTAACGCGCCTTGAAGGCAGGCGGAGAACCCGGCGGCCGCTTCACCCTGAAAATCCACATGCCATCAACTATGTTCGCCCGAGACGGGGGAACTTCATCGACGTAGGTGCCTGTGGACTTCCAGGATGCCATCTCTGCATCCATAGCTGCCTGCCACTGAGAGGAGTAAGGACCCGTAATCACCTCTGCGTAAGAGCGCGGGGTGGGGATGTCTGGAGCATCCGGGTCTCCCTCTGTGGCAAGCAACATGGAAGCGAAACGAGGTACAGCAGCTGCAAGACACTCAAAGTCCTCCTGCCTGTCCTCGAGGACGTCCGTGCCAAGAGCACACTCACCCCCGACGGATGGAGGACTGGCAGACACTGACTCAGCAACTAGAGCAGTGGCGTAGTCGAGACGGCAGGCATCAGCAAAGTCAAGCAGCTCAGCAACGAGACCAGACGCGGCAACAGACTCAACGGAAGGGTCGGTGACAGTAGTGGCGAGGAGACGAGAGATAGTGGGACTAGCAGCACGAGCTCGGTCAAATGCAGGGTTAGGGACCTCAGGAAGAGAGGACTCAGGAGGAGTAGGCAGAGGAACACGCAGTGGAACAGAGGAAGGACGGGGTGCCATAGCGTGCGTGCCGGGAACAGGAGGAGGACGCGAATGAGGAGCGCAACGAGCAGTGGGAACAGGCGAGACAGGACGAGACACAGGCTCACGACGCTCTGTAAGACCGCCGGACTGCTCAGTGTAAGGAGAGGGAGTAGGCAGTGGGGAGGCTGGCTGTAACGGCAGCTGCGAGTAGTCAGGCGGTGGACACGGGAAGGGAGGAGGAAGACCATTAGAAGACAGGACACCAAGAATCTGCTGAAGCAGGGGAACGAAGTACGGTCGCGGCCGCACAGTGCCTCCAGCACCTCCAGCGCTTGGGTCAACACCTCCAGCTCCTACAGCTCCAGCGCCTTCGGCGCCAGTGCGTGCAACTCCAGACCTGTACCTCCAGCGCCTCCTGCGCTAGGGCCTCCAACTCCAGCTCCTCCAGCTCCAGTGCCTCCAGTGCCAGCTGCTCCAGGCTCCGTAGGGTCTCCAGCTCTAGCGCACCCAACACCACCAGTCCCGCCAGCTCCAGCACCACTGGTACGAGCACCTCCAGGACCAGTAGCCGCAGTACCTCCAGTACCGCCAGCTCTAGTAGTAACAGCAGCACCTCTAGCTCTAGTGTCTCCAGCGCCTCCAGCTCCGGGAGCTCCACTCCGACGGTGTGCTCGCCGAACAAGCCACTCACGTGCTGCTACGAGGACAGTTGCAGTGAAGCACCAGCAGGACCTCCAGACAAAGCAGCACCCCGAGGCGCAGCACCCCCAGACTCCGCACCCTCCGACTCAGCACCCCCAGGCGCAACACCCTCAGGCTCAGCACCCCCAGGCTCAGCACCCCCAGACCCAGCACCCTCAGACCCCGCATCCCCCGGCTCCGCACCCCCAGACGCAGCATCCCCAGACACAGCACCTGGAACAGCTCCTGAGCCGACAGCTATCTGAACATGCGCAGTACCACGGAGAGGGTCTACCTGAGACACACCCAAGGGAGCAGGACCCTGGGGCGGGAGGGGGTCTACCGGAGGTGGACCGGGAGCAAGAGTGGTGGGGGCGGGGGAGGGGCAGAGTGGTAGGGGAAGAGACGGTAAAAGGGAACCGACTCGTGGAACGTGACGTCCTGAGACGGGAGGACACGGCGCGAGGTGGGGTGGTAAAACTGCCAGCCAGGCGCGTCATGGACAAAGCCAAGGAAGACGCAGCGAATGGCGTGGGCGGAGAGCTTGTCCGCGGACGTATCGCGAACAAAGGCACGAGAACCCCAGACGCGGAACACCGACGCATCGCCAACCTTCCCCGTCCAACGCAGTGTGGGCGAGGTCTCCGACAAGGAGACACGGGGCCAGAGGTTGAGCTAATGCGCAGCGTACCGGACCGCAAACGGCCACAGAAAATGGGGAGCGACCGCATGGATCATGGAGGTATGAGCGACCTCCATGACTAAGCCAATGCGGCGCTCAGCAATCCCATTTTGCTGAGGGGAGGCCGGAAGCGTGAACGAATGGAGAATGCCCTCCCCACGACAAAAGTCCCACAAGAGGTTGGAGGAGAACTCACCACCTCTGTCAGAGTGCAGACGCAGGACAGGAAGGTCCGTACCGAAGCGCTCGCGGAGCTGGAGACGGACTGTGCAGATCCAAGGGATCAAGACATCAGGGAACTCACCCTTGCTGCGCAAGGGGAAGACCGTGGTGTACCGCGTGTAGTCGTCAACTACCAGCAGAAAGTAGCGCTCGCTGCCCTGTCCACTGACGTGGGCTGGGCCCCACACGTCCATGTGGAGAGTCTGCAGGGGAGCAGTCGTCAGGGGAAACGAGGAGGAGTGAGGAGCGGTGTGCTGCCGCCCCTCGACGCAAGGAAGGCAGGGCGGGGCAGTCGAGGGCGGGAGGGGAGGCAGAGACCTGGGTAGACCAGAGACGAGAAGCCGAGAGTGCATGTCACGAAGGCGTGGTAGGGAGGGGTGACCCAGGCGGTGGTGCCACAGAAGAGTCTGGTGCGACAGGAGGCGACACGAGCAAGAGGCGGTTACCTGACCTGACGTGGACACTTGAGCAAACGCAGCGACCTGAGGAGGCTCGGTAGCCAGCGTGTACAGACTCGACCCTGGCCGACGAGTGAACGTAGCCAGGTGACGCCCCGTCCGTGTGCACGTGCCGATCGACACACGCTGACCCCCAGGAGTGGTGGTAGTGACCATCGCATCCTGAAGGGCAGCGGTACTCACCAAGTTCGTAGAGAACGAGGGGAGGTGAAGACCTGACAGTGAGCCGGACGGAACCGCCGGACACGGGAGGACAGTGGAGGAACGGGCAACGACCGGGCCCCCAGAGGGGTCAGCCAGTCTGACCGGGACAGGTGCAGGGAGAGGAGTGAGAGTGGTACTGTCACAAAAGAAACAGCGCGAGGCGCCGGAGTCCAACGTGAAGGTGTGCAAGGCCTTAGCAGGCGCAGTACCAGGGGGAGTACCAGATGCACTAGCACCTAGAGCAGCAGCCGCTATACCTGGGTCAGGTGGCTCACACCGGTAACAGTCACCCTCAGCACTAAAAGACAAAGCATACATGGCAGAGATAATAGCATCATAGTATATGTCAAAGATAGCAACTCCCGACCTAAGAAAATCCGTCTAGCGAGGGCGCTCGACGTCGTCACCAAACTCAGCACGCCAGGCGTCGTCAAGGCGGGAGAAGCAGCGGTGCTTAGTGTGAAACTTCCCGCATGTCTGGCCCGCACGGACACCCGTGCGAATGAGATACGGGCAGGTCTCACTACCCCCACCCGTCCCACGCTGAACCAACCACTCACGGAGCTGCTGGGGCGACTGGGTCTCGCTCCTGTTGTGCCAAAGTACTATAGTGGCACGGTCATCGAACTCCCATTCAGCCTACAAGCCTGCTCAACCTCTGGAATTTTGTGGGGAGGTGCTTCAATATGTGTTCTTCATACCCTCAAAGTTTCAGAATTTTTGAAGCAGTTTACAAGGCATGACAACATTTTTAGTTTCAAGACTTATGGCATCCCGGAAGTGTGTGTTACTCTTTTTTGGTAACACCCGAGTTCACCATTTCGGCTGCTGACTCATCTACCAAGCTCTGATTGGTCTGAACATCGGTATGGCAGTTCTTTGCCATTTTGTGCAGGTGGTCACCGAGTTTCAGGACAACCCAGCATCGGAGCAACACGTGACAGTTGTCGAAAGTTACTGTTCCGTAGTCATGGTGCACTGTTGGCAGCATTTCCCTTGCCACCCTTTCATTGTTGTCATGCCAATGGTGCAGGGACAGAGAATGAGACAAGAAGTACAGGTGGTCAAGTGGGACTCTACCACCCTCCTTTTGAGAAGTGTGGTCTTCCTGGAAGGAGCTTGCAAGAGGGTGCAAGTGGGAAGACAAGCTGACTCATGGTTGGCTTGACTCACTATTGGTAGCCTTGAGTACAGCTCTGAACATCCAAGTGTGGTTGGCTTTGCTGACCTAGCTAGGACGTTTCCCATCCTTCTCTAGCCTTTCTCCCCTAGGACTCAACCTTCTCTGAGTTCCCAGGATGGTCCCAACCCCTTAAGATTCCCCTAGGCAATGTTGCACTCAACCTCTTCCTTGCATCAATGAAGCTACTCGTTTTTCAGACGAGCTTACGTTTTTTGTTCACTGCGTAGCGCATATACCTCTGATGAAAGAAAGCCATATACCGTTGGAAAGCAGACACCAGAAGCTAACGTCTGTCCAAGTTTCAGCCTCGTTTGTTATCGGAGCTGATCGTGACGGCGTTTTGAACAGAGGCGGTTCGAAGTCATCAGATTCTGCTTAGGTGGTTTCAAAGGCATCTACGACCCCTAAGTGGACTCTAGACTATAACAAGTGGTATCAGAGCGGTTCTTCTCTGTTCCTGGGTCAATATGGAGGCTGAAGGCTCTGCTCCAGCTGGTCCTAGTGGCAGTGGTGGCGTGAGAGGCGCTGGGGAAGCAGGAAGAAGCGTTGTAGGCGGATCTGCACCAATAGCATCCGTTTCAACACCAGCCAAGGATGATGTGAAGGCATTCAACCTAGAGAAGTTCTCTGGGGAGGATTGGGCATCATGGAGCTTCAGGATGGAGCTCTTATTTAACCATTATGGGCTGCTTGAAGTGATGGATGGAGAATTGAAGAGGCCTGCGAGCGAAGGAGCGACCAAGGAATGGGATCGCCGATCCAAGGATGGATTCTTCCTTCTCTCTCAATGCCTCTCATCCAACCAGCTGCACCACGTCAAGCATCTCATCAAGGATATCCAGTGTGGTCCCAAGGCATGGAAAATATTGAAGGATGTCCATGCCCCCAGCAGCGAAGCGATGGTGGTGGTGCTCGAACGACAACTCCATGCGGTGAAGATCAACGAGGGTGATGCCGTGCAAGGAGCGTTCGATCAACTCCGGGAACTCTATGTGAAGCTCTCTGCTGCTGGTGTGGACTACCCTGAAAATATCAAGTGCTACAAGGCTCTCTCCCTGCTGCCGGAGTCGTGGGGCCCCTTGGTGGTCAACCTCAATGGCATGAAGGACTCATGGTCCCTTGAGTGGATTCGTGCTCAAGTCCTTCAAGAGGAGTTTCGGAGGAAGGAGCTGACTGCCGCTGCCGGTGAAGGTGGAGGCTCTGCCTATGGCATGAAAGGCTTCAAGGGACATGGCAGCAAGAAAGGCAAGGCCAAGGAAGGCTCTGGAGGGGAGCAGTATTCGGGAGGGAAGCGTAGCAACAAGGGAGGCAAGCGGTGTGGCAGCAAGTGTTGGTATTGCCATGTGGAAGGTCACCCATGGTTTAAGTGTCGCAAGCTACCTGGTGGTTGGAGGCCTGGTCAGCCATCAATTGAAGGCTCTAAGGGTAATCATGGAGCTATGGGAGAAGGCATGGGCAGTGAGGAGCGCGATGGAGGTGCCGGCGGACATGGCGGCATGTTCTACCATGTAGGAGAAGCATGCTCCGAGGATATGGTTGTACCGGCCAGCAAGGTTGCTCTTCACCGTTCCTCCCATTGGGTCATCGACACGGGAGCCTTCATGACCATGACCAAACGAGAGGATCTGCTGGATAAAGTCAGGCCATCAAAGGCAGCCACCGTTGTTTCAGCCACCGGCCAAGTTGTACCCGTGCGTGGCGAGGGGAGAGCCATGTTTATGGGTGCGGATGGGAGGCTTGTGGGGCTGAAGCGTGTTCTCCTTGTCCCTGGACTATGTGCCAACCTTCTCTCTACCAAGGCATTGAGTGAGGCAGGGATGAAGATGGAGATGATGGGCACAAAGGTGTTCAAGGCAACTCTGGATGGGCGCGTGTTGTGGGACCTCCGAGGTGGCAAGGACATGCACCGGTCCATGTGGGAGATACCGGTGCTGCCATGGAAGGAGGCGGCTGCGCGCTTGGCTGCTGAAGCTGTAAGAGGAGGGCATGCAAGCCACGTAACCAGTGGAGGAGGTGGTGATGGCAGTGATGGTGGGCTGCTTGTGCATGGGGGGGGTGCACTACCAAGTGTAACTCCTAGCACGGGTGAGACGGATTGGCTCACCGCACACCGTCGCTTTGGCCACGTGGCGCTACCTCAGTTACAGCAGCTGTTTAAGGAGGAAAGAGTCAAGGGGCTGAGGATAAAGGGGGAGCCCAAGGAGGTGGGCTCTTGTGAGACTTGCTTGACCAGCAAGTTCTCACGATTTCCCTTCCATTCGACGGTGGGGCAGTCAAGTGACCCGGTGGAGCTCGTGCATGTGGATCTTGTGGGGCCCATGAAGGTGAAGGGAGATGGTGGAGCCCTGTATTCCATGACTATGGTGGATGATTACACAAGGCTCACCTGGTCTTTTCCACTTGCAAAGAAGAATGATGCTGCAAGGGTCATCATTGAAGAGTGGATGCCCATGGTGGAGCGAGAGAGCGGCAAGCGGGTGAAGGCGATTCGTAGCGACCGTGGTGGGGAGTTTTTGGGAGCGGAGTTCCGGAGCTGGTTGAAGCGGCATGGCATCAAGCAGCAGCTCACCACGGCCTACACCCCTCAGTCCAACGGCGTGGCAGAGAGAGCGAACCGGGCCATCATAGAGGGCGGGAGAACGATTTTGGTGGACTCGGGTCTACCCTTGCGGTTCTGGCCCCTCGCTATTCGTCATGCTACCGTTATCAAGAACCAGGTGTTGACTCATGTGGGAGGTCAGCATTGGGTCCCTATGGAGAAGTGGAGTGGCAAGAAGCCCCTGGTTGATATGCTTCATGTCTTCGGGTGCATGGGGCTCGTGCATGTCCCTAAGGAGAAGCGTGACAAGCTTCAAGCGGCGGCCGTGTGGGCTGTTCATTTGGGTCTTGCACGGGGGAGCAAGGGCTGGCTCATGTGGGACCCAAAATCCAACACCATCTTCACCACCAGAGATGCCAAGTTCATGGAGGGGCTCATGTTCAAGGAGTGGTCGGAGCGGGGGAGGAGCAAGGTCACCATTCCGCTTGGAATAGAGGTAGGAACCAACGACCCACTTCTCATTCCCATCGAGTTGTCCTCATCTTCAGAGTTGACAGAGGTGTCACATGACTTGGGAGGTGCTGAAGGGGAGGCAGCAGATGTGGAAGGAGTACTACAGCAAGGGGAGGCCCCTATAGCTGAGAGAGGTGATACCGAGGAGGAGGTGCAGCAGCCTACACCATCCCCTAAGCTTCCACCAAGGCGCACAACCCAAGGGAAGCGTGATGCTGTCCGTGGTGGAGCCAAGGAAGGAGCAGCCAAGGAGAGGCCCAAGAGAGCTGCCCACCCAAGGGATTTCCTCAAGTATGAAAGGCTTGGGGTTCCCAAGGCATTGCTAGTCCAAGAGGAGGAATATGAGGAGGAGAAGGGAGCCGAGGGAGAGATGGAGCAGATTTGTTGCTTTGGCGTCAACTTACCTCATGAGCCGGCGTCAATGGAGGAAGCTCTCGCTGGAGATGATCGAGAGGCGTGGCTGGCTTCAAGGGAGGATGAGTTCCAGAGCCACATGGAGAATGAAACATGGACCCTTACCAATCTTCCCCCAGGAAGGAAGGCATTGGACTGCACGTGGGTGTTACGTGTAAAGACCGATGCGGAGGGGAGGTTGGAGAGGCGCAAGACAAGGCTTGTGATCAAAGGCTTTCAGCAGAGGGAGGGAATTGACTTTCAAGAGGTGTTTGCTCCTGTTGCCAAGGCTCCTACGCTCTGGTTGTTGCTAGCAGCCGCTGCCGTTTGTGGCTGGAAGGTGGAGCAAATGGATGTGAAGACGGCGTTCCTCTATGGCGTGGTAGATGAGGAGATCTACATGAAGCAGCCAGAGGGGTATGATGATGGGAGCGGACGTGTTTGCAGGCTCAACAAGGCCATCTATGGCCTCAAACAAGCTCCAAGGTGCTGGTATGCAAGGCTGGTGGAGGTGTTGGAGGCTCTTGGCTTCAAAGTTAGCGGCTGCGACGAGAGTCTCTTCATGACCGAGGGGGAGGAGAAGGTATTTCTCCTTGTCTATGTCGATGACATCCTCCTCTTCTCTCCATCCCTAGAGAGGATCAAGGAGGTGCAAGGGAAGCTGAAGGAGACCTTTCAATGCAAGGCCCTTGGACCAGTGGGGTATTACCTTGGTCTTCACGTGGAGCGGGACGAGGTGAAGGGATGGTTGAGGCTTCACCAACACAAGTACCTTGCAGCCATGGGGGAGAAGTATGGGCTGGAGGAAGGGAGGAGTGTGAAGACTCCTCTCCCCTCAGGGTTTCAGCTGCACCTTGATGAAGACGAGGGTGAGGTGTTGGAGTACGAGTTGCAGCGTCGGTTCCAGTCAATGGTGGGGAGCTTGATGTACGCTTCGGTCAACACTCGCCCCGACATTGCGTTTTCAGTTTCACAGCTCGCTCGTGTGGTGTCTAGGCCCCTTCAAGAGCACCTGGATACAGCAGAGAGGCTGGTGAGGTACTGCATGGCAACCTCAAGGGTGGGGCTGCAATATTCAGTGCATGGGCAGCTGAAGCAAAAGGGAGTGGAGGAGGTGAGCACAAAGACTAGTGCACCTGCAAGGCGTGGGCATTTGTACCTCTCGTGTTTCACCGATGCTACCTGGGCAAGTGACATCAGTGATGCTACATCCCATGGTGGCTATATATGCTGTGTTGGAGGGAGTCCAGTGAGTTGGAAGTCTAAGAAGCAAGGAGAGATAGCTCACTCATCAACGGAGAGCGAGTACATGGCGTTGTTTCATGGAGTGAAGGAGGTGGTTTGGATGAGGAGGTTGCTTGAGGAGTTGGGGCAGGAGCAAGAGGGTCCTACACCTGTGTTTTGTGACAGCCAAGGAGCAATTGCAATGGCGCGTAATGCTGTGCTCCATGGGCTGAACAAGCACATGCATATCAAGTGGCATTGGGTGAGGAAGGAGGTGAAGAAGGGCACCATCTCCTTGCACTACATCAACACTACCAAGCAACCTGCGGATTTCTTGACTAAGCGGCTTGCAGAGCATCAGCATTGGAGCTGTGCCACCTTGTATGGCATGTCCTTCAACTAAGGGAGGCAGCTTCAGGGAGCAGCTAAGGGATGAATGAGAGCACGATGAGGGGGAGTTTGTTGTGCCAAAGTACTATAGTGGCACGGTCATCGAACTCCCATTCAGCCTACAAGCCTGCTCAACTTCTGGAATTTTGTGGGGAGGTGCTTCAATATGTGTTCTTCATACCCTCAAAGTTTCAGAATTTTTGAAGCAGTTTACAAGGCATGACAACATTTTTAGTTTCAAGACTTATGGCATCCCGGAAGTGTGTGTTACTCTTTTTTGGTAACACCCGAGTTCACCATTTCGGCTGCTGACTCATCTACAAAGCTCTGATTGGTCTGAAAATCGGTGTGGCAGTCCTTTGCCATGTTGTGCAGGTGGTCACAGAGGTTCAGGACAACCCAGCATCGGAGCAACACGTGACAGCTGTCGAAATTTACTGTTCCGTAGTCATGGTGCACTGTTGGCAGCATTTCCCTTGCCACCCTTTCATTGTTGTCATGCCAATGGTGCAGGGACAGAGAATGAGACAAGAAGTACAGGTGGTCAAGTGGGACTCTACCACCCTCCTTTTGAGAAGTGTGGTCTTCCTGGAAGCAGCTTGCAAGAGGGTGCAAGTGGGAAGACAAGCTGACTCATGGTTGGCTTGACTCACTATTGGTAGCCTTGAGTACAGCTCTGAACATCCAAGTGTGGTTGGCTTTGCTGACCTAGCTAGGACGTTTCCCATCCTTCTCTAGCCTTTCTCCCCTAGGACTCAACCTTCTCTGAGTTCCCAGGATGGTCCCAACCCCTTAAGAGTCCCCTAGGCAATGTTGCACTCAACCTCTTCCTTGCATCAATGAAGCTACTCGTTTTTCAGATGAGCTTACGTTTTTTGTTCACTGCGTAGCGCATACACCTCTGATGAAAGAAAGCCATAAACCGTTGGAAAGCAGACACCTGAAGCTAACGTCTGTCCAAGTTTCAGCCTCGTTTGTTATCGGAGCTGATCGTGACGGCGTTTTGAACAGAGGCGGTTCGAAGTCATCAGATTCTGCTTAGGTGGTTTCAAAGGCATCTACGACCCCTAAGTGGACTCTAGACTATAACAGCTCCGACGCTGCTGCTGCTGTCGCTGACCACCACCAGGGCCTCCACGCCGAGGTCCAGACCTGCCACCACCAGACCCACCGCCTCCACTGCCGCCACTCCCTCCGCTGCCTTCACCGCCGCCACCAGAGCCCCCACTGCCGCCACCAGTCCAACCGCCGCCACCACCTCCACTGCCTCCACCACCTCCACCGCTGCCCCTACCACCGCTCCCACTGCCACGACCACCACCACCGCTGCCACCTCCACCACCCCGGCCACCCTTGCCCTTGCTGTTGCGGCGCTTTGCACTAGTCGAAGCAGAACCGACGTCCTCAGTAACAGAGACGTCTGCACCAGCAGCAGAGGCGAAGGAGGGAGAAAGGGGGGAGGGGGGGCACCCCTCAAAGAAGGGCGGGCGCAGAGTGCCACGAGAAGCACCTACAGCAACTGCACTAGTCTCAGTTGCGAGGAGATGTTGCTCGAGGAGGTCAACAGTGAGGGAGGTGGGGTCAAGGGAGAGAAAGTGGTCCCTGACAGAGCGAAGAGAGTCAGGGAGGCAAGTGACTATGAAGTAGAGGGTGATGAACATGGGGGGCTGGTTTGTGGCAAGGAACTCAGCAGGGACGGTAGCGCGGTAGCGAGCGTCGCTAGTGCGCAGGTGGGTAACAAGGTCCGCTACGGTGGCAAAAGCCGACAGCTCAGGGAACAGGTAGGGCAGTAGCAGTCTGCCTAGAGCAGCAGTGGTAGGGGAGGAGTAGCGAGCAACTACAGCGTCGTACAGGGCCTGTGCTGTCCTGTGCTGTCCAAAGTGAGTACATTCGGCCACCGGCAGGTGGTTGCGAATGGCTAAGCGGGCAGTAGCGTCACGAGACAGCCACTGGGAACGAGTCGCACCGTCAGCTGTGGCGGGAGGGGCTGGAGCGACACCGGACACGTGGTCAAACAGTGAGACACTGTCCTTGATATCGCTCAGTAGGTACAGTTGCAGATCGTCATGCCACGTGTCAAATGCAACCGGTCTGCCCTCATGATTGAACGCTAGAACTCTAAGCGAAGCCATAGTGGCGCGGCACTCAGGAGCAGCAGTAGCAGCAGTAGGTGCAGGAGCAGTTGCCAAGGGGCCAAGGGGCGGGGCCGAGGGGCCAAACACGAGGGTGGCGGGGCCAAGGGGCCGAGGGGCCAAGGGTCCTAGGGGCCGAGGGGCCAAGAGGTCTAGGGGCCGAGGGGCCAAGGGGCAGGGCCGAGGGGCCAAACACGAGGCCGAGGGGCCAAACACGAGGCCGAGGGGCCAAGGGGCCTAGGGGCCAAGGGGCCAAACACGAGGGTGGCGGGGCCGAGGGGCCAAGGGTCCTAGGGGCCGAGGGGCCGAGAGGCCTAGGGCCCGAGGGGCCGAGAGGCGGGGCCGAGGGGCCAAACACGAGGCCGCGGGGCCAAACACGAGGCCGAGGGGCCAAGGGGCCTAGGGGTCGAGGGGCCGAGGGGCGGGGCCGAGGGGCCTAGGGGCCGAGGGGCCAAACACGAGGGTGGGGGGGGGGGGGGGGGGGGGGCGAGGGGCCGAGGCTAGGGGCCGAGGGGCCAAACAGGAGGGGCCACAGGGCCGAGGGGCCAAGGGGCGAGGGGCCAAGGGGTGAGGGGCCAAGGGGCGGGGCAGAGGGTTGCGAGAGGCCGTGGGGCCTAGGGGCCGTGGGTTGCGAGGGGCCTAGGGGCCGTGGGTCGCGGGAGGGGCCGTGGGTCGTGAGGGGCCTGAGGGCCGTGGGTCGCGCGTCAAGGGTCGCGAGAGGGGCCGTGGGTCGCGAGGGGCCTAGGGTCGCGAGAGGGGCCGTGGGTCGCGAGGGGCCGTGGGTCGCGAGAGGGGGGCCGTGAGTCGCGAGGGGCCAAGGGCCGTGGGTCGCTAGAGGGGGAGCCGTGGGTCGCGAGGGTCCTAGGTGGCGATGGGCGATGGGCCGCGGGGCGACGTGTCTAGGTGGCGACGGGCAACGAGCCGAGGATCGACTGGCCTAGGGCGACGTGCCGGGGGTCGACGGGCTAGGGGCGACGGGCCAGGGGTCGACGGGCCTAAGGGGCGCCGGGCTAGGTGGTGACGGGCGACGGGCCGCGGGGCGACGGGCCGCGGGGCAACGTGCCTATGTGGCGACGGGCGACTAGCTGGGGGCGACGGGCTTAGGGCGACGGGCCGGGGGTCGACGGGCTAGGGGCGACGGGCCGGGGGTCGACGGGCCTACGGGGCGCCGGGCTAGGTGGCGACGGGCGACGAGCCGGGGGCGACGGGCCTAGGGCGACGGGCCGGGGGTCGACGGGCTAGGGGCGACGGGCCGGGGGTCGACGGGCCTACGGGGCGCCAGGCTAGGGGCGAAGGGGCCGATGGGCGCGACGGGCCAAGGGGCCATGGGGTGGCGCGACGGGCCTAAGGGGCGCGACGGGCCTAGGGGCGCGACGGGCCTAGGTAAACGGGGTACTGACAGCGCAGCAGGTGGTGGGCCCAAGGAACCTGCTCTGATTCCATGTCAAAGTTACAGACGAGAATCGAATGAACTAGCAGCAGGATGAGTACAAGTACTAACCCTGAGTTGTGTTGTACCCCATATGGGCTACCCCACTAAAGACTACACAATGTGCAGCATATAAGTTTGACAAAGGGGGGCAGCAGGCTGTGGAACAGAGGAAGGACAAAGTGCCATATTGTGCGTGCTAGGAGCAAGAGGAGGGCGGACACGGCGAGCACGACAAATACGAGAAACGGGTGAGGAGGCATGAGACGCAGGCTCTCTACGCTCAGACAGGGAGTCAGGCAACGAAGAGTAACGAGGAGGAGCAGCCAGAGGTGAGTAAAAAGGCAACAGTGCCTGAGACAGGTCAGGCTGCGGAAACAACAAAGGAGGAGTGGTACCACTGGCTGTCAGCTCAGCAGAGGCAAGCGGGGGTCCGAGAAGGTAGTGAAGCGCCAGCTAAGGTAGCGACGACAACTGCCACTCCCAGAACAATGACCGTTGCGGCAACGACTGCGACGCACCCCCAGACTAAGCTCCTCCAATACGAACACCAGGACCTCCAGTCTCAGAAACACCTCCAGCGCCAGCACGACCAACACCCTCAGAGTCAGTACCTCCAGCTCCAGCTCCAGTACCTCCAGCACCAGCACCTTCAGCTCCAGCACCTCCAGCTCCAGCATCGGTACCGCCAATACCCCCAGAGACAGCACCCTTTGAACCTCCAGTAACCGTATCCGGAAGCGACGGTGACAACAGCTACTGCTCCTAGAACAATGGCCGTTGCGGCAGTGGCTGCAACGCAACCCCAGAACCTCCTGTAGTAGTGCCTTCGACCCCACCAACAAGAGGACTCTCAACACCCCCAGAGTCAGCACACCCATAACCATCAACCCCAGAGTCAGCGCCCCCAAAACTAGTGCCTCTAGTGTCACCAACCCCAATAGCACCAGGTCTTCCTGAGTCCACAGCGACAGGCTGTAAAGGAGGCGGGGACGACCGAGGTGGACAGCTCGCAGGTGTCTCCAAGCGCGGCGAGCGACGAGAGGTCGCGGTGTCGTCAGCAGCAGGGTCACCCCCCTTAGTTGGGCCAAAGGAGTCTGAGAAGAGCTCCAAAGGTACAGCTGAGGGGATTGGAGTGACATGCAACACACCTGAGGGACCAGGACGAGAGGGGGGAGGGAGTCTACCTAGGGCGGACTAGGTACCAGGAAGAGAGGGAGGGGGGGGGGGGGCACGGGGGAACTGCGGTGGGGGTAGAGACGGTAGTAGCAGACCGACTCATCAAAGGTGACGTCACGGGAGGAAAGGACGAGATGGCTGGCTGGGTGGTAAAACTGCTAGACAGGGGCGTCGGGGGAAAATCCAAGGAAGACGCAGCAAATAATGCGGGGAGAGAGCATTTCTGCGGTGGGTTAGTGGACAAGTGCATGCGAACCCCAGACCCAAATTTGCGACGCATCGCCCACCTCCCCTGTCTAGAGGAGGGTAGGCGAGACCTCTGGCTGGGAGACACGGGGCCAGAGATTGAGCTGATGCGCGGCGTATCGGACGGCAAACGGCCACAGAAAATGGGGAGCAGCCGCATGGATCATGGAGGTGCAAGCAACCTCCATGATCAAGCCAATGTGGCACTCAGCGATCCCATTATGCTGTGGAGAGGCCGGAAGGGCAAACAACTGGGTGATGCCATCCTCACGAAAAAAGTACTCAAGGAGACAAAAGGAAAACTCACCTCCACGGTCACAGTGCAAGCGAAGCACAGGGAGGTCCTGCTAGAAGCGTGCTCTCAGCTGGGGACGAACAGCGCAGATCCAAGGGATAACACTACGGACATCGCCCTTGTGCAGCAAGGGAAACACCGTGGTATAGTGCGTGAAGCCATCGACAACCAGCAGAAAGTAGCGTTCTCGGCGCGGCCCATGGATGGGGGCGGGGCCCCACACGTCCATGTGCAGAGTCTGCAGAGGAGCAGTGGTCGGAGGAAACGAGGAGTGAGGAGCAGCACGCTGCCGCCCCTCAACGTAGGGAGTGCACAGCGACGCACGCGACAACGGGAGCGGGGGCAGGGTCTGCGTGAGGCCAGAGACAAGGCGACGCACGTGCATACGGAGGCGCGGAAGGGATGGGTGAACAAGACGGTGGTGCCAAAGGAGAGACAGCTGCGTGAGTAGCGGGTCAGTGCGCCCATAACCTCCCATGCTAACATGCCTGTAACCCCCGTAGGATCAATCGCGGATACCTAGTGCAGGTATCTTGACACCCCCCCACACGGGGAGGCCCAGGACACGGTACAACGCATTCGGCAACATGTGTGTACACGGGGATTCGAATCCGAGATCGTTGCTCTGATACCATGAAAGAATCAACAGCGGAATGAGGAATGATTAGAAAGGTTTACAAGTAGGAAACCCTAATGTGTTGTACCCCATAGTATGTGCCCCACTATTGCCTAGCATGCATATTTGCAGTTTAACAAAAACATCACGGCCATCCGGAAATTTCAGGGCAATGTATATAACATCATCGTAAGGTAACAGGGTATAAATTAGCAGCATCCTGAAATCCGGGTGATCAGTATGTTTTACCTTGATAGCAAAGGTGTTACAATATGAAACTTAATGAGAAGGCATTCATGTACGCTGCAGGAGCCGACCCTACCGAGTACGAAGTCGAGGAGTCAGAAGAGTCGAAGCAACACCAGCAACCGTCAGATCAAGACCGATGCAGGCAGAAACATTTCAAGTGAAAAGAGCGGGAACAGGTTTGAAACGGGTTCCCACGCCGCACAGTTTGAACTTCGCTGCAATAAAAGGAATGTACCCTCTAGAGTAGATGGCTAGTCTAGGTCGTTTCACGTTCCTTTGTATTTCCTATATAAACCCGATGTATGCATGCTTTTATTATCTCAGTCATTTACATTCACTCAGATCTGATGTCAACACAAGGACAAGCCAACCCAGCTGCGACAAACGAGGCGACAACTACAATCAGCACTGCCACACTCGAGCAGCTCTTTCAACGATTATCAACTATGGAGAAAGATCTCCAAGCATTGCGGAAAGGCAACGCAGGAACCTCCTCGCAACCAGCACAACCTGCTCAACCGGCCACAAACAACCGAGATACCGCCCCGCACACCTTCTCCCTCGACACAGACAAATCAACATCAACAACCCCCCGGCCAAGTGATGAAGCAATTATTTATGCGCAAGCACACTTTCTTAGAGTTTCAAAGATCAAGACAACTATCGCCTTCAACTGCAAGGATTTCTACGCATAGAGTTTTGAGCTACAGCTCCTCCTATAGACAACCCAGATCTACCACTACTTCGACGGCTCCTATCTTAAATCGGTGGAAGACACCGAAGACGTTCGGGCTCGGTACTACAGCTACAGTGTGCTGCTAAGAAACATGACGCACGCGGAGCAACTCAGCATTCGCTCCTACAAAGAGAGCGCCGCTCCAGCCTTGGAAGCCTAAAAGCACCTCGTTGAGGTATATCAGCTGAAGGACTCAGTCACCTCCAGAAGGCTTATGCAGCAACTCATAGAGACAAAGACGGGGAACAGGGAGAAAGTGAACTCGTACATCAATCGCTGTCGGAACATACGTGATCAAATAACGAAGCATGGAAGCGCAATTTCGGAGGAATTTTTCGTCAACAAAGTACTCCAAGGTCTCGGGCCTGAGTGGAAACCCTGCAAAGCACTACTCCGATAGAGGGGGACAATCTCAGAAGCCGCCTTATGCGCCGCTCTTCTGACAGAGCAACAAGACATGGAATCGAGTAAGACAAAATCTGCGCCATGACGGAATCTGCCTTCTACGCTGACAACCAAGAAGAGCGACGAGCGCGGCGCCACTACTGTAAAATCTGCAAGATATTTGGGCACTCAACGGATCGATGCAGGTACCGATTCAACAATCGCCCCCAGAATTCCGCTCACCATGGAATGGGTCGGCCAACAGGATGCTCGTCAACAACCGCAGCAACCACAACATCAAGCTCCCTGTCCGCCTGCTCAACAACAACAGCAAAAGCAGGGACAGACAACTCAGACAGGAGGAGCAAGAAACAAAATGGAAAATATGGCAACACGCCGTCGCCCGCGAGCTACTACGCCCGACAGAGACGAAGAGCCCGCTGGAGAAATGATTCAACCCGAAGAAGGCTACAACAACCCCTTCACCGACAGAAACTATTACTTCGAAGATGAAGACGACCAAGAATGGCACTTACCAATCCAGCTGCAAGAAAGCCCACCTCACCATCATGACCAGCAACCGGTTCCCCTGGGATGGCGAGAAGAACAAGATTTCGTCACAGTCGATAAGGCGACCATCGTCACGCCACAACTGGCGCTGCTCCTGCGCAACAACAACGCGGCCCACAACAACTGGTACCTGGACAGCTGCTATGGACAGCACATGGTGGGGTCACTGCGTTACATCTCCAACGTCAGTCGCAACCCTATCGTTACTTACGTCACTGTTGAAGACAACGGCCAACTACTGTTGAGTGATGCTACCATTCGCATTCACGTCTGTCTGCCTCCCATCATATGTTCGTGCGTTGCATGCGTGTTGTGAGTGTGTGCAAGAATTTGTGTTTTGTGCGGTTTGGTTTTTCTGAGTGTGTGTGTGAATGTTATTTGGCTTGAGCAGATATCTGAAGTGACTCCTCTGCTCAAGAGCTTTCCGAGGAACCAAGTATCGCTTCAATCGGAGCACGAACTAGAAAGTTACGAACGTTGGAGTTCGTATGCTTTTGATATTTGGTTGTGGTGACTATGGGAAGTTGTGGGGTTGACTCAATATGGGGTACAGACTTTTGGGGGTTGGGAAATTCGTCTTTTCTACTGTAGTTGCTGCCAAATGGTTGGGAGAAACCAAACCAGGTTGGCAAGTGTGGCCAAGTTGGGTTGAGGTGGATTGTGGAGGTTGGGATAGTGACAAAGGTAAAAGTTGGGTTGCCTATGGGGAAGGGAATTGTATGGCATGGGGTTTCCTTGGTTGGGGACTCTCTTGGGACCTTCCCTCTCGTCCTCCTCATCCCCTCCTACCTGGTTCTATTGCTACTCTAACTTTCTTGTGTGAACTTGTGAGATCATTGTGATTGAGTTACGTTTTCTATGGCAGCATACCCCCTAGTGCGCCGAAGTTCATAACTCGAGTTATACTCCATATTCTGATACTATTCAAATTGGGAAAGATAGCCACGGTCAAGGGCTACAACATACTCGAGTTTGAAAGAATTCTAACAGTGGACCTTTCGTCGACGACGTTTCTTGTGACGACGACTTTTCTGTCCAGAATTGTAGTTGACGATTTTGAGATATTTCAGCCCCTAATCTTCATAGACTCCGTCCTTAATCTCTAACAAGTGGTATCAGAGGTGATTAAGGACCTTGTGGGGAGTCTACTGAAGTGTGAAGACCCTCCTAGACCCACCATGGCCTGTGGGCGTGCCTAAGTGGAGTTCTGGAGGTTGGATGTGACTTCCGCTAAGGGGAAACTCTGCCGAAATTTCGTTGGCGCTGACACTTGTGAAGATTGTGTGGATCTACATTGTGACCAGCAAAAGGGGGAGCTGAAACCTCTGATTGGGAGCAGAGGAGATGAATCAAGGGAGTGGAGATGCAGCTGAGAAGAGGAGTGAGCCGCCACCATCCAAGATTGAAGCTTTGGATGGCTCCAACTATGAGGAATGGAGCGGGCGGATGCGGAGCGCCTTCAAGCGCTACAAGCTGCTGAAAATTGCAATGGGAGAGGAGAAGATGCCGGGGGAAGGAGATGCCCGCGATCGGTGGATTGAGAAGAGCGCGGTGCTGTACGACCTCATCCTCCAATCGGTCAACAACGACATGTTCCAGCACATCAAGGATTTGGTGGAGTTGGATGATTCCGGACCGAAGGCATGGAAGCTGCTACGCGACGTGATTCAGCCCAACACGCTGCCGATGGTGATTGTGTTGGAGAAGGAGTTGGCTGCCCTCTCCATGAAACCGGGAGATGATGTGAAACCGGTCCTTGACAAGATCAAGGACACCTATGCGAGGATGGCAGCGGCGGGCAGCGAAGTGTCGCAGATGCAACAGTGCACCAAGATCATCTCGGTGCTCGACAACTCGTGGGACAACCTCATCCCCACCCTCAACGTTCAGCAGGACAAATGGACGCCTGAGTGGCTACGGCAGCAGATTCTGCAGGAGGACTTCCGCAGACGCCACACGGGAGGTGGTGCTGCCAACAAAACTGCTGAGGGGTATGGAGCTGCAGGAGGCAGCAGAGGAAGAGGGGGAGGGAGAGGCCGAGGCCGTGGGAGAGGCTTTGGCAGAGGGAGAGGCCGAGGTGACTACAATGAGGGGCATGGGAGCTCTGGTGGCAGGGGGAGCACCCGAATGGAGGGTGCGTGCTGGTACTGCAAGAAGGCTGGACACCCGTGGTTCAAGTGTTTCAGCCGGCCTGAGGGATGGGCCCCTCCAGGCATGAAGCCGCCAAGTGGTGAACGTGCACGCGGTGGCGCTGTGCAAGGTTCAGGTGCACAAGGTGATGGTGCACAAGGTAAAGCCGACCCTGGGATGTTCCTCATGGTTGAGGATGTGCAAGGGAGTGGGGGTGATGTGGGTTCAGTTGGGAAGGTTGTGATGCACCCCCTCACTCACTGGGTGATCGATTCAGGTTGCACGAGTCATATGACCCCACGGGCAGATTTGCTTGATGAGGTAAAACCTCCTGGGAAGATCAAGTTTGTGGCTGCCGCTTCAGGTGCTTTGCTCCCTGTGATTGGTGTTGGGAATGCCAAGGTGATGGGAGCCAATGGAGAGCTTGTGGGGCTTGGGAATGTGCTGTTGGTTGAAGGTTTGTCCGCTAACCTTCTTTCTGTGCGCCGGCTGCAGAAGAGCAAGGCTGAAGTTACCTTCGGCCCAACCAGCTGCCGTGCAAAGCTTGGGAAGTTGCTGCTGTGGAACTTGGAGGAGAAGAGCAGCTGCATCAAGGACTTGTGGCAGCTGCCCATCATCCCTTGGAAGGGGAAACCACCAGCAACGGCAAAGGCAGCGGCAGCGGCTAAAGCAACTGTGGGAGGAGAGGAGACTGCACCAACTGCTGGGGCCCTGGATGCAGTCAAGAAGGTGCAGCAGCCACAACAGCCACATGGTGAGGTGCTTGCTGGTGTGGATGCGACAGCTGCATGGGCAAAGGCTTCATCTGGGAGTGGTGAGGCTGATTGGGAGACGTGGCATGAGAGGCTGTGCAACACGCAAGGCATCGTCGTGCTGCAGGCACGAGACAGCAACACTCACATCACCTTCAATGATGTCCTCTATGTACCGGACCTGCGTTTTAACCTGTTGTCTGCAGGTCAACTCTCTGACTGTGGAGTCACGTTCATCACCGGCCCTCTCACACGCAATCTCATCCTCAACTACGTTCCCCCTGACACACTCGTCGAATCCCATAAGTATCTTGGCCGAGCGCGCTCCATCAACGGAGTCTACGTAATAGACTTCGACATCCTCGACTGCAAAGCAACGTCGGACGAACTCGTTGACCTTGTTCCTCTGAGCTTCGCCTTCAAACCAGAAAATTCGTGGAAACATCCTGATGGAAGACCATAGATCAGACGCAGCCCACACCCACGCGAAATCAATCTGCACCAACCTGGACATGATGGCCGCTGCACCAGCTGCTTCACGCTTAAGGCAAGCCGCACTGAAGAAGTTGAAAGGGACTTGGCGGCAATCAAAGAAGCGGAGAGGGCCGAGGCACCAACAGAAGGCATGACGGAGATAGAGCTAGCAGCTACCTCATACCGCATATTCGGAACAGAAGTTGAAGAACTCGGCGTGGCAGCATAGGAACGGCCCGCCCCTACAGCTGAAACTCTTCGCTGGATCCTGGAAGAAGCAACAATTGGGACGCATGATGAGGAGAATCAGCCACTCCCTTATACACGCGACATCCATCGCCAGCTAAAAAAGGAGGAAGACCCCGATAAGCCGGAAGAACTCAGCGTCAAGGAGGAAGAAGATAAGGCAAAGGCGGAAGAAAAGGAACGTCTTTACCAGGAGCGTCTCGCGGCTGGCTGGGACGAAGAATCCGCACGTGCAGGAGGCTGGGGAGATGAGAACACTGAAGCAACATGGGGATCAGCAACTGGTGCTTCTGGCACCATAACCGACTGGGGCACTGGAGGAGGCACCGGCGGAGGAGGCTGGGGCAACGTCGGAGCATGGGGTGTAGCTGAAGGGGAACTCACCCAAGGAAAACTAGTGGAGGCAGAGAGAGAAATCGTCACCGAGCGGACCTCGCCAGGAGTAATAGTTCCCCTCGGGCGACCTCCGCGGAACTTACCATCTCCTCCTAAATCACCACCAAACTGGAGGTCCACCTGGACAGGGCTTGACCGCGGAAATGAGCCCGTGACACCTCCGCACGATTCACAAGGACCCCTCTCACGTCTAGATCCCTTCGCCCACTTCATTGAAGGCACAACTACTCCGCTCAACATCATCCCTGACTGCAACTTTCCCGCGCTCTACCTGACAACTGCGCCGGCAGAAGGAGAAACGGCAGCAGAACCAGAAGCAGAGGAGGGAGCAGAAGAAGTAGAACCAAGAGAAGAAGAGGGGCCCGTACTCAGTATCCCTTATGAGACAAAAGAAGAAGAAGCCGCAGATCACACACGATACCTGCGCACCCCCAGAATCCGCCCAGAAGATGATCTCTGGCACCAGCGACTCGGCCACCCTTCACTCCAGACTGTCAAACTTATATCTGCTATGGTCTATTTAGGCTGTAGTGGGGTAGCTCTTAGAGGGTACAACACTTATGTGTTTCCTATTTGTACCCATCTCATTTCTGGTTCATTCATTCTTTCGTCTATCATTCTCACATGGTATCAGAGCGAAGGTCTCGGGTTCGAATCCCAGTGTGTGCACTTTGGAAATCCCAGTGCGGGGGGGTGTCAGAGGTCCACTGGTGATCCCCGATTGATCATAGGGAAGGGTTACAGGCTCGTTGTCCTGGGGGGTTATGGGCGCACTGACCCGCTACTTAACAAGCCCTTTTATCCCAGTGGTCTAGTGACTGGGATTCTGACATGGTATAGAGCTAGATTCGAGAATTTTTTAAAAGGGCCCACCACTGAAATTCTTCACTGCCTGCTTAACGCGCGCGTCGCGCCTTCCCTTCGAGGCCCATCGCGGCCCCTGCGCCTGCCCTTAGAGCCAGCGCCCGCCCCGTTAGGCCCCGTAAGGCCCCTTAAGGCCCCGTTTAAGGCCCCGTAAGGCCCCGTAAGGTCCCGTAAGGCCCCGTAAGGCCCCTTTTACGGCCCCGTTTAAGGCCCCGTAAGGCCCCGTAAGGCCCCGTATGGCCCCGTAAGGCCCCGTAAGGCCCCGTAAGGCCCCGTAAGGCCCCGTCGGACCCCGTTTACGGCCCCGTAAGGCCCCGTTTAAGGCCCCGTAAGGCCCCGTTTAAGGCCCCGTAAGGCCCCGTAAGGCCCTGTTTATGGCCCCGTACGGCCCTGTTTAAGGCCCCGTAAGGCCCCGTAAGGCCCCGTAAGGCCCCGTAAGGCCCCTTAAGGCCCCATTTACGGCCCTGTTTAAGGCCCCGTAAGGCCCCGTATGGCCCCGTAAGGCCCCGTAAGGCCCCATAAGGCCCCGTCGGACCCCGTTTACGGCCCCGTAAGGCCCCGTTTAAGGCCCCGTAAGGCCCCGTTTAAGGCCCCGTAAGGCCCCGTAAGGCCCCGTAAGGCCCCGTAAGGCCCCGTAAGGCCCCGTTTACGGCCCCGTACGGCCCTGTTTAAGGCCCCGTAAGGCCCCGTTTAAGGCCCCGTAAGGCCCCGTAAGGCCCCTTAAGGCCCCGTTTACGGCCCCGTACGGCCCCGTTTAAGGCCCCGTAAGGCCCCGTTTAAGGCCGCGTAAGGCCCCGTAAGGCCCCTTAAGGCCCCGTAGAGCCCCGTAAGGCCCCGTATGGCCCCGTTTACGGCCCCGTTTAAGGCCCGGTAAGGCCCCGTAAGGCCCCGTAAGGCCCCGTCAGGCCCCGTTTAAGGCCCCGTTTAAGGCCCCGTAAGGCCCCGTAAGGCCTCTTCAGGCCCCGTCAGGCCCCGTTAGGCCCCGTCCGGCCCTGCGCCGGCTCTGCTGCAGCCCTGTTGCAGCCCTGCCCCGGCCCTCGCCCCGACCCTGTCTAGGCCCGGCCCCGACCCTGTCCCGGCCCTGCTCCGACCCTGCCCCGGACCTACCCAGACCCTGCCCCTGCCCTACCCCGGCCCTGCCCCGGCTCTACCCCGGCCCTGCCCCGGCCCTGCCCCGGCCCTGCTCCGGCTCTGCCCCGGCCCTCACCCCGACCCTGTCTAGGCCCGGCCCCGACCCTGCCCCGGACCTGCCCAGGCCCTCCCCCTGCCCTGCCCCGGCCCTGCCCCGGCTCTACCCCGGCCCTGCCCCGGCCCTGCCCCGGCCCTGCTCCGACCCTGCCCCGGCCCTGCCCCGGCTCTGCCCCGGCCCTGCCCCTGCCCTGCCCCAGCCCTGCCCCGGCCCTGCCCCGGCTCTGCCCCGGCCCTGCCCCGGCCCTGCCCCGGCTCTGCCCCGGCCCTGCCCCTGCCCTGCTCCTGCACTGTCGCGGCCCTACCCCGGCCCTGCCCCGGCCTCGCCACTGGTAAGAGTGCCGCCCTGCCGAGCCGCTCCGCCCTGCCTAGCCTGCCCTGCCGAGTTGCACTGCTGCTGCTGCTAGCCTGCTGCTGCTCCTGTCATGGCTAGTCTCAATGTTCTTACCTTTGATGCTGAGGGTCGAGCTGTTGACTTTGAGGTCTGGCTAGATGATCTGCAGCTTTTCCTACAGTGCGATAGCAAGGATGGTCTCTCACTGTTCGATCTCACGTCTGGCGCCTCTACTGCCCCTGCTGCTGATGCTGACAGTACTGTTCGCTCGCAGTGGCTCACGCGCGATGCTGCTGCTCGTCTTGCTGTGCGCAATCACCTGCCGTCTACTGAGCGCGCGCACTTTAGTCAGTACAAGAGTGCTAGGGCTCTGTACGACGCTGTAGTTGCACGCTACTCCTCCCCTACCACTGCTGCCCTCAGCCGCCTCATGCTGCCGTACCTTTTTCCTGATCTTGCCGCCTTTGCCACAGTTGCTGACCTAGTTACTCACCTCCGCACTAGTGACGCTCGCTACCGCGCTGCCCTTCCCACTGAGTTTCTTCCCACAAACTCCCCCCCCATGTACATCACCCTTTACTACCTAGTCACCCGCCTCCCTGACTCTCTCTCCTCAGTCAGGGATCACTTCCTCTCCCTTTGCCCCACCGAGCTGACTGTCGACTTGCTAGAGGAGCGCCTTGCTGCAGCTAAGAAGAGTATCTTAGCTGTAGGTGCTTCTCGCGGCGACCGTCGCACCCCCTTCTTTGAGGGGTGTTCCCCTGTCCCCCTTCTCCCCTCTGTTGCCTCTGCTGCTGCTGTCGACCTCGTTGGCACTGAGGAGGTCGGCGCTGCGTCTGCCTCTAGTGGGCGACGCCGCACCGGCAAGGGCAAGGGAAGCAAGGGTGGTGGAGGGGGCGGTGGGGGAAGCGGTGGAGGCGGTGGAGGAGGTGGCGGTGGTGGTGGGGGTGGTACAGGGAGCGGGGGAGTTGGTGGCGGCAGTGGAGGCCGTGGCGGCGGTGGCGGAGGGGGTGGAGGCGGCGGCAGCGGTGGTGGAGGTAGCGGAGGAGGTGGTGCTGGTCGCGGTGCAGCTATGCCGCGTGGAGGCCTTGGTGGCAGCCAGCGCCAGCAGCAGCAGCGCACCCGTGAGACCCCGTCGGTTCAGCAGCTTCGTGAGTGGTACGCTGGGCGTGGGAGGTCTGGGGGTGCGGGTCCCTGCTCTTATGTTCTTCACACCGGCACTCGGAGTGGGGAGGTGTGTGGTCTCCCACACACCACGCAGCGCTGCTTCGGCCGCTTGACTGACGCTTGGCGTGCCCAGTTTCCTGACGCTGTTGAGCTTCCTCGTTGGCATGATCTGCTTCTGCAGAATGTGCCTATCTTTGATCTAGACTTTGATGCTATCCTTGCTGCCATGTATGCTTTTGCTGATATCACTGAGGGTGACTGTTACCTGCGTGTCCCGCCCGACCCGGGCATTGTGGCTGCTGCTCTAGGTGCTAGTGCGTCTGCTGCTCCAGGTGCTGGTACGTCTCCTCTCTCTGGTACTGCACCTACTGAGTCCTTTCACACCTTCACACTTGACTCTGGTGCTTCGCGCTCTTTCTTTAGAGACAGCACCACGCTCACGCCGCTCAGTCGGCCTGTTGCGGTCTCCCTTGCTGACCCCTCCGGGGGCCCAGTCCTTGCACACTCCTCCACGGTTCTACCGTGTCCTGCGGCCACGTCGGGCTTGCTGTCGGGACTCCACCTCCCCTCGTTCTCTACGAACTTGGTGAGTGGAGCTGACCTCCAGGACGCGTGGGTTGACCAGTTCACCCCTGGAGGTCAGCGTGTGACCCACTGCACTTGCTCTCGGACGGGCCGCCACCTGGCCACGTTCACCCGTCGGCCAGGGTCGAGTCTGTACACACTGACTACTGCGCCTCCTCCGGTCCCTGCGTCTGGTCAGGTAGCTGCGTCCAGTCAGGTGTTTGCTGCCGCGTCCAGGTCTAGTCCTGCGTCTGCCCCCTGCTCGTGTCGTCCTCTGGCGCACGAGACTCTCCTTTGGCACCACCGCCTTGGTCACCCCTCGCCTCGTCTTCGAGGTATGGCCTCCCGTGCTCTTGTCTCTGGACTCCCCAGGTCCCTACCTCCCCTTCCTCCGGGGCCTGCCCCCACCTGTGTTCCTTGTGTCGAGGGCCGGCAGCGCGCCGCTCCTCACTCCTCCTCGTTTCCTCCGACTGAGGCCCCTCTGCAGACTCTTCACATGGACGTGTGGGGCCCAGCCCGCGTCCGTGGACAGGGTCACGAGCGTTACTTCCTGCTGGTCGTTGACGATTACTCGCGTTACACCACAGTCTTCCCCTTGCGCAGCAAGGGTGAGGTCACTGAGGTGTTGATCGACTGGATCCGCGGTGCTCGTCGCCAGCTTAGTGAGAGTTTCGGCTCAGACCTTCCTGTTCTTCGTCTGCACTCAGACAGAGGCGGGGAGTTTTCCTCCGACCTCCTGAGAGCCTTCTGTCGTTTGGAGGGCATCCGCCAGACGTTCACGCTTCCGGCCTCCCCGCAGCAAAATGGGATTGCTGAGCGCCGCATTGGCATGGTCATGGATGTCGCTCGTACGTCCATGATCCATGCGGCTGCTCCCCACTTTCTGTGGCCGTTCGCGGTTCAGTACGCTGCGCATCAGATCAACCTTCAGCCTCGTGTCTCCTTGCCGGAGACCACACCTACTCTGCGGTGGACGGGGAAGGTTGGCGATGCATCCGCGTTCCGTGTCTGGGGATCTCGAGCTTTTGTCCGCGATACTACTGCGGACAAGCTGTCCTCCCGTGCCGTTCCCTGTATCTTCCTTGGCTTCCCTCCTGACGCACCCGGGTGGCAGTTCTACCACCCCACCTCGCGTCGTGTTCTGTCCTCTGAGGACGTCACGTTCGATGAGTCGGTGTCGTTCTACCGTCTCTTTCCCTACCGCACTGCCTCTCCCCCCCCCCCGCCCCTCTTCCTGGCCCCAGGAACTCCCCTGGTAGACCCCCTCCCCCCCCAGGGTCCTGCCCCCTCAGGTGTGTCCCAGGTAGACCCTGCCGAGCCGGTCGAGGTCGCTGTCGCCTCAGGTACTGCTAGGGGTGCTGAGTCTGGGGGTGCTGAGACTGGGGGTGCTGAATCTGGGGGTGCTGAGACTGGGCGTGCTGAGCCCGGGGGAGTGGAGCCTGAGGGCACTGTGTCTGGAGGTACTGAGCCTGCACGTGCTGCGTCTGGAGGTGCTCTAGGTGTCCCGTCGCGGCGGGAGCCTCTCTCTCCACAGCGCCTTCGTGAGTGGTACTCTCGGCGCGGTCGGGTTGCTGCTGGTGCTGGGACTGCTGGAGGTGCTGGAGGTGCTACTGGAGCTGCTGGAGGTACTGGCGCTGCTGGAGGTGGTGCTGGTGCTGGAGCTGCTGGGGGTGCTGCTGGTGCTGGAGCTGCTGGAGGTGCTGCTGGTGCTGGTGCTGCTGGAGGTACTGGAGGTGCTACTGGAGCTACTGGAGGTACTGGCGCTGCTGGAGGTGGTGCTGGTGCTGGAGCTGCTGGAGGTGCTACAGGTGCTGGTGCTGCTGGAGGTGCTGCTGGAGCTGCTGGAGGTGCTGCTGGGACTGGAGGCCCTGGGGCTGAGGGTACCGGTTCTGTCTCTGCTATCTCTGGAGGCACTGCGCGGCCGCGGCCGTACTACGTTTCGCTCCTTCAGCAGGTTCTTGGCTCCCCGCCTTCTCCTGGTCCTCCTCCTCCTTTCCTGAGTCCACCACCTGTCCAGTCCCAGTCGCAGTTGCAGGCGGCCTCTCCACTGCCTGGTCCTTCTCCTTACTCCGGTCCGACTAGAGGTCTTACGGAGCGTCGAGAGCCTGAGTCTCGTCCTGTGTCGCCTGAGTCTCGTTCTGCGTCGCCTGTCCGTCCTGTTCGCGCTGGTCGTGCTTCGCGTCCGCGTCTTCCTCCTGTCCCAGGCACTCACTCTATGACACTGCGTCCTTCTACTGCTCCACAGCGTGTCCCTCTGCCCTCTCCTCCTGCGTCTCTCTTCCCGACGGTCCGGACCCGGAGTCTGACTCCCTTCGTGCTGCTAGTCCTACTGTCACGCGCTTTCTGGCCACTGCTGTCACTGACCCTCTGTTTGAGTCCTCTGGTGCGTCTGCTCTTGTTGCTGAGCTTGTTGACTTTGCTGCAGCCTGTCGCCTAGACTACGCCGCTCGTCTTGTTGCTGAGTCTGCGTCTGTCTGTCCTCCGTCCGTCGGGGGTGAGTGTTCTCTTGGCACGGACGTCCTGGAGGACAGACAGGAGGACCTTGAGTGTTTTGCTGCTGCTTCACCTCATCTCGTGTCCATGCTGCTTACCCCTGAGGGAGACCCGGATGCACTAGACATCCCGACCCCGCGCTCTTACGCAGAGGCGATAGAGGGTCCCTACTCCTCTCAGTGGCAGGCAGCCATGGACGCAGAGATGGCTTCCTGGAAGTCCACAGGCACCTACGTAGACGAGGTTCCCCCACCTGGGGCGAACATCGTCAGTGGCATGTGGATCTTCAGGGTGAAGCGGCCACCGGGTTCTCCGCCTGCCTTCAAGGCGCGTTACGTTGCACGTGGCTTCAGTCAGCGACAGGGAGTTGACTTCTTTCAGACCTTCTCCCCTACCCCGAAGATGACCACTCTTCGGGTACTGCTGCACGTTGCTGCTCAGCGTGACTACGAGCTCCACTCGCTTGACTTCAGCACAGCCTTCCTACAGGGCAGCCTGCACGAGGAGATCTGGCTGTGCCGCCCTCCTGGCTTCACTGGGTCGTTTCCTGCTGGTACCCAGTGGAGCCTCCGACGGCCAGTCTACGGTCTTCGCCAGGCGCCCCGTGAGTGGCACGACACGCTCAGGACGACTCTTGCTGCTCTTGGCTTTGCTCCTTCCACTGCTGACCCTTCTCTGTTTCTACGCACTGACGCTACTCTGCCGCCGTTCTACGTTCTTGTGTACGTAGACGACCTTGTCTTTGCTACTGCTGACACGGAGGCACTCGCCCACGTGAAGTCCGAGCTGCAGAAGAGACACACGTGCACAGACCTGGGTGAGCTCACAAGCTATCTTGGCTTGCGGATCACCCGGGACAGAGCACAGCGCACCATTACCTTGACTCAGTCACACATGGTGCAGCAGGTCCTTCAGCGCTTCGGCTTCACCTACTCCTCGCCACAGTCCACTCCTCTGCCTACCGGTCACTCGCTCTCAGCTCCACCTTCGGACGAGTCCGTAGAGCCGAGTGGCCCGTATCCAGAGCTTGTGGGCTGCCTCATGTACCTGATGACTTGCACACGACCTGACCTCGCATACCCTCTCAGCCTTCTGGCTCGCTACGTGGCTCCCGGCAGGCACCGAAAGGTGCACTGGGATGCTGCGAAGAGGGTGTTGCGATACTTGTGCAGTACATCGGGCATGGGGCTCGTGCTTGGAGGACGGGCTCGAGTTGTCCTCACTGGTCACGCTGACGCCTCCTGGGTTGACGACTTGGCTACGCAGCGGTCGTCACAGGGTTACACCTTCAGCCTTGGCTCCGGTTCTGTCTCCTGGCGGTCTACCCGCTCTTCTTCTGTTCTCAGCTCCAGTTGTGAGGCTAAGATCTACGCTGGGGCCATGGCTGCACAGGAGCTTCGCTGGCTCACCTACCTGCTGACCGACTTGGGAGAGGCGCCTCGTTCTCCTCCAGTTCTGTACGTCGACAACAAGGCCATGCTGGCCTTGTGTCAAGAGCACAGACTGGAGCACAGAACGAAGCACATTGCTCTGCGCTACTTCCTTGCTCGAGAGTTGCAGCAGCGTGGCCAGCTTCGTCTTGCGTACGTGGCCTCTCAGGCCAACACTGCTGATGTTTTCACCAAGGCACTTCAGCCTTGTGATCATCAGCGTTTCTGTACTGTGTTAGGCCTTGTACCTACTGTGCCTCACTTGTTGACTTCTTGACTCTGCTTGTACTGTACTCTATATACCTATATCTGCATGCTTACACTTGTTAGGTTGTGTTCACTGTACTGTTTGCTTTCCTTTATATAACTCTGCATGTGAACTGGCCTTATGGCCCTTTGCTTGTGCTCAGACTGTGTGGTGACTTTGTGATCCACCCTGAGCTTGCTTTGCTTTTCTTGACTGGTCTTGTGACCTCTTGTTCTCCCCCACTTTGCCTATGGGGGTGTGTCAAACTTATATCTGCTATGGTCTATTTAGGCTGTAGTGGGGTAGCTCTTAGAGGGTACAACACTTATGTGTTTCCTATTTGTACCCATCTCATTTCTAGTTCATTCATTCTTTCGTCTATCATTCTCACACAGACACTCAACAACTGCCTTACCACTAAGGTATTCCTGCTAGGAGCTTTGCTGCGCCCTGACGGCACGGAACCACGAAGCACCACACAGCCACAAACCTGCACCGTCTGCCCCACAGCTGCCCTCACACACCAAGCTTACCCCTCACTGGAGCCGAGCACCAACAGCTACAAGAAGCTGGAAGGTCTTCAGCGACTTCATCATCATTAACTACGGGGGAGTAAATGATGAAAACAACACCTTACCTTCATTGACGCATACTCTCGCCACGTTTGGGTCGCTAACGCGGATCTCCGCTCCAAAGCCCCATAAGTTTTTCGCATCAGGCTGGCACACGCGCAACGGGAATCAAGAAAGAAGCTGAAGATTTGGCAGATAGACGGCGCCAAAGAATTCTGCAGCAACGAACTGCAGGCGTTTCTCACGGAGAAGGGGATAAAGCATCACATCTCACTCCCTTACGCTCACCAGCAGCAAGGCGTCGCCGAGCGCATCAATCGCACTCTCATGACAAAGGTTCGTGCCCTCATGAATCAATCTGGCCTACCCAAGAAGTTCTGGCCTTACACCATGAATCACGCCGTGCGGCTTCACAACCTTTTGTCAACAACAACGAACAGGGGGAATCTCTCACCGCACATGAAGTGGACCGGGACAAGGGGGGACACCTCGATGTTGAGGGTTTGGGGGTGCATGGTGCAGTACAGGCCGACATCAGCCACCGTCTGACAAATTCACTGAGCGCGCACGCTGGGGAGTTCATTTGGGCCTCAGCTATGAGTACAAGGGCTAGTTGATTCTGGACATTGACAGCAACAAGATCGTACCCACGCGAGATATTATTTTCTACGAACTACTCACCCTGCAGCAGTGGACCGAGGACCAGCGTGGTCACGTCGCCCAAGCCTACGCCAACAACGGGTGAAGCTTCGCATCACCAGAGGATGAGGCAGCTGCAGCTCACATTGACTGCGATCCTGCCGACAAACACCTCGGTGCACCTCCACGCCCGTGCGATGACGACGACGACGATGATGATGACGCTCCTGCGCCAGGACCATCACGTCGCCATAACACCCCAAGCAGCGCGTTGCCAGCACACGAGAGCGACGACGACGACGTGGTCGAGGTAACCACTCAGGAAGCCGAAGGCTCGACTAATGTCACAGGCCTTTAGCTACTCGGCCTGCACACTGCTACCACTACCCCTCCACGCATCACCGAACCGAAGAATCCACGAGAGGCCCTCACGGGCCTACACACCAAGGAGTGGCAAGCAGCGATGGATGCGGAGCTGAAAGCACTAGAGTCGAGCGACACGTGGGTCCTCGTCGATCGTGCAGCAGTGAAGGGGAGGAGGGTGCTAAGCGGAAAATGGGTCTTTTGCCTCAAGACCGCTGCTGACGGAACTATCAAACGCTTCAAAGCACGATGGGTCGTACGAGGCTACGACCAGCGCCATGGCATTGACTTCGACCAAACATTCGCCCCCGTAAGCTGCCATACCCCTGTCCAAATTCTACTCGCCATCGGAGCCGCTAAACACCTAGCACTACGGCAGATGGACGTCAAGAACGCATTTTTTTACGCGCTGGTCGACGCAACCATCTTTGTGGAGCAACCACACACCTACGGGGAAGGAGATCCTAGGGTCTGTCAGCTGAAGAAATCTCTCTACGGGATCAAGCAGGCGCCGCGTCTCTGGCAGCAGCATCTGCACAAATACTCCTCGAGATCGGCTTCAGGCAGTTGCCGCACGACCTGGGAATGTACCGCCTCCATTTCAACGGCGACTACATCCTTCTGACAGCCTACGTCGATGACCTGCTGTACACCGGCACCTGCAACAAGCTTCTCAACCAGTTCGAGCCAAACCTGGCACAGCGCGTTGACATCACCATCAACCACAAGGTTACAAAGTTCCTGGGGCTAAACATTACTTACGCACCAAAAGCAATTCGTCTGTCAGCTTCCAAGTATGCAGAACAACTGGGGGAACGCTTCAAAATTACGTCCACACCACTCTCAACTCTCTATCGCACCCCCAGCGCCAACTACAAACTGGACAACAAACCTCTGTCGCCCGCAGGACTCCATCTTTACCAACAGCAACTGGGGTGCCTGCTGTTCGCCTCCGTCACCTGCCAACCCAACCTTTCGTACATCGCCAGCCAACTGGCACGGTATTCCCGCAAGCCAGTAGCAGAGAACCACATGGACCTGGAGCGCGCCATACAGTACTTCATATCCACACCTAACATCGGGCTCTCCTACTCCACGCTGACAACAACATCATTCAACCTCACCGGCTACATGGACGCATATCACGCTGCTGACCCCGCTAATCGACGGTCACGAACCGGCTTTGTCTTCCACCTGGAGCCAACGAGCCCAATCTCCTGGAACTCACAGAAACAGGAACTGGTTGCCCTGTAATCAGCCGAAGCAGAGTACATCGCCGCAACAGCTGCAGTTCGCGAAGGGCTTTACCTGCAAGAGCTACTACAGGAGGCGAACATCCCATCTTCAAGCGAGTCAGCCCCCGACACGTGAAGGAATGAAGGGGGGTGTTACAATGTGAAACTTAATGAGAAGGCATTCCTGTACGCTACAGGAGCCGACTCTACCGAGTACAAAGTCGAGGAGTCAGAAGAGTCGAAGCGACACCAGCAACCGTCGGATCAAGACCGATGCAGGCAGAAACATTTGAAGTGAAAAGAGCGGGAACAGGTTTGAAACGAGTTCCCGTGCCGTACGGTTTAAACTTCGCTACAATAAGGGAATGTACCCCTTAGAGTATATGGCTAGTCTAGGTCATTTCGCATTTCTTTGTATTGTCAGAATCCCAACCACAAGACCATCTGGATAAAAGGGCTTGTTAAGTAGCGGGTTCGTGCGCCCATAACCCCCCAGGCCAACATGCATATAACCCTTCCCTAGGATCAATCGGGGATCATTAGTGGACCTTTGACACCCCCCCGCACTGGGATGCCCGAAGTGCACACACTAGAACTCGAACCCAAGACCTTCACTCTGATAGCATGTCAGAATCCCAGTCACTAGACCACAGGGATAAAAGGGCTTATTAAGTAGCGGGTCAGTGCGCCCACAACCCCCAAGGACAACGAGCCTGTAACCCTTCCATAGGATCAATCGAGGATCACCAGTAGACCTCTGACACCCCATTGCACTGGGATGCCCGAAGTGCACACACTGAGATTCGAACCTGAGATCTTCGCTCTGATACCATGTCAGAATCCCAACCACTAGACCATTGGGATAAAAGGGCTTGTTATGTAACGGGTTCGTGCGCCCATAACCCCCCAGGCCAACATGCATGTAAACTTTCCCTATGATCAATCGGGGATCACCAGTGGACCTCTGACATGTATTTCCTATATAAACCCAATGTATGCATGCATTATTATCTCAATCATTTACATTCACTCTGATCTGTAGTCAACACTTCCGCTGCAACACATGCGATCAACCCTGAGACAATCATTTGCTAAGTCCTGTTTAAGATTGTAACAAAAGGCCCTAGGCAGGTGCATGCCAATTATCTCACTGTAGGATATGCAAAGAATGTTTGATGTTAGTCAACATTATGAAGGTTTGGAGGGGGTAGGTGGTGGAAGGGGGGGGGGGGGGGGGGGGGGGGGTCTTAAAGACTAGGCAAAAGACGGGTCTTCACAAAGTGACCCTTATTAATAGTTTCACCCCCAGGTTAATTGACCCCCAGGAGTTTCTTGTTGGCAGGTCCAATATACTCGAGAATAAGGTACATTTGAAGTGTTGAGGTACATTTTTTTATATATTTCTGTTTTGGAAAATAATATCGTTACAAACCCTTTCAGAGTTGCCCCCAAAAAAATCAATTGTTCGAAGATTCTAGAAATCTTCTACATCCGCACCGCGGCACCAAACCAAACCCTCAATTTGGTCTTTCTCGTATGATTCTTTTCCTGACACTAACTCCATGCGAGCTTTATTCTTCGCATTCCGAGGTACGTCTCTGTCGTTCGCCTCGCCAGTGTTTTTGCAAGTAAAGCTTGCGAACGAGCGGAACACCTTGAATAAGACGTTAGCCCATCACGCATCGCGTTCTGGTCGGCCTCGCCGCAACTCTCCTCGCCTGTAGCAGTTAGGTACGCGCGCTGTCGCCGCGCGGCCGTGCATGGCGGAGCACCACATGATGCTGGACCTGCAGGCGCGCGGCATGCACGCCGCGTCGCTGCCATTCCAACCGCACCATCCCGCCGCCCTCGCTCACGTACACCCGCACCACCTCCAGCCGCCGCTGCCGCCGCCGCCGCAGGGCCTTCAGCATCAGCTGTCGCAGCAGCACGCACCGCCGCATACGCTCCCGTCGCAACACCCGTCGCAGCAGCACCAGGCCCAGCAACACCGCGCACTGCAGCACCAACCCCCGCAGCAGCAGCAGCAGCAACAGCAGCAGCAAGGCCTTGGCATGGGTATAGCGCAACCAGGAATGTCCCAGCATCAAGCGCCACGTCATCATCACCTCGCGCTCGTGCAACACCCCAGCGGAGCTGACGTGGAGGTGGGCATGGATGACGTGGACGTGGCGGAGGGCGAGGAGGGCATGATGGACGACGGCGACGACGATGACGGCGGCGAGCACGGCGGCGCGGGGTCGGGCGAGCACGACCACGACGGCGCCATGGCCGCCGGCGACGGCGGAATGGGCGGCGCGATTCGCGGCGGCGGGCCGAACATGCTGTCGCTGTCGTACCACGGCGAGGTGTACGTCTTCGACTGCGTTCCGCCCGAAAAGGTGCGCCGCGCGCCCGGCAGGGGGAAGGGGAGGGGGAGGGGCGGTGGCTGTATGGGCTGTGTGGGACAGCGAGATGGCCGGATGGGGCAATGGGCTGCCAAGTTAGGGTGGAGGGAGGTGGTGAGGTGATGCACGGCGAGGGCTGTTCATGGGGCTGTCACTTGGGGTTGAAAAGGTGGGTTGGGGGGATGCGGAATAAACAGGGTATCATCAAAATATGAATCTCTAACGTACCAAAATGAAGATAAGATAAGTGTTCGGTTGCCGAGTATTCAGAGAATTGTTGGGCAAGGCCATGGCGCATCGCACATGGCACATGAGGGAAGGCACGCGCTGCTCTCATTGCCAATGTCGTGTTAAACTGCACGGCACAGTGTCGCTGGAATGGTTAGCTCAGTTCATTGTGAATTCTGGTGCCCTAAGTGCACCGCAGTGCTCGTGTGCTCTGCTCAACCCATGCTGCCCTCTGTGCGCCTCTCTGTGCATGGCAGGTGCAGGCGGTGCTGCTGCTGCTGGGTGGCAGGGAGGTGCCGCCATCCATGGCGGGCAGTGTGCCCCAGCACCACTTCAAGGTGCGCCACCCCCCTCTCGCCCTCTTCCTCTCCTTCCTATCCCCTGCCCTCCTCTCCTCCCCATGTCCTCTCCCCTTTCTCTTCTCCCCACTTGCTTCCCTCCTTCCCCTTCCTTCTTGTCGTCCGTCCGTGCCCCCCTCCCTCCTCGGTGCACGTGCGAGCCACGGCATGCATCCCCGGTGCTCCTCGCCTTCTCGCACCCGCCTTCACGCCCCCGGTGAATGCCTCTCTTCTTATCGCTCCACCCTTCATTCACCCTCCTTTCTTTCCTTCGCCATGCGCCCATCACCCTCGCCCCCTCCCCTCTCTCCATATGTCCCTCCCCCCGTCCTCCCTCCCTGACACGCATCCCCGTCCTCCCTGCGTGCACACCCGCCATGGTTCGCAGCATCTGGGGGGCGGTTTGGGGGGAGACCTGCCAGTGCGGCTGAACCAGCCGCAGCGCCTGGCGTCGCTGAACCGCTTCCGGGAGAAGCGCAAGGAGCGCAACTTCGACAAGAAGATTCGCTACAGCGTGCGCAAGGAGGTGGCGCAGCGGTGAGGTTTTTAAAGCTGTTTACCTTGTGCTCGTGAATAGATTCTGACATGGACCGTCTTCCACCAAGAATCGGTGCTCCTTGGATGCGCCACAGAGTGCGCAGGGAGTCGATGGCGCACGTGGCATGGCGTGGCAATGGGAGGGGTTTCTCCCCAGACGCCGCTTCACCATCACTTCCGTTTCACTTCCGTTTCCCTTCCGTTTCTCTGCCTCCTGCCTGCCTCCTGTCATGTGCCTGCCCTGCCCTGGGCGTGTGCATGCATGTGGTGGGGGGGAGCATGGTGCGGGCGGGGGCATGCATGCATGCATGGGGGGGGGGGGAGCAGGATGTGTCGCAAGAAGGGGCAGTTCGCGTCCAACCGCGGAGGGGGCGCCTTCTTTGAAGACGCGCCGCCCGACATGGGAGAGAGCGCCGCCCACGACCGCCCCGATGCCGCCCCTGAAGCCATGTGAGCCCCTGAAGCCGCCCTCGCCCTTCCTTTCCCCACGTCCCTCCCTCTCATCTCCCATCGCCCCCATCCTTCCATCCCTCACGCCCCTCCCGCCTCTCCCATCGCTCCCGTCCTTCCATTCCATGTCTCACGTCGTTCTCATCCTTCCCACCTCTCTGTCACAGTGGCACAGTGGCACAGTGGCGGTGAAGAAAGCATTTCAATGCTCATTCCATCCCATTCCCTCCCACCATGCATGCCCCTCCCCACCACCACCACGCTGCAGCTGCCAGCACTGTGGCACGGGGGAGAAGGCCACCCCCATGATGCGCCGCGGGCCGCAGGGGCCGCGCACCCTCTGCAACGCATGCGGGCTCATGTGGGCCAACAAGGTGCGTGCGGCTCATGTTGGCCAACAAGGTGTGTGCGGCTCATGTGGGCCAACAAGGTGCGTGCGGCTCATGTGGGCCAACAAGGTGCGTGCGGCTCATGTGGGCCAACAAGGTGCGTGCGGCTCATGTGGGCCAACAAGGTGCGTGCGGCTCATGTGGGCCAACAAGGTGTGTGCGGCTCATGTGGGCCAACAAGGTGCGTGCGGCTCATGTGGGCCAACAAGGTGCGTGCGGCTCATGTGGGCCAACAAGGTGCGTGCGGCTCATGTGGGCCAACAAGGTGCGTGCGGCTCATGTGGGCCAACAAGGTGCGTGCGGCTCATGTGGGCCAACAAGGTGCGTGCGCGCAGTGAAGTTGAGCGGGCGAGCACATGAGTGGGCGAGCACATGAGTGGGCGAGCACATGAGCGGGCGAGCACATGAGCGGGCGAGCACATGAGTGGGCGAGCACATGAGTGGCAGAGCACATGTGCGGGCGAGGCAAACACATGAGTGGGCGAGCACATGTGCTGTTCTGCTCCCCACGGTTGTGCTGCTTCGCTATGCCATACTGCCATCCCTGTGCTGCCATCCCATCCCGTCCCTTCCTGTTCCATCCCGTCTCATGCCATCCCATCCCTTCCCATCCCATCCCATCCCTTCCCATCCCATCCCATCCCTTCCCATCCCATCCCATCCCTTCCCATCCCATCCCATCCCATCCGTTCCCTTCCCATCCCATCCCATCCCATCTCACCATCCCGTCCCTTCCTGTTCCATCCCATCTCATGCCATCTCATCCCTTCCCATCCCATCCCTTCCCATCCCATCCCATCCTTTCCCATCCCATCCCATCCCATCCCATCCCATCCCATCCCATCCCTTCCCATCCCATCCCATCCCTCCCTCGAGCCCAGCTGCCCTGCCCGTCCGTCCGCTCACCATCCACCCGCCTGCCCTCCTCACTTGTCCGGTGCAGGCCGTGCTGGCACAACTCCGTTGCAGGGCACACTTTGCTGTCTTCTTTTCTCTTTCCTCCATTCACCTCTATCCTCTCCGCCTCTCCCCCCCTCACCCCCCCTCCCCCCGGCCTTCTCCTGTACGCCTCCCTCCCCTCGTCCCCCCCTCACCCGCCTGCACCTCCACCCCCTGTCATGCCACACAGGGTGTGCTGCGGGATCTCAGCAAGGGACCGCCCGCCATCCCCGTGCTCTCGCAGCTATCCGCTCCACCCGGGGTGCAACCGGGGCCAGCAGCGGTGACAGCAGGGGCAGCAGGCGCTGCACTTGCAGCGATGCATGGCATGACAGCAGGCATGGGAGTAGGCACAGAGGCGGAGGCAGAGGCAGCGACGGGGGCAGGCTTTCAACAGCAAGCGCAGCAGCAGGGGGAGCAGCAGGAGCAGGGCGAGCAGGCAGCACAGCAGCAGCCGCACTTCTTGCAACAGGTGGGTAAAGCCCTCTTGCCCAGTCCAAGAAAAAGCTGGAAGTGCATCCGAAAGGGCAGTGGAGAAAAGCCAAGCCCGAGCTTGCATGTCTGCACCCGTGAGGCCGTGAGGGAGCTCCGTTGGCACGACTCAGCGCAATCTCTTCATTGCACATATCATGTTCTCCTCTTCCCTGGCCCTCTCTGCTCTGTAATCTGCTTGGCCCTCCGTTTGCTGCAACTTAGTTCATTCACTTATCCAGCTTCACCCTTCATTGTCATTGTCACCCTTCATTGTCACCCTTCATTGTCACCCTTCATTGTCACCCTTCATTGTCACCCTTCATTGTCACCCTTCATTGTCACCCTTCATTGTCACCCTTCATTGTCACCCTTCATTGTCACCCTTCATTGTCACCCTTCATTGTCACCCTTCATTGTCACCCTTCATTGTCACCCTTCATTGTCACCCCTCATTGTCACCCTTCATTGTCACCCTTCATTGCCACCCTTCATTTTCACCCTTCATTGTCACCCTTCATTGTCACCCTTCATTGTCACCCTTCATTGTCACCCTTCATTGTCACCCTTCATTGTCACCCCTAATTGTCACCCTTCATTGTCACCCCTCATTGTCACCCTTCATTGTCACCCTTCATTGTCACCCTTCATTGTCACCCTTCATTGTCACCCTTCATTGTCACCCTTCATTTTCACCCTTCATTGTCACCCTTCATTGTCACCCCTCATTGTCACCCTTCATTGTCACCCTTCATTTTCACCCTTCATTTTCACCCTTCATTGTCACCCTTCATTGTCACCCTTCATTGTCACCCTTCATTGTCACCCTTCATTGTCACCCTTCATTGTCACCCTTCATTGTCACCCTTCATTGTCACCCTTCATTGTCACCCTTCATTTTCACCCTTCATTGTCACCCTTCATTATCACCCTTCATTGTCACCCTTCATTGTCACCCTTCATTGTCACCCTTCATTGTCACCCTTCATTGTCACCCTTCATTGTCACCCCTCACTGTCACCCCTCACTGTCACCCCTCACTGTCACCCCTCACTGTCACCCCTCACTGTCACCCCTCACTGTCACCCCTCACTGTCACCCCTCACTGTCACCCCTCACTGTCACCCCTCACTCCTCACTGTCACCGCTCACTGTCACCCCTCACTGTCACCCCTCACTGTCACCCCTCACTGTCACCCCTCACTGTCACCCCTCACTGTCACCCCTCACTGTCACCCCTCACTGTCACCCCTCACTGTCACCCCTCACTGTCACCCCTCACTGTCACCCCTCACTGTCACCCCTCACTGCCACCTTCTCGTGCATGCCTTGCCCCTCTCCTCTCACGCAGGGACCTGCGAGCTCGGCGGTGGCAGCAGAGGCCATGGAGGTGGGCTTTCCTGTGCAGCCTGCTCCAACCCTCACCATCTCCCCTCTCGTGTGTGCTGCTGCCCCTCCCACTCAGAGTGCTGCGAGCACCGCAGTGGCAGCAGAGGCCACGGAGGTGGGTTTTCCCGTGCAGCCTGCTCGCCTGCCCTCGCAGCACCTGCAGCACCTGCACCACCTGGGCATGGGCGCGCAGCATCCTGGGGAGGAGATGGCGCCGCCACCGCAGCAGCAGGGGCAGGAGGGGGGTGAGGAGGAGCAGCATGATCAAAAGGGCCAGGAGCAGGAGCAGGTGACACATGAGCAGCACTTGTCAGAAAGGGATGTGCATGAACAGGAGGAGGGGGAGGAGGAGGGCGAGCAGGGAGAGGAGGGGCAGAGACGGGTGAAGAGGAGGCGAGAGGAGCAAGGGGAGGGAGCGGGCGACCCTGATGGGGAGGAGGGGGGGGTGGAGGGACGCACTGGGGGCGGTGGGGTGGAGGGCGGGGCGAGAGGGGATGAGGAAGGGGGAGGGGGGGATGGGGAGGGTGGAATGGAGCAGAGTGCGTATGGCATGGGTGGCCCTGAGAGGAGCCGTGGGGATGGGCGGGGAGGGGCGGGAGAGTGGGTCAGGGAGGGGGATGGGGAGGCGGGTGGAGAGGGGGAGGGAAGGGAAGCGAGAGGTTCAGCAGAAGCAGAGGAGGATGAGGAGGTGGAGAGGGGTCGGCAGAGGGGAGGAGGTGAAGGGTCAGAGGAGGGTGAGAGAAGCGACGGCGAGGGAAGGGTGGAGAGTCCGAGTTGAGGCGAGCGGTTGGTGAGAGCAGTGGGGAGGAGGGGTTTGGTTGGTCACGTTCACGTGTGGTGCAACCACACGCTTGTCATTCCCACCCATTCAGCAAATCATGCGGCACATTTATCGCCGCGTTGCCTCCCCGGACTGCATGTGGCTGGCTGCCCAGTTTTGCATTTCCATAGTTGATTCACTCCCCCTTTCACGCCGTGAGTCGGTGCCTTGCCTTAGTGGGAGGGAAAATGCCTGACTGCAATGGTGGCCAAGGCATGTGTTCAGGGCTGATTTTATCAGGGTAATTACCCTGATTTCAGGGTGATTACAGGCTTCTCACCTGGTGGTCCCTGCAATTTCAGAATTTCTGACTTGTGAACACTGATCCATTCAGAATAGTGCTTTAGCGAACCCTGAAATATTGTATCTAGGCTCAGAGTAGTGTTCTTACTGACTCTGTCAATGTAGAGTACGCGTTATATGGACTCTGAATTTGACCTTATCGGAACGAAGTTTCTCGGAAATTTCCTTCCAATAACCCCGCCTTCGGACTGGTCGCAGTACAGCCAGAGTGTGAGCAGAGCGCGGCAACATGTCTGACAGGTGAATACACTCTACGTATGTTAGTTTCACAGAAATCGACGATGTCAGTTGTATTGTCGCAATTGCGTGTGCGTGAAGTTACCAACACATTTTTTGCGTTTCGCACAATGATGTTGGCGAATTGCGGGTAATCAGCGAATAGGAAATCTTGGCACATCTATGGTACCGAACTGTTTGGTGGACCGAAATTGCTCGTTTCTTCCCCGCGCTAAAACGTGTGGAGAAATACCATTCAGAGAAAGTTAAGGGTGAGAAAGTAACGCCCACAAGGTGTGCATGAAATGATGTCGCGTTCAGGCCCTACGATATCAGGAATTTTTTCCTGAAATTCCTGATTTTCAGGGATTTTTTTGTACCTACACTGATTTTTCAGTGTTGAGAATTTTGTGACACTGATTTTTCAGCCTTTATTTCATAGTTGACACTGATTTTTCAGTCTTTTATCGAAGTGTACACTGAATGCACATTCCGAATACTTCCTGTCACTTCTGATTTTTCACGTACGAGAACGTAAGAGATTGAAGGTTTAGTGGATCAACTGTCTCAGTGGTTTGGGATTTTCTACAGACGGGTAAGGGCCCGGTTCGAATCCCTCCGCTGTCATGTTTCGTAAAGCCTACCCTTGTATACAAGGTGTTCATTTGCTTGAAAATTCAGGCTTTGTTTTTTAGGAACCCTGAAAATTCAGGGTTTTTTTTTTAGGAACACTGAAAATCAGGGTTTTGTTCACAGAGACCCTGATGCATCAACGTCCCTTAAAGTGAATCTGAGGGCCTGGTCGCGTTGTGTTGGGATCATGCGGAGTGAAACCTTTTTCCCCGTTAAACACAGTGCGCGTTACTACATTGATGTTCAATTCTCGACTCTGAGCAATCAGAGTTAACTACTTTTCAACACTGAGCAATCAGAGTAGCCTACCTGTGGAATATATGCACCCATAATAGAGGTGGGAAATTTTCCCCTGAATCAGGGAGGCTTAAAATGAAACGTCAGCCCTGCATGTGTTGAGTACAACTGGAGAGTGGCTAGCTGGTGCACTGTTCCGATTGCATATTCTTTATGAGTGCCCCTTGAAATAGGACAGCAACAAAGTTTTGAAAGTGTGATGATAGGTATGTTGCACTTCCATCGGGCACAACGAATTTGGTGCTCTTTGTTGATTTACCACTACAATGTCCTGCTCAACAGGCCCTCAGATATCAGACATTTTACCCTGATTTGACTGATTTTCAGCCTTTTTTTCTGTACTAACCCTGAATTTTCAATATTTTTTATTTTGTAGCCCTGAAATTTCAGCCTTTTTTTATGGAAGGGGATTGATTTTCAGCCTTTTATCGAACGTGTACACTGAATGCAGATTCCGCATCCTTCGTGTGAAACACCCGAGATTATCGGGACTCCAACATTACACATAAAAATGATAAATTTTGAAAGTATAATGAAATGTAACACTTTCTAAAAATTTGTATTGTGAAAAGGGGTACGTGGCCAACACAGCAAAGGTAGCGCCGAAGCGCTACTCACCCTCTTTTGCCTACAAAAGAGGGACGTGGGGACATTCGTCCCCACCCACGTTTTCATTTCCGAAATTGTAGTTCTAATTTCCCACCCGCCCACCCATTTGTGTATGCTGTTATGTAGACATATATATGACGAGAACGATGTACTACAATCCATATGAAATGATAACGCTGCCTTTGCCCATATGAAATGATAATGTTGCCTTTGCAAATCAGCCTAAGTAGACTTTCACAATACCCTAAAAAGTTATAACAAATGTTTGACTCTGGCAGCGTGAACTGTCCCAGTCGTTACCGTAGCTATTTCCAAAGGGGAAGGTCCAAATTCGATTCCCCGTGCAGTCATAACTAATTTGTCCAACGCTTGTTTCCGCAAATGTAAATTACCGTACATGAATTAGCTTTTTTTTTTTTTAGGAACCCTGAAATTTCAGGCTTTATTTTTTTGGAACACTGACAATCAGCCTTTTTTTTTCACAGGGACCCTGATGCATCAGGATCCCTAAAGGTGAATCTGAGGGCCTGCCGCTCAACACAACCCCTAACAAATGTTGGGCTGAGAAAAGCCCTTGGGATTTTTCAAGGCTAAGATCAAGTGTTGAAATAGAGATGTTGTAATTGCGGAAGCGTTGTAATATCAGAGTTGCTTGAACCACCTTGCACTAGTATGTGAGAACAAGATAACTTGATAATAACAAGGAGATACAAGCCTTTTATATGATTACAAGGAATATGAAAATGTTCTACTTTAACTGTTTTGCTGTTGCGGTTCGAAACAGTGCCGACTCGGGTAACTGCTCAGTAATGAGTCAGTTATATGTCCTTGCTGTCGCACTGTATTTTTCGTCAGGTCAAGGGTCAGCGACCTTTGACTTTCGCGTAACCTCCAGCGGTTGCTTTTGTTGACTCGGGTGTTTCTTCGTTGTAGTCTGCTCCGATTCGTGTTAACACTTCGACACTTCAGTGTCAAAATTATATGCTATAGTCTGTTTAGGCTGTAGTGGGGTAGTTCTTATAGGGTACAACACTTTTAGGTTTGCTACTTGTGCCCACCAGCTTCCTAGTTCAATCATTCATTCCTTCAATATTCTAACATGGTATTCTGTGTCGAGAGTGAAGGGAAAAAGTTGGTGCACTATCGAGAAAGTTGGGTACAAGTAACAAAAAACTATACCCTACATTAGCTACCCCACTAAAGCCTACATTCTATTATGACATAGGCATATAATTTGACACACCCCCATAGGCAAAGTGGGGGAGAGTAAGGGGTCACAAGACCAGTCAAGAGAAGCAAAGCAAGCTCAGGGGGGATCACAACGTCACCACACACACTGAGCATAAGCAAAGGGCCACAAGGCCAATCCACATGCAGAGGTATATATGCAACAACAATAGTACAGTGATCTCTACTTAGCAGAGCAAGCATGCAGGAATATATATAGATCACAGTATAAGCAAAGTCTACAGCAAGTGAGGAAAAGTGGGCACAAGGCCTAACGAAGTGCAGAAACGCTGATGATCACCAGACGGAAGTGCCTTGGTGAATATATCAGCAGTGTTGGCCCGAGTGGCCACGTGTGCAAGACGAAGCTGACCACGCTGCTGCAACTCTCGAGCCAAGAAGTAACGCAGAGCGATGTGCTTCGTTCTGTGCTCCAGTCTGTGCTCCTGACACAAGGCAATGGCGGCCTTGTTGTCGACGTACAGCACTGGAGGAGAACGAGGCCGCTCTCCCAAGTCAGTCAGCAGGTAGGTGAGCCAGCGTAACTCCTGTGCAGCCATGGCTGTGGCGTAGATCCCAGCCTCACAACTGGAGCTGAGAACTGAAGACGAGCGTGTAGAACGCCAAGAAACTGAACCAGAGCCAAGGCTGAAGGTGTAACCCAGTGACGACTGCTGCGTAGACCCAAGAAGCGTCCGAGTGACCAGTGAGGACAACGTCGCCCCGTCCTCCAAGCACGAGCCCCATGCCCGATGTACTGCACAAGTAGCGCAGTACCCTCTTAGCAGCATCCATGTGCACCTTTCGGTGCCGACCAGGAGCCACGTAGCGAGCCAGAAGGCCAAGAGGGTACGCAAGGTCAGGACGAGTGCAGGTCATCAGGTACATGAGGCAGCCCACTAGCTCTGGGTAAGGACCACTCGGCTCTACGGACTCGTCCGAAGGTGGAGCTGAGAGCGAGTGACCTATAGCCAGAGGAGTGGCCTGTGCTGAGGACCAGGTGAAGCCAAAGCGCTGAAGGACCTGCTGCACCATGTGTGACTGAGTCAGTGTGATGGTGCGGCGTGCTCTGTCCCGGGTGATCTGCAAGCCAAGGTAGCTGCGCAGTTCACCCAGGTCTGTGCACGTGTGTCTCTTCTGCAGCTCCGACTTCACCAGGGCGAGAGCCTCAGTGTCAGCAGTGGCAAAGACCAAGTCGTCGACGTACACGAGGATGTAGAACGGCGGCAGCGAAGTGTCGGTGCGCAGAAACAGCGACGGGTCAGCAGTCGACGGAGCAAACCCAAGAGCCGCAAGTGTCGTCCTCAGTGTGTCGTGCCACTCACGTGGCGCCTGGCGGAGACCGTAGACCGGCCGCCGGAGGCTCCACTGGGTACCAGGAGGGAACGACCCAGTGAAGCCAGGCGGGCGGCGCAGCCAGATCTCCTCGTGCAGGCTGCCCTGCAAGAAAGCTGTGCTGAAGTCAAGAGAGTGAAGCTCGTAGTCACGCTGAGCGGCAACGTGCAGCAGCACCCGAAGAGTGGTCATCTTCGGGGTGGGGGAGAAGGTCTGGAAGAAGTCAACTCCCTCTAGCTGACTGAAACCTCGAGCAACGTAACGAGCCTTGAAGACAGGCGGAGAACCTGGCGGCCGCTTCACCCTGAAAATCCACATGCCACTAACGATGTTCGCCCCAGGAGGGGGAACCTCGTCGACGTAGGTGCCTGTGGACTTCCAGGATGCCATCTCTGCGTCCATGGCTGTCTGCCACTGAGAGGAGTACTCACCCACGATCGCCTCAGCGTAAGAGCGCGGGGTCGGGAAGTCTGGAGCATCCGGGTCTCCCTCAGGGGCAAGCAGCATGGACACGAGATGAGGCGCAGCGGCTGCAAGACACTCAAGGTCCTCCTGCCTGTCCTCAAGGACGTCCGTGCCAAGAGCACACTCACCCCCGACGGACGGAGGACAGACAGACTCAGAATCAGCAACAAGACTAGCGGCGTAGTCTAGACGACAGGCAGCAGCAAAGTGAACAAGCTCAGCGACTAAGGCAGACGCAGCAGAAGACTCAAACGACGGGTCAGTGAGAACTGTGGCTAGCAGACGCGTGACAGTAGGGTGAGCAGCACGAGCGCGGTCAGACTCAGGCTCTGGAACGGTAGGCAGAGAAGACGCAGGAGGGGACGGCAGGGGAACACTCTGCAGAGGATAGGAAGGACGACGGACTACAAGGTGGGTGCCGGGGACAGCCGGCTGACACGAACAAGGAACACGACGACCGGAACGACCAGAACGGACAGGCAAGACAGGACGCGACGCAGGCTCACGACGCTCAGTAAGACCCCCTGTCTGCTCAGTGTAAGGAGAAGGAGCAGGCAGCGGTGAGCCAGGTTGTAACATAAGACCAGTAGACGAAGGGAGACTAAGAACCTGGCGAAGCACAGAGTCAGACGGTGGCTGAGACGACGGAGACGGTGGAGCAAAGAACAGGCGCGGCTGTGCAGTGCTACCAGCACCAGCAGCTCCAGCACCCCCAGCAGTCCCAGCACCTCCAGCAGCTCCAGAACCCTCAGCTCCAGCTCCTCCAGGACCAGCTCCACCAGCAGCAGCACCCCCAGAACCGGCACCTCCAGTCCCAGGGTCTCCAGCCTCAGTGTCTCCAGCAGCAGCACCCTCAAGCTCAGAACCTCCAGCCCCAGTAGCTCCAGTACCTCCAGTACGAGCACCTCCGGGACCAGCACCACTCCCAGCTCCTGTGACGTCAGCAGAAGTACCTCCAGCGGCAGAGCCCCGAGCTCCAGAAGCGCGACCCTGATGACGACCGTACCAGTCGTGCAGCTGCTGTGAGGTGAGAGGCACACGCGGACGAAGGCGGCTACTCCAAGGAGACCGTGCAACAGCAGACTCAGAACCCTCAGTGCCAGCACCCGCAGCAGCTCCAGAACCTCCAGCGCCAACACCCTCAGCAGCTCTAGAACCTCTAGCTCCAGCACCCTCAGCAGCTTCAGAACCTCCAGCAGAAACAACTCCAGTAGCAGAGTCACCAGCTCCAGCGCCTCCCGCAGCAGGGCCCCTAGCTCCAGCAATGCGACCCTGACGGCCAACGTACCACTCACGCAGCTGCTGTGGGGAGAGAGGGAGTCGACGACGAGAGTGCAGCAGCGAGGTACCAGCGGAGCGACCACGGAGACGGCCGCTCCAGGGAGACCGCTCACCAAACGCCTCAGCGCCCCCAGGTGCAGCACCCCCAGGCTCAGTACCCCAGGCTCAGCACCCCGAGACTCCTCACGCCCAGGCTCAGCACCCCGAGAAGCAGCACCCCGAGCAGGACCACCCTCAGCAGGACCCGAGTCACCAGTGACCTCAACCGGCGCAGTCAAGGGAGGAGGGTCTACCTGAGACACACCTGAAGGAGCAGGTCCGGGAGCGGGGAGGGGGTCTACCTGGGGAGCATCTGGAGCGAGGAAGAGCGGCGGGGGGGGGAGAGGGGCAGTGCGGTAGGGGAAGAGACGGTAAAAGGGAACCGACTCGTCGAACGTGACGTCCTGAGAGGGGAAGACACGGCGCGAGGTGGTAAAACTGCCAACCTGGCGCGTCAGGGACAACGCCAAGGAAAACACAGGGAACAGTGCGGGCGGAGAGCTTGTCCGCGGTGGTATCGCGGACAAAGGCACGAGCACCCCAGACCCGGAAACGTGACGCATCGCCAACCTTCCCCGTCCACAGCAGTGTGGGCGAGGTCTCCGGCAAGGAGACACGGGGCCAGAGGTTGAGCTGATGCGCGGCGTACTGGACTGCAAACGGCCACAGAAAATGGGGGGCAGCCGCATGGATCATGGAGGTACGAGCGACCTCCATGACTAAGCCAATGCGACGCTCAGCAACCCCATTCTGCTGCGGAGAGGCCGGAAGCGTGAACGTCTGGCAGATGCCGTGCTCCGCACAAAAGGCTGCCAAGAGGTCGGAGGAAAACTCCCCACCTCTGTCAGAGTGCAGACGCAGGACGGGAAACTCCGTCCCGAACCGCTCGCGGAGCTGGAGACGAGCAGCGCGGATCCAAGGGATCAAAACATCAGGGACCTCACCCTTGGTGCGCAAGGGGAAGACCGTGGTGTAACGCGTGTAGTCGTCGACGACCAGCAGGAAGTACCGCTCGTGGCCCTGTCCACGGACGCGGGCTGGGCCCCACACGTCCAGGTGGAGAGTCTGCAGGGGAGCCTCTGTGGGAGGGAACGAGGAGGAGTGAGGAGCGGCGCGCTGCCGCCCCTCGACACAGGGAAGACAGGGAGGAGCAGGCGAGGGTGGGAGGGGAGGGAGAACCCTGGGAAGACCAGAGACAAGGACACGGCGGTGCATGCTACGAAGGCGCTGCACCGAGGGGTGACCAAGGCGGTGGTGCCAAAGGAGGGTCTGGTGCGACAAAGCGCGACACGAGCAGGGGGCCGCTAGCTGACCTGACGCAGACGCAGACGCAGCGACCTGAGGGGACACAGTAGTCAGTGTGTACAAACTCAAGCCAGGCGCACGGGTAAACGTGGCAAGGTGCCGGCCCGTCCGGGAGCACGTACAGTGGGTCACGCGCTGACCTCCAGGAGTGAACTGGTCAACCCACTGGTCCTGGAGGTCAGCACCACTCACCAAGTTCGTAGAGAACGAGGGGAGGTGAAGACCTGACAGGGAGCCAGACGGGACCGCCGGACACGGCAGGACCGTGGAGGAGTGCGCAAGGACTGGACCCCCAGAGGGGTCTGCCAGGGAAACTGGAACCGGCCGGCTGAGCGGTGTGAGGGTGGTGCTGTCGCGAAAGAAGGAGCGGGAAGCACCTGAGTCAAGTGTGAAGGTGTACAAGGCCTCAGCAGGCGCAGCACCAAAGAGAGCAGACTCACCAGCACATGGAGCAGCAGCCTCACCAGCACCCAGAGCAGGAGACGCACTAGCACCTAGAGCAGCAGCCTCACCAGCACCGAGAGCAACAGGCTCTATACCTAGGTCAGGCGGTACGCACAGGTAACACGTACGGTCAGCACTAGTAGGCAATGCATACATGGCAGTGAGAATAGCATCATAGTCAAGAGCAAATATATCTACCCTCTGCCCAAGCAGCTCCACCCAGTCAGGGAGCTCAGCCTCGTCGCCAAACTCGGTACGCCAGGCGTCACTCAGACGGGCGAAGCAGCGGGACTGGGTGTGACTAAGCGTCCCGCAAGTCTGACCCGTCCGATCACCTGTGCGAATGACGTACGGGCAGCGAACAGTACTCAAAGACCCTCTACTCTGAGCGTACCACTCGTGAAGCTGCTGGGACGTAAGTGTCTCGCGTGGACGCCGCTGCAGCTGCAGCTGGCCACTGCCAGACGCTCCCAACTGACCAGCTCCAGGGCGACAGCGACAACGACTACCGCCACAACCCCAAGTAGCGTACCACTCACGAAGCTGCTGGGGCATGAGAGACTCGCGCGGACGTCGCTTGAGCTGCATCTGGCCACCGCCAGTACCAGTAGCAGTAGCCTAGCAGAGCAGGCGCGGCAGGCAGGCAGGCAGGCAGGCAGGCAGGCAGGCAGGCAGGCAGACAGGCAGGCAGGCAGGCTGGCAGGCAGGCAGGCAGGCAGATGGCGCGGCAACGCGCTAACAAGGCAGGTGCTCACCAGTGGCGGGAAGAGCAGGCGCTCGCCGGGCGAGCAGGGCCGGCGCTCGGCGGGCGGCTGCACGGGGTCCAGGGGCGGCGTCGCGGGTCTAGGGGCGGCGTCGCGGGATACAGGGGCGGCTGCACGGAGTCCAGGGGCGGCTGCACCAGGGGCGGCTGCTTCAGGGGCCCGGGGCGGCTGCTCTGGGTCCAGGGGCGGCTGCTCGAGGGTCCAGGGGCGGTTGCACCAGGAGCAGCTGCTTCAGGGGCCAGGGACGGCTGCTCGGGTTCCAGGGGAGGCTGGACCAGGGGCGGCTGCTGCAGGGGCCAGGGGCGGCTGCTCTGGGTCCAGGGGCGGCTGGACCAGAGGCGGCTGCTTCAGGGGCCAGGGGCGGCTGCTCGGGGTCCAGGGGCGGCTGCTCCAGGGTCCAGGGGCGGGTGCACCAGGGGCAGCTGCTTCAGGGGCCAGGGGCGACTGCTCTGGGTCCAGGGACGGCTGGACCAGGGGCGGCTGCTTCAGGGGCCAGGGGCGGCTGCTCGGGGTCCAGGGGCGGCTGCTCCAGGGGCAGCTGCTGCAGGGGCCAGGGGCGGCTGCTCTGGGTCCAGGGGCGGCTGGACCAGGGGCGGCTGCTTCAGGGGCCAGGGGCGGCTGCTCGGGGTCCAGGGGCGGGTGCTCCAGAGTCCAGGGGCGGCTGCACCAGGGGCGGCGTAGCTGGTGCAGGGCAGCGTGCGGGTCCCACAGGCGCCGCGACTGGCGACGGGGGGCAGCGCGCAGGCCAGGCGGGGCCGCGTCGGCGGCAGGGTGGGGCCGCGACCGCGGCAGGGCGAGGCCGCGTCGGCGGCCGTAGAAAGCAGCGCGAGGGCTGCGAAGCGACGCGCGGGGCAGGAGAAGGCAGCGCGGGGGCTGCGGGGCGGTGCGCGGGCCTGACAAGGCAGCTAGTGGGCTACGCGCGGGGCTGACGAGGCAGCAGGCGGGCTGCTAGCGGGCTGTACGAGGGCCAGCAGAGGCGAGCGTGAGGGCTGCGCGATGCAGGGCAGTGTAGGCAAGGGGCGGGGTAACTCGGTAACCGGCGGAAAACGGTTGGTGGGCCCTGAAAAACAGTCCTAAAACGGTCCTAAGGACCTATGTTGCTCTGAATACCATGTCGAGAGTGAAGGGAAAAAGTTGGTGCACTATCGAGAAAGTTGGGTACAAGTAACAAAAAACTATACCCTACATCTGCTACCCCACTAAAGCCTACATTCTATTATGACATAGGCATATAATTTGACATTATGAGCAGGTTCCGTCGTGGGAACGTTTTTTTTATTAGGGCCCACCACGAGAATTTTTTTTTCCTGCCCTGCCCGAAGCGCGCCTCGCGCCTGCCTTACCTGCGCCGTCGCGCGCCCTTCCTTAGCCGGCCCGTCGCGGCCCCTACTGCCGACGCGGGCCCTGCTGCCGTCGCGGCCCCTGCTGCTGTCGCGGCCCCTGCTGCCGTCGCGGCCCCTCCTGCCGTCGCGGCCCCTGCTGCCGTCGCGGCCCCTGCTGCCGACGTGGCCCCTGCTGCCGTCGCGGCTCCTACTGCCGTCGCGGCCCCTGCTGCTATCGCGGCCCCTACTGCCGTCGCGGCCCCTGCTGCCGTCGCGGCCCCTGCTGCTGTCGCGGCCCCTGCTGCCGTCGCGGCCCCTGCTGCCGTCGCGGCCCCTGCTGCAGTCGCGGCCCCTGCTGCCGTCGAGGCCCTTGCTGCCGTCTTGGCCCCTACTGCTGTCGCGGCCCTTGCCGTCGCAGCCCCTGCTGTCGCGGCCCCTGCCGTCGAGGCCCCTGCTGTCGCGGCCCCTGCTGTCGCCGCACCTGCAGCCGCGGCCCCAGCCGTCGCGGCCCCTTTGCTGCCGCGGCCCCTGCAGTCGCGACCCCTGCTATCACGGCCCTGCCCTGCACCCGCCCCTAGTAAGCACGCGCGCCGCCCTGCTGCGCCGCGCCGCCAGGAGCTGAGCCGCGCCGCCAAGCCGAGCCGCGCCGCCCAGCCGAGCCGCGCTGCCCACCGAGCCGCGCCGCTCTGCCGAGCCGCGCTGCCCTGCCGAGCCGCGCCGCCCTACCGAGCCGCGCTGCCCTACTGAGCCGCACTGCCCTGCCTGCACTGCTCCTGCTGCCACTGCTGCTTCTACTACCACCGCTGCTACTGCTGCTACTGCTGCTATGGCTAGCCCTACTGTTCTCACGTTTGATGCTGAGGGGCGTGCAGTTGACTTTGACGTGTGGGTTGACGACCTGCAGCTCTTTCTTCAGTGTGACTCTAGGGATGGGGTATCCCTTTTCGATCACACGTCCGGTGTCTCTACTGCTCCTGCTGCCACTGCTGACAGTACGGTTCGCTCGCAATGGACCACTCGTGACGCTGTTGCTCGTCTTGCTGTTCGTAGTCACCTGCCGCCTGCTGAGCGCGCGCATTTTGGCCAGTACAAGACTGCTCAGTCTTTGTACGACGCTGTAGTTGCGCGCTACTCCTCCCCTGCCACTGCTGCCCTCAGCCGCCTCATGCTGCTGTACCTTTTCCCTGACCTTACCGCGTTTGCCACAGTTGCTGACCTCATTACTCACCTCCGCACTAGTGACGCCCGTTACCGCGCTGCCCTTTCCACTGAGTTCTATGCCAAGAACCCCCCCCCCCCATGTACATCACCCTTTACTACCTAGTCACCCGCCTCCCTGAATCCCTTGCTTCATACAGGGACCACTTTCTCTCCCTTTGCCCCACCGAGCTCACGGTCGACCTGCTAGAGGAGCGCCTCGCTGCAGCTGAGAAGAGTATCTTAGCTGTAGGTGCTTCTCGCGGTGACCGTCGCACCCCTTTCTTTGAGGGGTGTTCCCCTGTCCCCCTTCTCCCCTCTGTTGCTTCTGCTGCTGCTGTCGACCTCGTTGGCACTGAGGAGGTCGGGACTGCGTCTTCTCCCAGTGGGAGGCGCCGCAACAGCAAGGGCAAGGGGAGCAAGGGTGGTGGAGGGGACGGCGGGGGCGGCGGCGGAGGCGGTGGAGGAGGCGGAGGGGGTGGCGGTGGAGGTGGGGGTGGTGCCGGGAGTGGGGGCTTCAGTGGCGGCGGTGGAGGTGGTGGAGGCAGCGGCAGCGGTGGTGGAGGCAGCGGCAGCGGTGGTGGAGGTGGCGGCGGCGGTGGTGCTGGTCGAGGTGCAGCCGCGCAGCGTGGAGGCTTTGGTGGTAGCCAGCGCTAGCAGCAGCCGCGTTCCCGTGAGACCCCGTCGGCCCAGCAGGTTCGTGAGTGGTACGCTGGGCGTGGGAGGTCTAGGGGTGTTGGTCCCTGCACTTACGTTCTTCGCACCGGCAGTCGTCGTCGAGAGACGTGCGGGCTGCCACACACTGCGCAGCGCTGCTTCGGTCGCCTGACTGACGCCTGGCGCGCCCAGTTTCCTGACGCTGTTGAGCTCCCTCGCTGGGGTGATCTGCTTAGGCAGAATGTGGCTATCCTTGATCTTGATTTCGATGCTATCCTTGCTGCCATGTATGCTTTGACTGATAGTGCTGAGGGTGACTGTTACCTGAGTGTCCCGCCCGACCCGGGCATTGAGGCTGCTGCTCTAGGTGCTAGTGCGCCTGCTGCTCCAGGTACTGGTGCGTCTGCTGCTCCAAATGCTGGTGAGTCTGCTCTCTCTGGTACTGCACATACTGAGGCCTTGCATACTTTCACACTTGACTCTGGTGCTTCGCGCCCTTTCTTTCAAGACAGCACCAAACTCACGCCGCTCAGTCGGCTTGTCGCAGTCTCCCTGGCTAACCCCTCTGGGGGCCCAGTCCTTGTGCACTCTTCCACGGTTCTACCGTGTCCTGCAGCCCCGTCGGGCTTGCTGTCGGGACTCCACCTCCCCTCGATCTCTACGAACCTGGTGAGTGGAGCTGACCTCCAGGACGTGTGGGTTGACTAGTTTACCCCTAGAGGTCAGCGTGTGACCCACTGCACTTGCTCTCGGACGGGCCGCCACCTGGCCACGTTCACCCATCGGCCTGGGTCGAGTCTGTACACACTGACTACTGCGTCTCCTCCGGTCTCTGCGTCTGGTTAGGTAGCTGCGTCTAGTCAGGTGTTTGCTGCCGCGTCCAGGTCTAGTCCTGCGTCTGCCCCCTGCTCGTGTCGTCCTCTGTCGCACGAGACTCTCCTTTGGCACCACCACATTGGTCACCCCTCCCTGCCTCGTCTTCGAGGTATGGCCTCCCGTACCCTTGTCTCGGGTCTACCCCGGTCCCTCCCTCCCCTTCCTCTGGGGCCTGCCCCTACCTGTGTTCCTTGTGTCGAGGGCTGGCAGCGCGCCGCACCTCACTCCTCCACGTTCCCTCCGACAGAGGCTCCTCTGCAGACTCTTCACATGGACGTGTGGGGCCCAGCCCGCATCCGTGGACAGGGTCACGAGCTTTACTTCCTGCTGGTCGTTGACGACTACTCGCGTTACACCACAGTCTTCCCCTTGCGCAGCAAGGGTGAGGTCCCTGAGGTGTTGATCGACTGGATCCGCGGTGCTCGTCGCCAGCTCAGCGAGCGTTTCGGCTCGGACCTTCCTGTTCTGCGTCTGCACTCAGACAGAGGTGGTGAGTTTTCCTCCGACCTCCTGAGGGCCTTCTGTCGTGCGGAGGGCATCCGCCAGACTTTCACGCTTCCGACCTCCCCACAGCAAAATGGGATCGCTAAGCGCCGCATTGGCATGGTCATGGACGTCGCTCGTACGTCCTTGATCCATGCGGCTGCTCCCCATTTTCTGTGGCCGTTCGCGGTTCAGTACGCTGCGCATCAGATCAACCTTCAGCCTCGTGTCTCCTTGCCGGAGACCACACCCACTCTGAGGTGGACGGGGAAGGTTGGCGATGCGTCAGCGTTCCGTGTCTGGGGATCTCGAGCTTTTGTCCGCGATACTTCAGCGGACAAGCTGTCCTCCCGTGCCGTTCCCTGCGTCTTCCTTGGCTTCCCCCCTGACGCACCCGGGTGGCAGTTCTACCACCCCACCTCGCGTCGTGTTCTGTCCTCTCAGGACGTCATGTTTGACGAGTCGGTGTCTTACTACCGTCTCTTTCCCTACCGCACTGCCCCTCTCCCCCCCCCGCCACTCTTCCTAGCACCAGGTACTCCTCTGGTAGACCCCCTCCCCCCTCAGGGTCCTGCCCCCTCAGGTGTGTCCCAGGTAGACCCTGTCGAGCCTGTTGAGGTAGCTGTCGACTCAGGTGCTGCTAGGGGTGCTGAGCCTGCAGGTGCGGGGACTGGGGGTGTTGGGCCTGGGGTTGCTGTGTCTGCGGGTGCGGAGCCTGGGGGTATTGAGCCTGAGCGTGTGGAGCCTGGGGGTGCTGAGCCTGGGGGTGCTGAGCCTGGGGGTGCTGAGCCTGGGTGTGCTGAGCCTGGGGGTGCTGAGTCTGGGAGTACTGAGCCTGGGGGTGCTGAGCCTGAGCGTGCTGAGTCTGGAGGTCCTCCGGGTGTCCCATCACGGCGGGAGCCCCTCTCTCCGCATCAGCTTCGTGAGTGGTACACTCTGCGCTGTCGCCGTGCTGCTGGTGCTGGAGCTGCTGGAGGTGCTTCTGGGGCTGCTGGAGGTGCGTCTGGAGCTGGAGCTGCTGGAGGTGCTGCTGGTGCTGGAGCTGCTGGAGGTGCTGCTGGAGCTGGAGCTGCTGGAGGTGCTGCTAGAGCTGGAGCTGCTGGAGGTCCTGCTAGTGCTGGAGCTGCTGGAGCCGCTGGTTCTGGAGGTACTGGTGCTGAAGGTACTGGTGCTGTTGGAGCTGATGGAGGTGCTGGAGCAGCTGGTCTTGGAGGTGCTCGTACTGGAGGTACTGGAGCTGCTGGGGCTGGTGGTGCTTCAGGAGTTGGAGCTGCAGGTGCTGGAGCTGTTGCTACTGGAGGTGCTGCTGGAGCTGGAGCTGTTGGAGTTACTAGAGCTGGTGGTGCTACGGGAGTTGTACCTGGAGACCCTGGAGCTGAGGGTCCTGGTGCTGTCTCTGCTGTTTCTGGAGGCGCTGCGCGGCCGCGGCCGTACTACGTTCCGCGTCGGGGGTGAGTGTGCTCTTGGCACGGACGTTCTTGAGGACAGACAGGAGGAGTTTGAGTGCTTTGCCGCTGCTGTACCTCATCTCTTGTCCATGCTGCTTGCCCCTGAGGGAGACCCGGATGCACCAGACATCCCGACCCCGCACTCTTACGCAGAGGCGATAGAGGGTCCCTACTTCTCTCAGTGGCAGGCAGGCATGGACGCCGAGATGGCTTCCTGGAAGTCCACAGGCACCTACGTCGAAGAAGGTTCCTCCACCTGGGTTGAACATCGTCAGTGGCGTGTGGATCTTCAGGGTGAAGCGGCCGCCGGGTTCTCCGCCTGTCTTCAAGGCGCATTACGTTGCACGTGGCTTCAGTCAGCGACAGGGAGTTGACTTCTTCCAGACCTTCTCCCCTACCCCGAAGATGACCACTCTTCGGGTACTGCTGCACGTAGCTGCTCAACGTGACTACGAGCTCCACTCGCTTGACTTCAGCACAGCCTTCCTACAGGGCAGCCTGCACGAGGAAATCTGGCTACGCCGCCCACCTGGCTTCACTGGGTCGTTTCCTGCTGGTACCCAGTGGAGCCTCCGCCGGCCAGTCTACGGTCTCCGCCAGGCACCCCGTGAGTGGCACGACACTCTGAGGACCACTCTTGCTATTCTTGGTTTTGCTCCTTCCACTGCTGACCCTTCTCTGTTTCTACGCACTGACACCACTCTTCCGCCGTTCTACGTTCTCGTGTACGTAGACGACCTTGTCTTTGCTACTGCTGACACTGAGGCACTTGCCCACGTGAAGTCCGAGCTGCAGAAGAGACACACGTGGACAGACCTGGGTGAGCTGACAAGCTATCTTGGCTTGCGGATCACCCGGGACAGAGCACAGCGCACCATTACCTTGACTCAGTCACACATGGTGCAGCAGGTCCTTCAGCGCTTCGGCTTCACGTACTCCTCGCCACAGTCCACTCCTCTGCCTACCGGTCACTCGCTCTCAGCTCCACCTTCGGACGAGTCCGTAGAGCCGAGTGGCCCGTATCCAGAGCATGTGGGCTGCCTCATGTACCTGATGACTTGCACATGACCTGACCTTGCATACCCTCTCAGCCTTCTGGCTCGCTACGTGGCTCCCGGTAGGCACCGAAAGGTGCACTGGGATGCTGCGAAGAGGGTGTTGCGCTACTTGTGCAGTACATCGGGCATGGGGCTCGTGCTTGGAGGACGGGCTCGAGTTGTCCTCACTGGTCACGCAGACACTTCCTGGGTTGACGACTTGGCTACGTAGCGGTCGTCACAGGGTTACACCTTCAGTCTTGGCTCCAGTTCTGTCTCTTGGCGGTCTACCCGCTCTTCTTCTGTTCTCAGCTCCAGTTGTGAGGCTGAGATCTACGCTGGGGCCATGGCTGCACAGGAGTTACGTTGGCTCACCTACCTGCTGACCGACTTGGGAGAGGCGCCTCGTTCTCCTCCAGTTCTGTACGTCGACAACAAGGCCATGCTTGCCTTGTGTCAGGAGCACAGACTGGAGCACAGAACGAAGCACATTGCTCTGCGTTACTTCCTTGCTCGAGAGTTGCAGCAGCGTGGTCAGCTTCGCCTTGCTTACGTGGCCTCACAGGCCAACACTGCTGATGTTTACACCAAGGCACTTCAGCCTTGTGATCATCAGCGTTTCTGTACTGTTCTAGGCCTTGTACCTACTGTGCCTCACTTGCTTACTTCTTGACTCTGCTTGTACTGTACTCTCTATACATATACCTGCATGCTTACACTTGCTAGGTTGTGTTCACTGTATTGTTTGTTCTCCTTTATATAACTCTGCATGTGAACTGGCCTTGTGGCCATTTGCTTGTGCTCAGACTGCGTGGTGACTTTGTGATCCACCCTGAGCTTGCTTTGCCTTTCTTGACTGGTCTTGTGCCCTCTTGTTCTCCCCCACTTTGCCTATGGGGGTGTGTCAAACTTATATGCTATAGTCTATCTAGGTTGTAGTGGGGTAGTTCATACAGGGTACAACACTTTTAGGTTTCCTACTTGTACCCACCTGCTTGCTAATTCAGTCATTCATTCGTTCACTATTCTAACACGATTAGCTCTTGTTTGTTCAACTGCCATGGGATAGGCCCGATAGGTTCGAGTCTGTAGACGTAGCCTGTTTGAGATCGTCTGTTGTCAGAATCTCCAGCGTGATCTGCGTCGACGTTGTCAAGCTTATATATGCTTTTGTCTGTTTAGGCTGTAGTGGGGTAGTTCTTATAGGGTACAACACTTTTAGGTTTCCTACTTGTACCCACCTGCTTCCTAGTTCATTCATTCCGTTCCTTATTCTAACATGGTATTCTGAGCAGGTTCCCTAGTGGGAACGTTTTTTGTAGGGCCCACCACGAAATTTTTTCCTGCCCTGCTCGAAGCGCGCGTTGCGGCCCCTTAGCCACCCGTCGGCCCCTTGCGCCGTCCGTCACGGCCCCTTAGCCGCCCGTCGTCGGCCCCTTAGCCGCTTCTCACGGCCCCTTCGCCGCCTGTCGGCCCCTTAGCCACCCGTCGCGGCCCCTTAGCCGCCCGTCGGCCCCCCTTTCGCCGCCCGTCGGCCCCTTAGCCGCCCGTCGGCCCCTCTTTCGCCGCCCGTCGCGGCCCCTTAGCCGCCCGTCGGCCCCTCTTTCGCCGCTCGTCACGGCCCCTTAGCCGCCCGTCGCTAGCCCCTCAGCCGCCCGTCACGGCCCCTTCGCCACCCGTCGGCCCCTTAGCCGCCCGTCGGCCCCTTAGCCGCCCGTTGCGGCCCCTTAGCCGCCCGTAGTCGGCCCCTTATCCGCCCGTCACAGCCCCTTCGCCGCCCGTCGGCCCCTTAGCCGCTCGTCGCAGCCCCTTAGCCGCCCGTCGGCCCCTTCGCCGCCCGTCACGACCCCTTAGCCGCCCTGCCGGCCCCTGCTGGCGCGACCCTGCCGGCCCCTGCTGACGCGCCCCTGCTGGCGCGCCCCTGCCGGCCCCTGCTGACGCGCCCCTGCCGGCCCCTGCTGACGCGCCCTGCTGGCGCGCCCCTGCCGGCCCCTGCTGGCGTGACCCCTACTGGCCCGGCCCCTGCTGACGCGCCCCTGCTGACGCGCCCCTGCCGGCCCCTGCTGACGCGCCCCTGCCGACCCCTGCTGACGCGGCCTCTTCTGGTGCGGCCCCTGCTGTCACGGCCCGCCCCTGCACCCGTCTCTGGTAAGCCGAGCCGCGCCGCCCAGCTGAGCCGGGCCGCCCAGCCGAGCCACGCCGCCCAGCCGAGCCGCGCCGCCCAGCCGAGCCGCGCTGCCCACTGAGCCGCGCCGCTCTACCAAGCCGCACTGCCCTACCGAGCCGCACTGCCCTGCACTGCCCTCCTGCCTCTGCTGCTATTGCTGCTACTACTGCTACTCTTGCTACTGCTCCTATTGCTGCTATGGCTAGTCCTACTGTTCTCACCTTTGATGCTGAGGGACGTGCTATTGACTTTGACGTGTGGGTTGACGACCTACAGCTCTTTCTTCAGTGTGATTCTAGGGATGGGGTATCCCTTTTCGATCACACGTCCGGTGTTTCTACTGCTCCTGCTGCCACTGCTGACAGTACGATTCGCTCGCAGTGGACCACTCGTGACGCTGTTGCTCGTCTTGCTGTTCGTAGTCACCTGCCGCCTGCTGAGCGTGCGCATTTTGGCCAGTACAAGACTGCTCAGTCTTTGTACGACGCTGTAGTTGCACGCTACTCCTCCAATGCCACTGCTGCCCTCAGCCGCCTCATGCTGCCGTACCATTTCCCTGACCTTGCCGCCTTTGCCACAGTCGCTGACCTAGTTGCTCACCTTCGCACTAGTGACGCCCGCTACCGCGCTGCCCTTCCCACTGAGTTCTGTGCCAAGACCCCCCCCCCCATGTACATCACCCTTTACTACCTAGTCACCCGCCTCCCTGACTCCCTTTCTTCAGTCAGGGACCACTTTCTCTCCCTTTGCCCCACCGAGCTGACTGTCGACTTGCTAGAGGAGCGCCTTACTACAGCTGAGAAGAGTATCTTAGCTGTAGGTGCTTCTCGCGGCGACCGTCACACCCCTTTCTTTGAGGGGTGTTCCCCTGTTCCCCTTCTCCCCTCTGTTGCTTCTGCTGCTGCTGTTGACCTCGTTGGCACTGAGGAGGTCGGAGCTGCGTCTGCCCCTAGTGGGAGATGCCGCAACAACAAGGGCAAGGGGAGCAAGGGTGGTGGAGGGGGCGGCGGGGGAGGCGGTGGAGGAGCTGGAGGAGGCGGAGGGGGTGGCGGTGGTGGTGGGGGTCGTACCGGGAGTGGGGGCTTCAGTGGCGGCGGTGGAGGTGGTGGAGGCAGCGGCGGAGGTGGTGGAGGCAGCGGCAGCGGTGGTGGTGGCGGCGGCGGCGGCGGTGGTGCTGGTCGAGGTGCAGCCGCGCAGCGTGGAGGCTTTGGTGGTAGCCAGCGCCAGCAGCAGCCGCGTTCCCGTGAGACCCCGTCGGCCCCGCAGCTTCGTGAGTGGTACGCTGGGCGTGGGAGGTCTGGAGGTGCTGGTTCCTGCGCTTACGTTCTTCGCACCGGCAGTCGTCGTGGGGAGATGTGTGGGCTGCCACACACTACGCAGCGCTACTTCGGTCGCTTGACTGACACCTGGCGTGCCCAGTTTCCAGACGCTGTTGAGCTCCCTCGCTGGCATGATCTGCTTCTGCAGAATGTGCCTATCTTTGATCTTGATTTCGATGCTATCCTTGCTGCCATGTATGCTTTTGCTGATAGTACTGAGGGTGACTGTTACCTGAATGTCCCGCCCGACCCGGGCATTGCGGCTGCTGCTCTAGGTGCTAGTGCGTCTGCTGCTCCTGGTGCTGGTGCGTCTGCTCTCTCTCATACTGCACCTACTGAGGCCTTGCACATTTTCACACTTGACTCTGGTGCTTCGCGCTCTTTCTTTAGAGACAGCACCACACTCACGCCGCTCAGTCGGCCTGTCGCAGTCTCCCTTGCTGACCCCTCTGGGGGCCCAGTCCTTGCACACTCCTCCACGGTTCTACCGTGTCCTGTGGCCCCGTCGGGCTTGCTGTCGGGACTCCACCTCCCCTCGTTCTCTATGAACTTGGTGAGTGGAGCTGACCTCCAGGACGCGTGGGTTGACCAGTTCGCCCCTGGAGGTCAGCGTGTGACCCACTGCACTTGCTCTCGGACGGGCCGCCACCTGGCCACGTTCACCCGTCGGCCAGGGTCGAGTCTGTACACACTGACTACTGCGCCTCCTCCGGTCTCTGCGTCTAGTCAGGTGTTTGCTGCCGCGTCCAGGTCTAGTCCTGCGTCTGCCCCCTGCTCGTGTCGTCCTCTGTCACACGAGACTCTCCTTTGGCACCACCGCCTTGGTCACCCCTCCCTGCCTCGTCTTCGAGGTATGGCCTCCCGTGCCCTTGTCTCGGGTCAACCCCGGTCTCTCCCTCCCCTTCCTCCGGGGCCTGCCCCTACCTGTGTTCCTTGTGTCGAGGGCCGGCAGCGCGCCGCTCCTCACTCCTCCACGTTCCCTCCGACTGAGGCTCCTCTGCAGACTCTTCACGTAGACGTGTGGGGCCCAGCCCGCGTCCGTGGCCAGGGTCACGAGCGTTACTTCCTGCTGGTCGTTGACGACTACTCGCGTTACACCACAGTCTTCCCCTTGCGCAGCAAGGGTGAGGTCTCTGAGGTGTTGATCGATTGGATCCGCGGTGCTCGTCGTCAGCTCAGTGTGAGTTTCGGCTCGGACCTCCCTGTTCTGCGTCTGCACTCAGACAGAGATGGTGAGTTTTCCTCCAACCTCCTGAGGGCCTTCTTTCGTGCGGAGGGCATCCGCCAGACGTTCACGCTTCCGGCCTCCCCACAGCAAAATGGGATTGCTGAGCACCGCATTGGCATGGTCATAGACGTCGCTCGTACGTCCATGATCCATGCGGCTGCTCCCCATTTTCTGTGGCCGTTCGCGGTTCAGTACGCGGCGCATCAGATCAACCCTCAGCTTCGTGAGTGGTACGCTCGACGCTGTCGCCGTGCTACTAGTGCTACCGGTACTGGAGCTGCTGGTGCTGGTGCTGCTGGAGGTGCTGCTGGTGCTGGAGCTGCTGGAGGTGCTGCTGGTGCTGGAGCTGCTGAAGGTGCTGCTGGTGCTAGAGCTACTGGAGGTGCTGCTGGTGCTGGAGCTACTGGCCGTGCTGCTGGTGCTGGTGCTGCTGGAGGTGCTGCTGGTGCAGGAGCTGCTGGAGGTGCTGCTGGTACTAGAGCTGCTGGAGGTGCTGCTGGTGCTGGGGCTACTGGAGGTGCTGCTGGTGCTGGAGCTATTGGCGGTGCTGCTGGTGCTGGTGCTGCTGGAGGTGCTGCTGGTGCTGGAGCTGCTGGAGGTGCTGCTGGTGCTGGAGTTCGTGGAGGTGCTGCTGGTGCTGGTGCTGCTGGAGCTGCTGGAGGAGTTACTGGTGCTGTCTCTGCTGCTTCTGGAGGCGCTGCGCGGCCGCGGCCGTACTACGTTCCGCTCCTTCAGCAGGTTCTTGGTCTACCGCCTTCTCCTGGTCCTACTCCTCCGTTACTGAGTCCACCGCCTGTCCAGTCACAGTCGCCGTTACTGCCGTCCTCTCCACTGCCTGGTCCTTTTCCTTACTTTGGACCGACTAGAGGTCTTACGGAGCGTCGTGAGCCTGAGTCTCGTCCTGTGTCGCCTGTGTCTCGTGCTGCGTAGCCTGTCCGCACTGCTCGCGCTGGTCGTGTTTTGCGTCCGCGTCCTCCTCCTGTCCCTGGCACTCACTCTATGACACTGCGTCCTTCCACTGCTCCACAGCGTATCCCTCTGCCCTCTCCTCCTGCATCCTCTCTTCCTAACGGTCTCGACCCGGAGTCTGACTCCCTTCGTGCTGCTAGTCCTACTGTCACGCGCTTCCTGGCCACTGCTGTCACTGACCCTCTGTTTGAGTCCACTGCTGCGTCTGCTCTCGTTGCTGAGCTTGTTGACTTTGCTTCAGCCTGTCGCCTAGACTACGCCACTAGTCTTGTTGCTGAGTCTGCGTCTGCGTCTGTCTGTCCTCCGTCCGTCGGGGGTGAGTGTGCTCTTGGCACGGACGTTCTTGAGGACAGACAGGAGGAGTTTGAGTGCTTTGCCGCTGCTGTACCTCATCTCGTGTCCATGCTGCTTGCCCTAGAGGGAGACCCGGATGCACCAGATATCCCGACCCCGCGCTCTTACGCAGAGGCGATAGAGGGTCCCTACTCCTCTCAGTGGCAGGCAGATATGGACGCCGAGATGGCTTCCTGGAAGTCCACAGGCACCTACGTCGACGAGGTTCCCCCACCTGGGGCGAACATCGTCAGTGGCATGTGGATCTTCAGGGTGAAGCGGCCGCCGGGTTCTCCGCCTGTCTTCAAGGCGCGTTACGTTGCACGTGGCTTCAGTCAGTGACAGGGAGTTGACTTCTTCCAGACCTTCTCCCCTACCCCGAAGATGACCACTCTTCGGGTACTGCTGCTCGTAGCTGCTCAACGTGACTACGAGCTCCACTCGCTTGACTTCAGCACAGCCTTCCTACAGGGCAGCCTGCACGAGGAGATCTGGCTACGCCGCCCACCTGGCTTCACTGGGTCGTTTCCTGCTGGTACCCAGTGGAGCCTCCGCCGGCCAGTCTACGGTCTCCGCCAGGCACCCCGTGAGTGGCACGACACTCTGAGGACCACTCTTGCTATTCTTGGTTTTGCTCCTTCCAGTGCTGACCCTTCTCTGTTTCTACGCACTGACACCACTCTTCCGCCGTTCTACGTTCTTGTGTACGTAGACGACCTCGTCTTTGGTACTGCTGACACTGAGGCACTCGCCCACGTGAAGTCCGAGCTGCAGAAGAGACACACGTGCACCGACCTGGGGGAGCTGACAAGCTATCTTGGCTTGCGGATCACCCGGGACAGAGCACAGCGCACCATTACCTTGACTCAGTCACACATGGTGCAGCAGGTCCTTCAGCGCTTCGGCTTCACGTACTCCTCGCCACAGTCCACTCCTCTGCCTACCGGTCACTCGCTCTCAGCTCCACCTTCGGACGAGTCCGTAGAGCCGAGTGGCCCGTATCCAGAGCTTGTGGGCTGCCTCATGTACCTGATGACTTGCACACGACCTGACCTCGCATACCCTCTCAGCCTTCTGGCTCGCTACGTGGCTCCCGGTAGGCACCGAAAGGTGCACTGGGATGCTGCGAAGAGGGTGTTGCGCTACTTGTGCAGTACATCGGGCATGGGGCTCGTGCTTGGAGGACGGGCTCGAGTTGTCCTCACTGGTCACGCTGACGCCTCCTGGGTTGACGACTTGGCTACGCAGTGGTCGTCACAGGGTTACACCTTCAGTCTTGGCTCCGGTTCTGTCTCTTGGCGGTCTACCCGCTCTTCTTCTGTTCTCAGCTCCAGTTGTGAGGCTGAGATCTACGCTGGGGCCATGGCTGCACAGGAGCTACGCTGGCTCACCTACCTGCTGACTGACTTGGGAGAGGCGCCTCGTTCTCCTCCAGTTCTGTACGTCGACAACAAGGCCATGTTGGCCTTGTGTCAGGAGCACAGACTGGAGCACAGAACGAAGCACATTGCTCAGCGCTACTTCCTTGCTTGAGAGTTGCAGCAGCGTGGCCAGCTTCGTCTTGCTTACGTGGCCTCACAGGCCAACACTGCTGATGTTTTCACCAAGGCACTTCAGCCTTGTGATCATCAGCGTTTCTGTACTGTTCTAGGCCTTGTACCTACTATGCCTCACTTGCTGACTTCTTGACTCTGCTTGTACTGTACTCTATATACATATACCTGCATGCTTACACTTGCTAGGTTGTGTTCACTGTATTGTTTGCTTTCCTTTATATAACTCTGCATGTGAACTGGCCTTGTGGCCCTTTGCTTGTGCTCAGACTGCGTGGTGACTTTGTGATCCACCCTGAGCTTGCTTTGCCTTCTTGACTGGTCTTGTGACCTCTTGTTCTCCCCCACTTTGCCTATGGGGGTGTATCAAGCTTATATATGCTATAGTCTGTTTAGGCTATAGTGGGGTAGTTCTTATAGGGTACAACACTTTTAGGTTTCCTACTTGTACCCACCTGCTTCCTAGTTCATTCATTCCGTTCCTTATTCTAAGAGACATAACCGATTAGCTTAGGTATCGTAGTTCCGGTCTTGTGGTAGGTCAGTCCGATCGTCGGAGTGCTGACAAGGTAGTGAAGTGCTCGGTCGAGTTCGAGCATGTTCTGTGCTTCAGGCTTCTTGAGGTAGGTAGCGAGTTGGCTAGCTGAGTAAGATAGATCCGGTCGGCAAATGACGGCTGCGAAGAGTAGGCAGCCTAACTTGCGTTGGTAGTCGCGGATGCTCGCAGGTTTGAGTAGAACGGAGGTCTTTCGATTTCCGTTAGTGTAGCGATATTGCGTAGAGATGGCGGTTGGAGTGAGTCCGAAACGTTTAGCGATAGTGTCCGTGTACTTTTCAGCGCTGAGGTAGATTGCGTTGTCACCGTCTTGGATGTTTAGTCCCAGGTACTGTGTCACGGTAGTTGCGACGGTGAGAGTGAGATCCTTCTGCAGCTCCCCTTCAAACCTTGTTGTTAGAGCGTCGGTGGAGCCTATGTAGAGGAGGTCGTCGACGTAGACGATGAGAAGAATGTAGTCGGTGCCCTTCGTCAGTCGATACATCCCTTGGTCGTGCGGTAGTTGAAGAAATCCGATGCGGATTAGGCGGGCGTGAAGGTGCTGCTGCCACAGCCTCGGGGCTTGCTTAATCCCGTACAGCGATTTCTCCTGCTGACAGATTTGGTTTGGGCCTGCGTTGGACCCGTGCGGGAGTTCGACGAAAATCTCAGCGTCGACGGGGGCGTAGAGGAAGGCGTTGGCGACATCGATTTGCCGAAGCTTCTTCCGGTTCATGGCGGCTATCGCGAGCAGAATCCACAGTGAGGTATGTCAACTTACTGGGGTGAATGTTTCCGTGAAGTCTCGCCCTTGCTCTTGGTTGAAGCCACGCACAACCCAGCGTGCTTTGAATTTGTCGATTGTTCCGTCGGCTTTTGTTTTCACGCGGAAAACCCATTTTCCCGTGAGAATGGTCTTGTTGCATGCCACTTCGATAGGTACGACTTTCCAGGTGTTGCGTTCTTGCAGCGCCTTTAACTCTCTGTCCATGGCTTCACGCCATTTTTCCCTGTGTTCCCCCCCTAGAGCCTGCTGAATGGTAGCAGGCTCCTTAGGTGGTGTTGCTCCGTGGACAGCGGTGACGAGTCTCGGGATCTGCAGGCCACTCTGTGTGTAGCGGGGGAGATTTGTGTCCTCTGGATAAGCTACTTCGTTTCCCGCTTCAGGGTCTGGTAAGAAATTTGGTCCTATGCGTTTGGAGATGTTGGTGTCGACCGGTTGGGGTGTTACGTAACCAGTGTCAACGAAATCGAAGTAAGTTTCGGCGTTGACACTTTCGCGAGGATTTTCGTCATCCATCGGGATGGGCACGGAGCAGTATGGGAGTGGTCCTGCTTCCTCGGATGCGTTGTCCACGTTTTGCTTGTCCCAGTCAGCTTCGTCTGCTGCTGAAGCGAAGGCTCGGTTGCCACGGAAGCCGCCCGTGAGGTCTCAATTTGCTGCCAGGTTGTCCAGGTACGTTTGAAGTGTGAGTCGCTCGTAGAAGATGACATCACGTGCTGCTACTGTTTCCTTCGAGTGGACGTAAAAATCCTTCCATGCGTTGTAATGCTTTTCGATGCCGAGGTGTAGTACCCACTGTGCGCATTAAGAAAATCTTCCGGCTCTTGCAGTGTGCGGGCGGTACTGTACCATGCAACAGAAAACTCATAACATTTTTGTGTAGCCCAGTTTTCCTGTCCACAGTAGGTGCGGTGATGCGTTGTTCGGGAGGGATGACGATGAGAGCAAGTTGTGCAGCATGACAGCGTGGTCCATCGCCTCAGGCCACTGGTGATTGGGCAGTCGCATGCGACGCAGTAATTTGCGCATGGTGTTCTGGAGAGTTCTGTTCATCCCTTCTGCCACGCCTTGTTGTTGATGGGCGTAGGGAAGCGAGATGAGTTGCTTGATGCCTCGTTCTGCGAGGTACTGCCTGAACCTCCGGGTCTGATATTCCCCTCCTCCGTCAGACTGGAATCTTTTCAGCTTTGCTCCTGATTCTCGTTCTGCCACAGGTAGCCAGGCGACGAAAGCTTCGAAGGCCATGTCGCGACTTGGGAGATTAAGATGGCAGACTTAACGGGTGGTGGCGTCGATGGAAGTAATCACGTAATCATATGCTCCTTGTCCTTGTTCGCGAGTATACAGGATGTCGCTATATACTTTCTCAAGTGGTGCGTAGGTTGGCGCGCTTGGATTATGGTGAGAGACGAATGGTTGATGGGGTAAGTCGGCTTCGGGACAGGTAAAGCATGTTCCGCGGACTCGTTGGAGTTCTTTGCCGTCGGGTAGAAGGAGTGAATATTTGTCGAGCACTGTTGCCTTGATTGTATTGTTTAACGTGGTGTTGCTTGGGTGACCCAGTCGTTCGTGCCACAGGGATTCGCTCGCTTGATGTCCGGGTGAGTGCCTGTATAGGTCGGAGTTGGAGTAAAAACCCGCGGTGAAGTTGGCGCTTCTGTGAACTTCACGTAGAGTGGGAGCTAACTGCTGCGCAGGAGTCGGTGGAGTGTCGTCGATGAAGGTTGGTGCCGTCGAAAAGCTCGCGATTGGTGCTGTAAGAGTTGCTGTTGTTGCCGATTTGTTTCTGCTGCTGTCGATGTTGTTTCTTCTTACCGGATTGTTGCTAATGCCCGTGTTCTTTCTGCTTCAGGTATGGTATGTGAATACCAGAATCCTCCAGGGCTGAAGTCGGGATCGAGGTCCGGAGGATGTGTCCAGGAAGCGAAGTTGACAATGGCGTCGCTGTCGGCGGTTCCTTGATCTGGTACAAAGTCGAGAACGAAGACTTTGTTCTTCAAGAATGCTCTGCCGATGTAGAGTCTGTCAGAATGTTATATTTGTCTAGCCTGCAGTGGGGTACTCAATAGTGAGTACAGCCCAATTTAGGGTTTGCTATATGTACTCAACTGCCTGCTAGTGAAAACCCTTTTCTGTTTCATTCATTCCTTCAATATTCTAACATGGAATCAGAGCAGGTCGACCCTCCCGGGTCGATCCTGTGCATGGGCCCACCCAATGCTTCCGCTGCTGTCCTACCTCTTGCGCGCCTCGGGCGCGCACTGTTTTCCTGCCTGCCGCGTGCTCATGGCGCGCGGCAATTTTTCTTCCCGCCGCGAGCTCGGGGCGCGCGGCGGTTTTCTGCCCGTCGCGCCGCTCTCAGGGCAGCGCGGCGCCCTGTTCTGCCCGTCGTGCGCCCCGTGGCGCGCGACAGTGCCCTGCCCGTCGCGCGCCCCGGGGCGTGCGGCGGTTTCGTCGCCCGTCGCGGCGCCCCGGGGGCTCGGGCGCGGCCCTCCTGTCGCCCGTCGAGGCGCCATTGGGGGCCCGCGCGCCCCCCCCCTTCAGTCGCCCGACGTGGCGCCCTCGGGGGCTTGCGCGCGGCCCCCTCCCGTAGCCCGTCGCGGCACCCTGGGGGGCCGCGCGTCGGCCCCTCCCATCCTTCGTTGCAGCCCTGCCCTGCAGCCACCCTGTCGCGGCCCTACCCTGCTGCCGCCCCAGTCGCGGCCCTGCCTTTGCCTTTCGTCGCGGCCCTGCCCTGCTGCCGCCCCCGTTGCGGCCCTGCCCTGTGTTGGGGTTCGGGGGTGGCGAGTATGGGGTGACTGGTGTGTGTGGCCTTCCCTGCTCCTCCTCCTCCTCCGTCTCTCACTGGTGCAGCTGCCGCTGAGGGGGGTGGATGTGTGGGAGCTGTCGGAGTACTACTAAGGGGGTGGCGTGTGAGCAGTGTTAGAGGTGCAGCAGGGGGTGAGTGAAAGGGGGGTGAGACAGTTAGAGGGAGGTTGGGCGGAGGCAGCCGTCGTGTCGCCAGCAGTGCCAGTAGTCCGGAGGCTACAATCTCTGGTAGCCCACCGAGCCTGCTGCGCCAGTCGCCCGTGGGTCCGTTGCTCCTACCGCTCAGAGTTAGCCGCGGAGCCAGTTACTCCTGTAGTCCGGAGGCTACAATCTCCGGTAGCCACAGTGCGCGCCGCTCCTGTTGCCCGTGTTTCTGCAGCTTCACCTGTCGTCTCCTATCTCCTCTCCTCTCACAGTCCCTCCTCCTCACTTACCGTCTGTGACTGCCTCTAGCTTTGCTTATATTTGTGAACTATAAACTGCTGCTTCTTGTACTTGTGCTCAGAATGTGTGGTGACGTCGTGATCCACCCTGAGTTTGTTTTGCTTTGCTTGTTGTGCTGATTACACCCCACTTTGGCTATGGGGGTGTGTCAGAATGTTATATTTGTCTAGCCTGCAGTGGGGTACTCAATAGTGAGTACAGCCCAATTTAGGGTTTGCTATATGTACTCAACTACCTGCTAGTGAAAACCCTCTTTTATGTTTCATTCATTCCTTCCATATTCTAAGGAATATGAAAAGGTTCTACTTTAACTGTTTTGCTGTTGCGGTTCGATACAGTGCCGACTCGGGTAACTGCTCAGTAATGAGTCAGTTATGTGTCCTTGCTGTCGCATTGTAGTTTTTGTCAGGTCAAGGGTCAGCGACCTTTGACTTTCGCGTAACCTCCAGCGGTTGCTTTTGTTGACTCGGGTGTTTCTTCGCTGTAGTCTGCTCCGATTCGTGTTAACACTTCGACACTTCAGAAGCGTTTAAGTTTGCTTGTTTCCGTCAACAAATGCTAAGTTTAGTTTCAGCCTTCAGGGTCCTTGCTACCATATCAGACATTTTTTGTTGTCAGACGTCCACTGGTGATCCCCGATTGATAATAGGGAAGGGTTACAGGCATGTTGGCCTGGGGGGTTATGGCCGCACTGACCCGCTACTTAACAAGTGTCAAACTTATATATAGCTTACATTTGTATAGGCTGTAGTGGGGTAGCCCATAAGGGGTACAACCCAATTAGGGTTAGTACTTGTACCCAACTATTTGCTAGTTCATTCATCCTCGTTCATAACTTTCACATGGTTTCAGAGCAGGTCCCTTCCTAGGACCGTTTTTTTTTTTTGCCCACCACCTGCTGCCCTGCTAGCCTCGCCTCGATCCACGTCGCCCTAGGCCCGTCGCGACCCCAGTCGCCCTAGGCCCGTCGCGACCCTCGTCGCCAGTCGCCCTTCACGGCCCCGTCGACCTAGGCCCCTCGGCCCTCGCCCCTCGGCCCCTTAGACCATGGCCCCGCGGCCTCGTCGCCCCTAGGCCCCGTCGACCTAGGCCCCCCGGCCCCCGCAACCCTGGCGACCTAAGCCCCGCGGCCCCATCGACCTAGGCCCCCGGCCCCCCTCGGCCCCGTCACTACTGGCCCCGCAGCCCCGTCGACCTAGGCCCCCGGCCCCCCCTCGGCCCCGTCACTCCTGGCCCCGCGGCCCCGTCGACCTAGGCCCCTGGCCCCCCTCGGCCCCGTCACTCCTGGCCCCGCGGCCCCGTTGACCTAGGCCCCCGGCCCCCGTGACCCCGTCGACCTAGGCCCCCGGCCCCCGCGACCCCGTCGACCTAGGCCCCGCGGCCCAGTGAACCTAGGCCCCCATCCCCCCTCGGCCCCGTCGCTCCTGGCCCCACGGTCCCGTCGACCTAGGCCCTCGGCCCCTGTGACCCCGTCGACCAAGGCCCCCCGGCCCCCGCGACCCCGCCGACCTAGGCCCCGCGGCCCCGTCGACCTAGGCCCCTGCCCCCCCCCCCCCTCGACCCCGTCGCTCCTGGCCCCGCGGCCCCGTCAACCTAGGCCTCCGGCCCCTCGGCCCCATCGACCTAGGCCCCCTGCCCCCGCGACCCCGTCGACCTAGGCCCCGCGGCCCCGTCGACCTAGCCCCCCCCCCCGGCCCCGTCGCTCCTGGCCCCGCGGCCCCGTCGACCTAAACCCCCGGCCCCTCGGCCCCGTCGCTTCTGGCTGAACGGCCCCGACGCCCCTAGGCCCCAGGCCCCTCGGCCCCGTTTCCCCTGGCCCCGCGGCCCTAACGCCCCTAGGCCCCAGGCCCCTCGGCCCCGTCTCCCCTGGCCCCGCGGCCCATTCGACCTCGGCCCCTCGGCCCCTCCGCCCCTTGGCCACTGCTACTGCTACAGCTGCTACTGCTGCTGCTGCTACTGCTACAGCTACTGCTGCTACTACTGCAACTGCTGCTGCTGCTGCTACTGCTGCTGCTACTGCTGCTACTGCTGCTCCTGCGTGCTTCGCCACTATGGCTTCGCTTAGGGTTCTAGCGTTCGATCATGAGGGCAGACCGGTTGAGTTTGACACGTGGCTCGACGACTTGCAGCTGTACCTACCGAGCAATTCTAAGGACAGTGTCTCGTTGTTTGACCTAGCGTCAGGAGCCGCTACTGCCCCTCCCGCCACAGCTGACAGTGCGACCCGCTTACAGTGGTTTTCTCGCGACGCTGCTGCCCGCTTAGCCATTCGCAACCACCAGCCATTAGCCGAATGCGCTCACTGCCTGCTCAGTGTAGGGAGAAGGAGCAGGCAGTGGGGAGGCTGGCTGTAACGGCGGCGGCGAGTGGTCAGGCGGTGGACACAGTAAGGGAGGAGTAAGGCCAGTAGAAGACGGGAGACCAAGAACCTGCTGAAGTAGGGGAACGAAGTATAGTCGCGGCTGTCTAGTGTCTCCAGCTCCAGCACCAACAGCACAAGCACCCCCAGGGCCAGCGCCTCCAGCTCCGGTGTCTCCAGCTCCAGGGTCCCCGGCTCCAATGCCTGCAGCGCCAGTACCGCCAGACGCATCACTCCCAACTTTAGCACCTCCAGCTCCAGGGTCAACAGCTCCAGCGCCTCCACCGCCAGGGTCTCCAGCTCCAGCTCCTCCAGCTCCATTGCCTCCAGCGCTAGGGTCTCCAGCTCTAGCTCCTCCAGCTCCACCAGCCCCGGCAGCTCCTGTACCCCTAGTGCAAGCACCTCCAAGACCAGCAGCTCCAGCACCTCCAGGACCTCTAGCTCCAGTAAGAACTCCAGCACCTCCAAGACTAGTAGCTCCAGTACCTCCAGCTCCAGCGGCAGATTCTCCATCTCTGGCAGCTCCACTCCGAAGGCGTGAGCGCCGAGCTTTCTTCTCGCGCAGCTGCTGCGGAGAGAGAGGCTCCGGTCGAGGCACCCGCAGGACCTCCAGAAGAAGCAGTACCCCTCGGCTCAGCACTCCCAGACTCCGCACCCTCAGACTCAGCACCCCCAATTTCCGCACCCGCAGGCTCGGCACCCCCAGGCTCAGCACCCCCAGACCCGGCACCCTCAGACTCAGCACCCTCAGGCTCCACACCCACAGGCTTAGCACCCCCAGACGTAGCACCCCAAGACGCAGCACCTCCAGATGCAGCACCTCGAGCAGCACCTGAGTCTACAGAGACCTCAACACGCACAGTACCAGGGAGTGGGTCTACCTGAGACATGCCTGAGGGAGCAGGACCCTGGGGGGGGAGGGGGTCTACCGGAGTGGAACCTGGAGCAAGGAAGAGCGGCGGGGGTGGGAGAGGGGCAGAGCGGTAGGGGAAGAGACGCTAAAAGGGAACCGACTTGTCAAATGTGACGTCCTAAGAGGAAAGGACACGGCGCGAGATGGGGTGGTAAAACAGCCAGCCAAGCGCGTCAGGGGGAAAGCCAAGGAAGACGCAGGGAATAGCAGGGGCGGAGAGCTTGTCCGCGGACGTATCGCAAACAAAGGCACGAGAACCTCAGACCCAGAACACCGACGCATCGCCGACCTTCCCCGTCCAACGCATTGTAGGTGAGGTCTCCGGCAAGGAGACATGGGGTCAGAGGTTGAGCTGATGCGCAGCGTACCGGACCGCAAACGGCCACAGAAAATGGGGAGCAGCTGCATGGATCATGGAGGTATGCGCAGCCTCCATGACTAAGCCAATGCGGTGCTCAGCAATCCCATTTTGCTGCGGGGAGGCCGGGAGTGTGAACAACTGGAGAATTCCCTCCCCACAACAAAATCCCCGCAAGAGGTTGGAGGAGAACTCACCACCTCTGTCAGCATGCAGACGCAGGACAGGAAGGTCCTGGCGGAACCGCTCGCGAAGCTGGAGACGGATTGCGCGGATCCAAGGGATCAAGACATTAGGGACATCACCCTTGCTGCGCAAGGGGAAGACCGTGGTGCAACGCGTGTAGTCGTCAACAACTAGCTGAAAGTAGCGCTCGCGGCCCTGTCCATTGACGCGGGCTGGGTCCCACACGTCCATGTGGAGAGTCTGCAGGGGAGCAGTCGTCGGGGGAAACGAGGAGTGAGGAGCGGCGCGCTGCCGCCCCTCGACGCAAGGAAGGCAGGGCGGGGCACGCGAGGGCGGGAGGGGAGGCAGAGACCTGTGAAGACCAGAAACAAGGAGGCGGGAGTGCTTGCCACGAAGGCGTGGCAGGGAGGGGTGACCAAGGCGGTGGTGCCACAGGAGAGTTTGGTGCGACAGGAGGCGACACGAGCAAGGGGGTGCTACCGGACCTGACGCGGACACCTGGGAAGACGCAACTACCTGAGGAGGCTCGGTACCAGTGTGTACAGACTTGACCCAGTCGGACGGGTGAACGTGGCCAGGTGACGGCCCGTCCGTGTACACGTGCAGATCGACACACGCTGACCCCCAGTAGTGGTGGTAGTGACCATCGCATCCTGGAGGGCAGCGGTACTCACCAAGTTCGTAGAGAACGAGGGGAGATGAAGACCTGACAGTGAGTCGGACGGAACCGCCGGACACGGGAGAACAGTGGAGGAACAGGCAAGAACTGGGCCCCCTTAGGGGTCAACGAGTCTGACCGGTACAGGTGCAGAGAGAGGAGTGAGGGTGGTGCTGTCGCGAAAGAAACAGCGGGAAGCACCTGAGTCAAGTGTGAAGGTGTGCAAGGCCTCAGCAGGCGCAGTACTAGGGAGAGCAGACTCACTAGCACCTAGAGCAGCAGCCTCTATACCTGGGTCAGGCGGCACACACAGGTAACAGTCACCCTCAGCACTAACAGACAAGGCATACATAGCAGCAAGGATAGCATCATAGTCAAGATCAAAGATAGCAACTCCAGACATAAGCAACTCTTCCCAGCGGGGGCGCTCGGCCTTGTCACCAAACTCTGCGCGCCAAGCGTCGTCTAGGCGGGAGAAGCAGCGGTGCAGTGTGTGAGAATTCCCGCATGTTTGACAAGCACGGTCACCCGTGCGAATGACATACGGGCAGCTAACACTACCCCCATGCGCCCCACGCTGAGAAAACCACTCACGAAGCTATTGGGGCGAAGGGGTCTTGCTCCGACGCTGCTGCTGCTGCCTCTGGCCACCGCCAGAACCTCCTCTCTGAACAGCTCCACCCCGACTGCCACCACTCCCACTCCCGCCACTATCGCTGCTGCCACCGATGCCACCACCGCCACCACCAAAGCCCCCACTCCCGCCATCACTCCCACCGCTGCCACCACCTCCACTACCTCCACCACCTCCACTGCCGCCCCCACTACCACCCCCGCTGCCACCTCCACTACTCCTGCCACCCTTGCCCTTGCTGCTACGGCGCTTCCCACTAGCAGAAGCAGCCCCGAAATCCTCAGCACCAAGGACGTCAACAGCACCAGCAGAGGCGTAGGAGGGGGCAAGGGGGGAGGGGGAACACCCCTCAAAGAAGGGCGTGCGAGGAGTGCCACGAGGGGCACCTACAGTGACTACACAAGTCTCAGCTGCAAGGAGGTGCTGTTCGAGCAGGTCAATAGGGAGGTATGTGGGGTCAAGTGCGAGAAAGTGGTCCCTGACTGCGCGAAGAGAGTCAGGGAGGCAGGTGACTATGAAGTAGAGAGTGATGTACATTGGGGGCGGGTTCCTGTCAAGGAACTCTGCTGGGAGGGCAGCGCGGTAGCGAGCGTCGCTAGTGCGAAGGTTGGTAACGAGGTCCTCTACTGTGGCAAAGGCGGACAGCTCGGGAAATAGGTAGGGCAGTAGAAGACGGCCTAGAGCAGCAGTGTTAAGGGAGGAGTAACGGGCTATTACAGCATCGTACAGTGCTTTAGCAGTCTTGTGCTGTCCGAAGTGAGCGCATTCGGCTAACGGGAGGTGGTTGTGAATGGCTAAGTGAGCAGCAGCGTCACGGGTAAGCCACCGTGAGCGAATCGCACTGTCAGTTGTGGCTGGAGGGGCGAGAGAGTCTCCAGATGTGTGGTCAAACAACGAAACGCTGTCTCTAGAGTCGCTCAGTAGGTACAGCTGTAAGTCGCCGAGCCACTTGTCGAACTGAATCGGATGGCCCTCATGATCGAACGAGAGGACACGGAGAGAAGCCATAGCTGGCAGAGCAGGGTGGTGCAAACAGCAGGGCGAGCATGCAAGGGGCTGCGAGCAGGCCGCAAGAGGTGGCGAGCAGGCTGCAAGGGGCGGCGCACGGGCTGCAAGGGGCGGCGAGCGGGCCTCAAGGGCTGCGAGCGGGCCTAGGAGCGGCGGGCGGGCCGCAAGGGGCGGCGCGCGGGGCTGCAGGGGTGGCGCGCGGGCCGCAAGGGGCGGCGCTTAGGGCTGCAAGGGCGGCGCGCGAGGCTGCAGGGGCGGCATGCGGGGCTGCAGGGGCGGCGCGCGGGGCTGCAGGGGCAGGACGTGGGCTGCAGGGACGGCGCGCGGGGCTGCAGGGGCGGCGCGCGGGGCTGCAAGGGCAGCACGTGGGCTGCAGGGGCGGCGCGCGGGCTGTAGGGGCAGTGCGCGGGGTTGCAGGTGCGGCGCACGGGGCTGCAGGGGCGGCGGGCGGGCTGCAGAGGCGGCGCGCGGGGCTGCAGGGGCGGCGTGCGGGGCTGCAGAGGCGGCGCTCGGGGCTGCAGAGGCAGCGCGCGGGCTGCAGAGGCGGCGCGCGGGCTGCAGGGGCAGCTCGCGGGCTGCTAAGGGTGGTGCGACGGGCTGCAAGGGGCGGCGCGTGGGCCAGCAGGGCGGCGCGCTATTAGGGTAGGGCGACAGGGCAGTGAGTGGGGCAGCTCTGTGGTGGGCCCTAAAAAAAATGGTCCTAGGGAAGGACCTACTCTGAAACCATGTCAGAATACTGAACGAGAATAAATGCATTGAACGGAAGTTGGGTACAAGTACTAACCCTAATTTGATTGTACCCCTTATGGGCTACCCCACTAAAGCCTACACAAAGTAAGCTATATAACATTTTGACTATGGGTTCCTTGGAGGAGGTGTGACGAACAACTACGGCGAGCCCAAGGATGCGGAGACCAGTTGCATTGGTCTTTTCGTAGTGAAGGCCGTCGTAGTCGTGGAAGCTGGTTACTTCGACGACGTCGTCGTCACCGTCGTTGCCAAGGCGGAGGGTGTCTTGCGAGGTGTTCGGTGGTGGTAACTCGGCATCCGGAGATCGGAGCGCTTCATTGTTGTAATTGTGGGCTTCGCAAAATGTATCGGCAGGATCGAATTGATGAACAGGTATGAATGTTGGAGTCTGGAGTGGGCTTGTAAGGGGGATATTGGGATATGGATCCGTTGGTGTATTGTCTGCTGCGTCAGCGTCCTCCGCCAAGTCTGCTTCATCGTGTGACGTGGCAAAGCTGCGATGTCCTTCAAAAATCATTTCCGGTGCTTTGTCAGCTTCGCGGTGCTCCTTGCACAGTGGCAGAGTCAGCTTCTCGTAGAAGATGCAGTCACGTGATTTTGTGACTTCGTGTGTCGCATAGTCCAGCACAATCCACGCCTTGTATTCCTTTCGATCCTGAGATGAATGTCCCAGCGTGCCCGGTCAGCAAAGTTTCCGGTCCTTGCTGTGTGTGGCCTGTACTGTACCATGCAGCCGAACACCCGAAGCAGACGCGTGTCTGCCTTTCTGCCCGTCCAAGCCCTGTAGGGAGAGTTGTTGTTCTCGAGGCTTCAGGACGACAGCCAGTTGTGCAGCCAGACAGCGTGGTTCATCGCAAATGGCCAGTACTTGGTAGGGACGGCTGACTGCCTCATCAGGGCCCTCATCCTAGTGGCAAGGCTCTTGTTTGTCCGTTCTGCTACTCCTTGCTGCTCGTGAGCGGGGCAGGGAAACCAGGTGCTCAATCCCCTTCTGCTTGAAGAGTTCTTTGAACTCAGTTGAGAAGAACTCGAAACCCCCTGTCTGTCTGGTAGATTTTCAGCTTCAGTCCAGATTGACGTTCAGCCCGTTTCATCCATGCCACGAAGCACTCGAAGGCTAGGGAGCGGCAGTCGGTGTTGATGGCCCACACGTAGCGGGTGCATGCGTCGATGAAGGTAAGCATGTAGTACTCGCCGTCGAGCCCTTCTTGACTGAGAATCATGAAGTCGCTGCAGACTTTATCGAGTGGCTTGTAGCGTTCGTAGCCAGGAGGTAAGTAAGGAAATGGCTTGCGGGCAAGTGATGCAGTCGGGCACACGGTGCATGGTGTATCAACTGATTCAGCTGTGAGAGATCCTCCTGGAGGAAGAAGTATTGCGTCGTCGTCGAAAACACCGGACCTGAGGGAGTTCTTGAGCGTGGTGTGTGAGGGGTGCCTGAGTCGCTGATGCCATGTTTCTGGTTCCGCACGATATCCGATAGTCTTCTGATAATATTTGTGCCTTTGTGCTTTGTCGTTTTGCTTCGTTTCAAGTCCCTTGTTGGCGGCAGCATCGGCGTCTACTGCGAAGGCTCAAACGGAGAGGTGCTCCAGGACCTCTTTTGGGAATTTGGCGATGGCATCCGTATCGCCAGAATGTACTGCGTGGCTAGACGTGGCTAGACGACCTGCAGCTGTACCTACTGAGCGATATTAAGGACGGTGTTTCCCTGTTTGACCACGTGTCCAGTGCCGCTACTGCCCCTCCCACCACAGCTGATAGTGCGACTCGGTCCCAGTGGCTTTCTCGCAACGCTGCTGCTCGCTTAGCCATTCGCAACCTACCATTAGCTGAGTGCGCTCACTTCGGACAGCACAGGACAGCACATGCACTGTACGACGCTGTAGTCGCCCGCTACTCCTCCCCTGCCACTGCTGCTCTAGGCCGCCTCCTTCTGCCCTACCTGATCCCCGAGCTGTCCGCCTTTGCCACAGTCGAGGACCTGGTTTCCCACCTTCGCGCTAGTGACGCTCGCTACCGCGCTGCCGTTCCTACTGAGTTCCTTGACAGGAACCAGCCCCCGATGTTCATCACCCTCTACTTCATAGTCACTCGCCTCCCTGACTCTCTTCGCTCTGTCAGGTACCACTTCCTCTCTCTTGACCCCACCTCCCTCACTGTTGACCTCCTCGAGCAGCATCTCCTCGCATCTGAGACTAGTGCAGTTGCTGTAGGTGCTGCTCGTGGCACTCCGCGCCCGCCCTTCTTTGAGGGGTGCTCCCCCTCCCCTCTTGCCCCCTCCTACGCCTCTGCTGCAGCTACTGACAACTCTGTTGCTGAGGACGTCGGGGATGCTTCTGCTAGTGCGAAGCGCCGCAGCGGCAAGAGCAAGGGTGGCAAGGGTGGTGAAGGTAGCAGCGGCGGTGGTGGAGGTGGCAGCGGGAGCAGTGGTGGGGGCAGCAGTGGAGGTGGTGGCGGCGGTGGGACTGGTGGAGGGAGTGGGGGCTCTGGTGGCGGCGGTGGAGGCAGCGGTGCGAGTGGTGGCGGTGGCGGCAGTGGGACTGGTGGTGGTGGGACTGGAGCTCGGCGTGTTGGTTC